>JAEUYN010001550.1:0-29137 GCA_018257835.1 Euura lappo | reverse complement strand
ATCGAAAAAAGACTAGTCAATAAAGAATTAAGAAAACGTGACTGAATAATAATAACTTAAATTCTAGGCTACAACTACGCTCGGTACTCCAGGGTTTCACCCGACAGATCGCAATAAAACAGAAATACGCGATGTTCCAATAGTCGTAACTTAATAGCAAATATATATATATATTTTTTAAAAACAAAAAATTACGGGTCGCTTTCTTTTGTCGAACAACAACATAATTCGATTTGTAAAAATTCCGTGACATCACGATGTCCAGCCTGCCCGACTTGAAACGGATTCGGTCAGAAGTATTAATCTTCAGAAAAAGCAAGAAATATCAAAGAAATTAGGGAGAACTAGGCGAAATCATTTAGGCATCCGGAAATATACAATTAAACATAAAAAAATTATCAGTATATTAAGAGCATGCTCCAGTTGTGTTTATACACTTACGAAGCCCTTTTTCGATTCCCAAGTAAACAAATTCTCCACTGTCTCCACTAAGATCTTCCATCTGTACTATATTGTATCGAGCTAGTAGAGTTCCCAGAAACGTTTTTGATGACTTTGGTAGCTGAGGAAGAAGTCTCTGCCTCAAAATCTTCAATAAACTATCGAGGTGGACACATGGAATGTTGCTTTTGACAGCCCATTTCCGGATTTGTTGTACTTCAACATCATGCCGTACGTCGATGTCTTCGCCAGAACTATGATCATCAGTTGCCGCTGAGTCTTCGCTGTCACTGATATTCTCGTTATGGTTCTGGTTACTCACAGAGCTACGATCGGAGGTAGCTGCTGAGATATCACTGTCATCGACGTCATCGTGCAGGCTATCCTCAGCTTCACAATGAAAAGTTGCTGCCGAATTATCGGAGTTGTTGGACTCATCGCTCATATCCATCGGGGACGGTGGTTCTTCGCTCGGTTCCCTGCCAGGTCCAGTCGAGTCGCTTGTTCCACCTAGATCTGCAGTAAGCGTAACATGAGAATTCAGTGTCATAATAGTTCAAGAAATATTAGGGTGAGATCCGAATGGAATGTTGTGAAACTTGATTTCACTTGGATGATTAACAAAAATTAAACATTCTCAATTCCGTATTCTCAGATCATTTGTAGATTCCACTGGTATATGAACTCAGCTAGTAGTTAGATTCTTCGCCGTCTCCGGTGCTATTGAGGCATTTTTTCAATCTATAAATCATACTGATCAAAAAATTGAATTAGACTCGATTTATTCGCCTCCTGCGTTTTTTTTTCCAAAATTGAAGAAAAAAATGTCGGAAGAATGTAACAAGCCTTAAAGCAAGTCAAGTACTTTATATGGGTTCAGCCCGTGTAAAATACAGAAGTACACCGAAGGTGTGAAGTAAGTGGTATTTCAATAAGAGTATCCCGCGTAGAACACTGACACAGAATTGGCCAAGGAAACATATGAACAAAAGAAAAATTGAAGATTTATCATAGAAGTCTAATTATCGATGTTTAACTAAGATTGTAAGAACTTACTTTAGGCCCGAAAATAACAATGGACCCCGCCAGCCACTTCCGCTTTGCACGGAGGACTGCCACCTACTAATGTGCTAGTTCGGACTACTTGCACGGATTATCAGGCGGCGGTATATAAATGTCCTACCCTTAGTTTTAGAGATATTAATGTTACAACCGTACCCCTGTTACAACCGTCCCCAGTCTACCCTACATTCTTCGATTTCGTAATTTCAATTGATCGATACGTTTCGAACGTTTTCAGAGCGATTGGCGTGAAAAAAAAAAATTATACGATTTTATGCCATTATAAAAAGCAAAACGTCGTATAATGGCGCTCACGTCCTTATGTCATTATACACGCGACATACGTTACCAATGTCTTGTTCATCGCCTACGTTGAGTTATCGACGTGGTAGGGGGTCTCTCTGCTGTGTATAAATACGACGGATCGGAGGAATTCTAACCAGAAACCTATTTTCAACATGACCAAGATCGTCTGTCTTCTTGTCGCCTCATTGGTGTGCGTGGGTGTTGCCAACGGTAAGTTACAGACCAATAGCACATGCTCGAACGTTCAATTTTCCAATACAATGAAACCTCACTTATGCTTATTGCAATCGGTTATGCTGGAAAATACATACATATAAGTGAGAATAACGTAAAAAAAAACTAATTGAGAGTCAAGTGGTTTGATAGCTTCCACGTCAGCATTGCAATTATTCACACATAACACATCATCAACAGGTGAAAAAAACCTGTTCTGTAGATAAACGTAGAAATATTTTTGCATCACCGAGTAAAATATTCTCGATACAACAAGGAGACAATATTCAATCTGAGAATATTTGAATTATTGATTTCAATTCCAACTGGACGTATATCGAAAGCAATCAATTTTTGAAGTATTGTGTCACGAAATATCGCGTGCCTAATAACATAAGGACGTAAACGCCATTATACCACGTTTTGCTGTTCATAATGGCATAAAGTCGTATCATTTTTTTTTCACGCCAATCGCTCTGAAAACGTTCGAAGCGTATAAATCAATTGGAATTACGAGATCGGAAAATGTAAGTGCAAAAGGTCGTAAGTTGGGCGGATACGACCTTCTGCTTTTAACTGCGATTTCTTTTATCGAATTTTTCGAAACGACGTCGATTTCAATTTTTCTTTCCGTTTCACGAGTCTTCACAGCTATTTCGGAAAATCATGAAAAATTGAAAAAAATCAAAATGGCACTTCCGACCTTCTGCTTTCAACTACCAATATTTTTTATCGAATTTTTTTAAATGGTCGTTATTTCAATTTATCTTTGCGTTTCACGAGTTTTTATAGCTATTAAACAAAAATCGTGAGAAATAAAAAAATCAAAATGGCGCTTACGACCTTCTGGTGTTATCTACCAATATTTTTATCGAATTATTTTATATGGACGTTCTTTCAATTTATCTTTGCGTTTTACGAGTTTTTACAGTTATTAAACAAAAATCGTGAGAAATAAAAAAAAATCAAAATCGCGCTTCCGACCTTCTGCTTTTAACCACCAATATTTTCTATCGAATTTTTTTAAATGGTCGTTCTTTCAATTTATCTTTGCGTTTTACGAGTTTTTACAGCTATTTAAAAAAATCGTGAGAAATAAAAAAATCAAAATGGCGCTTACGACCTTCTGCTTTTAACTACCAATATTTTTTATCGAATTTTTTTAAATGGTCGTTCTTTCAATTTATCTTTGCGTTTTACGAGTTTTTACGGCTATTGAAACAAAAATCGTGAGAAATAAAAAAATCAAAATGTCGCTATTACGACCTTCTGCTTTTATAACTACCAATATTTTTCATCGAATTTTTTTGAATGGTCGTTCTTTCAATTTATCTTTGCGTTTTACCAGTTTTTACGGCTATTGAAAAAAAATCGTGAGAAATAAAAAAATCAAAATGTCGCTATTACGACCTTCTGCTTTCAACTACCAATATTTTTTATCGAATTTTTTTAAATTGTCGTTCTTTCAATTTATCTTTGCGTTTTACGAGTTTTTACGGCAACTTAAAAAAAATCGTGAGAAATAAAAAAAATCAAAATGGCGCTTACGACCTTCCGCTTTTAACTACCAATATTTTTTATCGAATTTTTTTAAATGGTCGTTCTTTTAATTTATCTTTTGCGGTTTACGAGTTTTTACGGCTATTGAAAAAAAATCGTGAGAAATAAAAAAATCAAAATGGCGCTTACGACCGAGTTTTTACGGCTATTGAAAAAAAATCGTGAGAAATAAAAAAATCAAAATGGCGCTTATGACCTTCTGCTTTTAACTACCAATTTTTTTATCGAATTTTTTTAAATTCTCGTTCTTTCAATTTATCTTTGCATTTCACGAGTTTTTACGGCTACTTAAAAAAATCTTGAGAATTAAAAAAAATCAAATTGCGCTTACGACCTTCTGCTTTTAACTACCAATATTTTTTATCGAATTTTTTTAAATGGTCGTTCCTTCAATTTATCTTTGCATTTTACGAGTTTTTACGGCTACTCAAAAAAATGGTGCGAAATAAACAATCAAAATGGCGCTTAGGACCTTCTGCTTTCAACTACCAATATTTTTTATCGAATTTTTTTAAATGGTCGTTCTTTCAATTTATCTTTGCGATTCACGAGTTTTCACAACTATTTGAAAAAATTATTAAAAATCATGAAAAAAATGGCGCTTACGACCTTATGCCATTAGACACGCGATATTTAACAGCACACTTAACATTTTGTAGCACGTATGTTCTGCAGGTGGTAAGATTCATTGAATCGTTAAAAATAAAAACTATGCGTTATTATGATCCACGGGGTATGTCTCTAGCTGAGAGTGAATCCAAATATTTATTAAGCTAACCTCAGATGAGTATTTAGATTTAATCGTGAAAAACCTCCTCTTGGTAGCGTGAATGGGTTCGAGGAGGGCTGGATAGACTAGAAGGCTTGTTTGAGTTATGTTAATGTTAGTGAAGATTGTACTTACTTGTCGAATACGCTGATTATTGAAGAATTCGAGGGTGAATGAAGAAGTAAAGGTGTATAGAGGCGAGAAGGTGGATTGAAGATTTGGTAGGTAGCGCACTGATTTATTCGGTTAAAGAAAGTGAATTGTTAACTTTCATGAGGATAAAATTATAACTAGAATTGAAATTATGGACTTTGAAATATAAGTTTTTATAAAGTGGAAGCTAAATTCTTCTAAGTTTTAAATTGACTGAGAAAGTGAATTGTGTGTGTAGCCGGTCAAGAGAGTACTTGTTTCAAAGTGGCGGTTATGATTGGAGTGAAGTAAAAACCCTTTGGGGTTGTATATATACATGTGTAGGGTCTGCCCCTTCCACCTAGGCAAGAGGCGTATGTTGCCCACAAGCCTACGTGACTTATTCTTATCTACTTGATTTTCTTGGAAAAATGTCACAACTCTTGACTGGCTGTGACTCGGTTTTTCTATTTCTCATTATTACCAGGATGCGGTTTTAGCCGTCCAGTGTATCGATGGGAGGCGTAGCCCCGCATCCGTTAGACGGTTACACATTCAGTTGCTCAATTCTAGAACTGTTATAATAAAATCTAATAATTAAAATTCACAGATCTTGCATGTTATGCAAGTATCCGAGCCATTGAAAATGTCCCCTGTTCTAATATTCTTTTTCATCGGACGGTTTGTGAAACACATAATTTAATTGACATCATTGATAAAGAATAGATGCGTAGACTTGAACTCACGTTCGTATTATCGTATTTGTCCGTAGCTGTTATGGCTGAGCCCGATGGTGGTTGAACAATATCATTCTTTTTTCTTTCAGCTGTGCGACATAATTGCATACGTTCTGCTGATGTTGACCCTTTTAATTTTTATTCTGTTTTTCGCTCTTTTACGTCGGACTGTTTGTAAAATACATAATTTAATCAACATTATTTATACAGAATAGATTTTTTTATACTTAAACTCACGTTCGCAGTGTCGTATTGGTCCGAAGAATGCATGTATCTATTTATTATTTATTATAACCCTTTTTTCGCAGCAATCACCGAACTACTACTACTTCTTCTTCTTCTTCTTCTTCCTTAATGGCTATATCTCATTTGTGCCTAAACACGGAGTAAGTGCCGAAGATGAATGAGATAATATCCCTCAAGTCTTGATAGATCTGGTTTTTAGTTTACGCATAAACTTTCAAAAATTGTCTAAGCCGCTGGTATTTCACAGCGTTTAACTCTAATTCCTTAAAAGCATGCAGTGTTTTTGTTTTTTATTTATTTATTCAAGTATTGATGACGCACTTCCGTAACATGGCTTCCGTAACATCGCTTCCGCTACAACATGGCCTACCATATTTCGCGACTTGCGCCCAACATTTGAGATTGACCCCACAGACCTCGCTATTGACCCGAAAATAGAAGCATTTTCAATGCTAATAATATAATCTAATCCGTATTCAAAGCGCTGTTGTTATAAATTGGTAGTTGTAAGGGTTTCATACCTGGGACCACCTCAGGTCCCGGGGATATAACAGCGTACGTCATCACGATATGGATAAAATGTGTTTTTTGAACGTTATGCTCTTTGTTTGGAACCATTTTATTCTCTACATTTTATGCTACACGGAATGTTCAAACCATTTTCAACATGTCAGGTTCCACTCGATCCGTCAAGTATTGTCATGATATCCTGATTTTTGTTTCAGGAGTCGACCCACGTGCGGCTCAAAAACTCAAAGGTGAGTTAAAGATACAGAGATTTTCGAGAATGACAGATATTCACTTGTTGTTCGAATTTAGCTCAAGCGAGTCGAGCACCGCGGAATGACGACGACTTAATCACAGTCCTCTTTACTTAAATTTCAGAGGACGTGACATATGTCAGAAAACAACTGACATCCATTGCGAATGCTGTTAGACGCTTGCCCGCCGGTAAGTTCAAAACAATGTCACCCAATGAAGATATTCAAGTCATACCCGAGTCGAAATTTAACGCCTGTTTTGAACCTCAGTTGTGAACAATTTTCGTATAGAAATTTAGATCCTCTTTAGCGCCTCAAATTCGTAGATACCGGAAAAAATACAGCATTTGAGGGTTAAACGAGGTCGGAGGTGCTAACTTGAGCTGTTCTATACGAATGGTAGCCAACTTATGGTAGATTTGACTCTGGAGAATCCGGAGATTCTTGCGAGATCCTCATTTGACCCTCAAATGCTGCATTTGGTCCGGTATCTACGAATTTGAGGCGCTAAAGGGGATCTAAATTTCTATAGAAAAATTGTTCACAACTGATGTTCAAAACAGGCGTTAAATTTCGACTCGGGTAGCTACTAAGACATGCGTCAAATATTGACAAAGTACAATCGTGTCATGATGTACCTATTTTATTTTGCAGACAGCGGTTCCCTGGTGACCAAGGATGACGCTAGTAAGTGATAAGTGGTACACTTACACTTACTTGACCAATTTATACGTCTACCAAAACGCTCGAATTATCTTTGTCTCCGTATTCTGGAAAATCGTTCCGTTTGATATTCAGGACCTCTCTATTTTTATTTCAGTTGCTTTGACGACAGCCGAAAAGTATCTCCAAACCGCTGTAGATTCTATCGTAGGGGGTAAGGCAGGTGAGTTTGAAGACAACTTTTACCCTTTAAAAATGTTTTTGTGATCTACTGTTCGCTTCACATATCAGGGTGAAGTCGAGAAATTGTTTTTCGTAACACCTGCATGGGAAGTTCGACTCCGCGCACGGTAGAGGGTGCGCGAAATGGCTGATTCCCTTACCGGCCGAGAGCAGTGCCGGAATGTGGACATTCCGGCACTCCGTGCCGGAATGTCCACATTCCAGCACTGTCCTCGGTCGGTAAGAGGATCAGCTATCTCGCACATTCTCCACAGTCCGCGAAGTCAGACTTTCCATATCAGGTTTTATACAAAAAACAGGATGTGGATCTCGTGCGGGTTGGCGATTCCTAACTCGTGTGAATGCCGACACTCGCCTTCGGCTCGTCCGGCATACCTCACACTCATCCGGAATCGCCAACTTCCCGCACTTGATGCACAATATACTATTAATTGACCGAGATTTTCTACTTCGATTCTTCATATTTCATTATTTTTTTCACTTATTGCCATTATATCATGCGTCAATTGGTGAATTTCCACTCTGTCATGATACGCCTATTTTAGTTTCAGTAAACAGAACAAAAATTGAGGCCGATTTCTGGAGTAAGTGACACTCATTCAAAAAATACATCAAGCCTAGCTTGATTTTCATCCAGCTGTTGTTAGAACTGAGTGAGAGTCGAAGACGACTTGATCATAACCTCTGTATTCCAATTTCAGTTCCTGTCAACAAAGTAAGAGCCAACATAATAAGCGATATAAAAAGAAGAGGACAGACAATCGGCCGTGAGTTGAAGACGATTGTGCCCATCTAGAATATCGCGCCTCAATTAGCACTTGAAAATTGTCTAAATTATTGAGGTATCTTTTAATTTCCAGGTACCAGCGGTCCGATCAGTCTTTTGCCCACATTTCCTCAAATACTCGGCGAAATCTACCCCCTATTCATTGAGATTTTGAATACCTCTTTCGAGCTTTTCCCTAGTAAGTTGGAAACAATCGTACCATTAGAAATATATTTGTCATACTGAGATCTATCGTTTGCTACAAACCAAATTTCAATGAGGCTTTCATAAATCAGTGTTGGGCGAATTTGTAATTAATTAATTACAAATTACAAATTACAATTTGTATTTGTAATTAAACCGAAATCTATTAACCATTACAATTGTAATGTGTAATTAAACCGAAATCCATTACCCATTACAATTGTAATTTGTAATTGAACCGAAGTCCATTAACCATTACAATTGTAATTTGTAATTAAACCGAAATCCATTAACCATTACAATTGTAATTTGTAATTGAGCCGAAATCCATTAACCATTACAATTGTAATTTGTAATTAAACCGAAATCCATTACCCATTACAATTGTAATTTGTAATTAAAACAAAATCCATTGACCATTACAATTGTAATTTGTAATTGAATCGAAAAACATTACCCATTACAATTGTAATTTGTAATTAAACTCGAATCCGCTAACCATTACAATTTTAATTTGTAATTAAAACGAAATCCATTAACCATTACAATTGTAATTTGTAATTCAATCGAAATACATTAACCATTACAATTGTAAATTGTAATTGAACCGAAATCCATTAACCATTACAATTGTAATTTGTAATTAAACCGAAATACATTACCAATTACAATTGTAATTTGTAATTAAACTCGAATCCATTAACCATTACAATCTTAATTTGTAATTGAACCAAAATCCATTATCCATTACAATTTTAATTTGTAATTAAACCGAAATCCATTAACCATTACAATTTTAAAATGTAATTAAGTCGAAATACGTGAACAATTACAATTTTCAAATGTAATTGAACCGAACCTAACCGAAGCATTACAGTTCGAAAATGTAATTGAACCGAAAGACATGAACCATTACAATTTTAAAATGTAATTAAACCGATCCTAACCGAAGCATTACAATTTTTAAATGTAATTAAGTCGAAATACATGAACCATTACAATTTTAAAATGTAATTGAACCGAAATACATGAACCCTTACAATTTTAAAATGTAATTGAACCAAAATACATGAACTATTTCAATTTCAAATTGTAATTGAACCGAACCTAACCGAAGCATTACATTTAAAAATTGTAATGCTTCGGTTAGATTCGGTTTAATTACATTTTAAAATTGTAATGGTTCATGTATTTCGGTTCAATTACATTTTTGAACCGTAATGCTTCGGTTGGGTTCGGTTCAATTACATTTTAAAATTGTAATGGTTCATGTATTTTGGTTGAATTACATTTTAAAATTGTAATGGTTCGGGTATTTCGACTTAATTACATTTTCAGATTGTAATGGTTAATGGATTTCGGATTAATTACAAATTAAAATTGTAATGGTTAATGGATTTTGGTTCAATTACAAATTAAAATTGTAATGGTTAATGAATTCGAGTTTAATTACAAATTACAATTGTAATGGGTAATGTATTTCGGTCTAATTACAAATTACAATTGTAATGGTTAATGGATTTCGACTCAATTACAAATTACAATTGTAATGGTTAATGTATTTCGATTGAATGACAAATTACAATTGTAATGGTTAATGGATTTTGGTTTAATTACAAATTACAATTGTAATGGTTAATGGATTCGAGTTTAATTACAAATTACAATTGTAATGGTTAACGGATTTCGGTTCAATTACAAATTACAATTGTAATGGGTAATGGATTTCGGTTTCATTACAAATTACAATTGTAATGGGTAATGGATTTCGGTTTAATTACAAATTACAATTGTAATGGGTAATGGATTTCGATTCAATTACAAATTACAATTGTAATGGGTAATTGATTTTTTTTTAATTACAAATCACAGCTGTAATTTGTAATGGAAATGTAATTAATTACACCATGTAATTTGCTGCTGCCCAACACTGTCATAAATTGATCTATTTCCTCAGCCTCCAGTTAGGCAAACGTATTTGATACTCAACATTCGATCCCTGATTTCAATTGTACATACCACCAGTTTAGTACTGCTAAACTATGATCCTGAATATTTTGACTTTTTATAATATTTCCAACATCAACTAAAATATGATTTCTTAAAGTATACTTTCAATGTGTTCTGGTATTTGCCATTGAATCGTAATTTCACTTTCTCAGCAAGTACTCCACGACCATAAATCCCATGCCAGTCCAGAAATTGCAACCGGGAACTGGACAGTAACTGTCGAGTTTTCCCGGACTCCATCTGGGTACTAAACAGTCGAACTGGACAGCCCAGGGGCGGGAATGTAACGATGCAGTAGACAGTTCAACTATCCTAGTTCAGCTATCCATGTACTGTTCAGATTCCCCGTCTCAGGGTCACAAAAATGATTTCAGATCACCAGCTTTTTTACTTCAAAAAGTATATAAGGACCAATATAATAATGAACCAGTTTAGTCATTTTGCCCAAAAATATTTATTATTATATTAATTATATATATAATGTTACATTATAATAATATTGCGTTATCCATATATATAGTAATACCGTTTTTAATTGTTGGTACACTTGTTACGAATAAAAAAAAATAAATAAAAAATCCTTTTTTGTTGTAAGATTCTGTCAAACATATTATACACGCGTAGGTACGTTTTTTTCAATAATTATATATTATAATACTATTGCATTTTCGACTAGCAATACTTTTTTTCGTTCCACTCATTTAGCGAATTAACTAAACAAAACAAGAAATTCTTTTTTGTAGTATGATTCTATAACACATACGTAGGCATGTTTTTTTCAATAAGTATAATAATCTATATATTATACATAACTATATACTAGAATTCATTCCATCCATCGCGATATAATTGTTAGTTTGCGACGTACTCGATGACATTTCGACTATCACGGTATAACTAACCATAATCCACATTCGGTTCTCTTGTTTATATTAAAACAAGAAACTTTCATACTTCCCATGCCCGCCATATTTATCCACTCCGCGACTGCAACAATTAAAACGTTACATGCGACTGCAACAATTAAAACGTTACATCCACGATTTGTCTCCTGTCTCTGATTTCGAAATCAATTTTTTTTTACACGTTCTTTGCAAGAAATGAATGCCGCAAACAATTTTTATTTTATTTTTATCGCCCCTAGTTTAGAAGTTACACGGGGTTGAAAATCATAAAAAACTGCCAAAAATCGAAAACACTCTCTCCTTCAACTGCCCATATCTCCGGTTCTATCTATCCTAAAGACTTCTTCAAGACGGAATTTTGTAGCTCTTGAATGGCACTTTCTGGACATATTCATTGTATTCCAGAGCCATCAACAATTCCATTTGTTATAAACAATTATATTATTCAAACGTAGTTTTCGAGGCTTTCGCACGCTCTGAAAATTTTGAAAAAAATACCAGCGTATTCCTTGGTCAATTTCCTATAGGAAACCTCAACTTTTCGAATGGGGCATGCATGGGCACTGTGTCAAAACGATAGATTTATAAGTGACGGCGCGCGCGACCGCGCTAATCGACACGGGCCGTGACGCGGAGCTAGAGTAAGGAGCATTTATAGAGAGTGTGGGGCGCATATAATATTTATACATATACAATAACGTTTCAATTTATACTTGTTTATTAAATATCAAAGTAATATCAAGTCAGTAATATAACTAAAACTATTATATATAATTATTAACTGGTAACTATGTTACGTCTGGTCCCACGCTCCATACGTCGCCTACCCTCACACACACACACACACACACACACGCACGCTTAGCTCTTAGACTATCCTTACCAGACGATATACGCAGAACCGCGATATTGTCTTCGCTTAAGCCTGACGGTGCATCACACGATACACGTGTGATGGCTCGGTCAGTCTTATGCACTTCCCTCACCCTTCCCCCTGGCTTCTTCAGTCTTGACTGAATTAGCTGGACTCACTTCTATAATAACTCTCTTGAGGATAACATCCCCCTTTGCTAGTAGTAGTTAATATTGTACACTCTGACTCTTACTTGAATACTTGAATAAACGCTGATATATAATTACTTTGTTCTACGCAGAAACTCTCACTTACTTTATTTATATCTTAGACCTTCGGTATACTTCTGTATCTTTATTCGGGGTGAACCCTTATAAATATACTTGACTTGCTTAGGCTTGTTACAACTATAACTAAAACTATAATTAACGTTTACTTAGAAACAAGGGCCTCGACGGATCCTTCTGCATTAAAGTATCTCTTGGCTCTCAATTTCTTTTTCGTTACTGGCCTAATACAATGAAATGTTAGTGTGCCACGGACCAACTTTGCTTTTTCAAAACGAGCTTTCAATGCAGTTGTTTCGTTTGTATAATCACTGTGCGTGAAAAATTCTACTGTGATATTCTTAATGTTTGGATTATTTTGAGCGCAGAAAAAAAATTTCTGTGGAGTGTTGATTGGTTCCTGTAAATTTGGCTCTAGACTGGCTCTACTTGCTAGTCTTTTCAGGGCTCCTCCTATACCATCACAAGGTCCCTTTCCATGTGAAGTGGCAAAGAAATTCCATTCGGCACTAACCCCAAAGTCTTTTTCGTGAAAGCAGACGTCCAAAAAGTTTTTTTTGTTTTTATATTGCGCGCTGGCACCATCGGAGAAGTAAATGATCTTATTCAATCCTGGTACACCTCGTTCCAAGAAATTTACAAAATTCCTTTGAAAAAGGTGAACAGCGACGGTATCATGTTTTACTTTCGGAGATCGCAATATAATTTTTATGTTTTATTGTGCCATCTTCTTTGTAGTATCCAACGAAAGGATGTAAGATGAACTGGTCATTGTTCGAATGCACACCCTGAATAGCGTCTTGGATTACAAAAGCGTAATTTTCCGCGAAGTCGCATACCACCAAACACTCTCCTGGTCGCAACTGCTCCTTCTTCTCGGCAAAATAGGCTGACTGTTGTTGAGCGATGAATGCATGCGTAACCAATGCTTCAAGTTTTGTTCCCAGTTTTACCAAAAATTCTGTTGTCAGAATGGTTTCCAAGTTTGTTCGGTCCACCGATGTCCATTGTTTGTAGATCACGGTGTCTATTAATTCGGCTTCGAATACCTCTTCTAGCTGATGTATCAACCCTTCCGTTCCTGGGCAATTTGAACATTCCCTCAAATGGCAATCTGTTGACGGTGGATTACACAGCATTCGGAACAAACAATCTTTATAATTATTGACTGGCTGAGACGTGTTGGCTATGAGGTGTGCTATTCTCGCTCCATCCAACAACAATTTGACATTCTCGTGAATTGCACAGACGCAAACTGAATGAGTCCCGTTAGCTCCAGGGAGTACAGTGCCTCGGTCGCAAATCGCAGAACTTCGAAAAGCCGACCTTCATGCGTGGATACTTTTCTTTGAAAACTCGGTACGTTTCCTTCAAGTTGCTGAGAATTAACTGCTTCTGGTTTTGAATTTTTCCGCCATTTTCCTTCACCGTAACGTAATTCTTCTGGCCCGCCACGACGCGACTTATATGATCGGAAGTATAAAAATCCACAATGCAATCTTCAGTCTCTTGGTTCAGCTTCTTACCGGATCTACCATTAGGAGTAAACAAAATCCCGAACTCTGCCACCGTCTTCTTGGCAATGGTAATCATGTGTTTGGTAGCTTGGAAATTTTTCTGAATTTTTCCAAATGACCAGTCGGCAAATATCGTCAAGATTTGAATTTTCTTATTCCGTTCATTTGTACCAGCAAACGCTTCCTTCAATTTTTCTATTATTGAGGATTCTGCTACCTCCATCTCCTCTTCACCCAACAACCGAAAAAGAATAGAAACTGAACGATTACACTGAGAGAAAAGATGTGTCACATTTTACCACATATCGCCGACAAATTACTATTTTTCGGTAGTAAAAGGACGTGTGGTCACGCAATACAAAGAATTACAAATCCACCTTGTAAATTTCACTAATGGTGAATATTACTCTTCAAGAAGGGTATGGTTTACAACTTGAAGGCTAAAATTTACTATTTCCGATCGTATTAAGAAGCATAACACGATCGTATAATGTACAACTGTTGGGTCCGAATTCTTACCATCTCAGATAGTAAAATGAAGTTAGTTCACCGCGACCGTGCTGCTATTCGCAGGTGGCGCCGTTAGCGGTCTTATTTGCCGCTAATTTTGGATTTAGGTTCTGGTACACAGTTGGAAGATATCTGTAATCCCACTGGTCTATACCTATATGAAGGTTCATTCCGACCATTCAATAGGAGCTATTTAAATATCATAAATAGTAACAATATATTTTTTTTTTTAACCAAAAGTTATAGGTTAGGCAACCTATGTACCAAAATATTATTTATTTTATTTTTTGTCAGACCACACAGGCACACAGGTATAAATAGTGTGACTGTGTGACTATTATGTCCCAAATAATATCAATTTGCATGTTTGGGCTTTTGTCCATAACACCAAATAACACTCGAAGAACGTCAAAGTCGTCAGAGTGTTACAACAAAACAACATTTTTTTTTTTTTTTTTTTTTTAGAGGAAACCAATATTAGATCACCCAAATTATCTTTTCTTTATTATTATTACAATAGAAGCACTTGACACTTTTTACTCTTATCTGAGATACTTGCAAATACTCCTTTTGAATAGATAATTCCGGGATATAATTAGACACATCGAGTAGTAGGAACAAGTCTTTACGAGGTTAGACCTTCGGAACTTTGGTTGTATTATGATGGTAGCACTACTACTCAGTTTGGTTTAGTACGTTGGCAGACTTAGTCGGTTTGGCTTTCAGCGCAATGCCCTCTCAGATCAATTTGGTTGTTTAATTGGTTTATTTAAATCTCTGGTATGTCGGCGATGATCCAGATCCCGTAGCGTAGATTTTCGAAATTTTTGACAACACAAGGAAGGAAGGAATGGTGATTTTTCATTCTAAAACAAAGATATATTAACAAACACTTTTACTAAATGGGATTTGGCTTAAATTATATACATGCACTGATCCTACTGGTAATCTATATATATTAATCAATCTACCAGAGAAAATTTAAAGGAAAAAGGTATGCGAACAGATTATAGAAGCCAAACTTTAGATCCTCCAGACCTAATTTTATTAACATAAGAGTAAGCCTTATGAACTATACTATATAGGTAATTCCCTTATAATTATTTAACGTCTTCCCACTTCAATAGGAACAACAGAAAATTTTAACATTTAAACATTTTAGCAAAATTAATAAATAAATATAATTTAACTCAAAACAATATATATATATAATACATAAATAACTCTATATTTAAAAATTAACTCTTTAAACCTTTAACGCTACCTTGAGCTTGGATACCTATACACAATGTGTGCTATTTCTGAATTTATGTACATAGGGATCATTATCTATGTATATATACAATTATAGATGTGTGAAAATTGGTTTTTTTTTTTTGTTTTTTTTTTTATCCCCCTTTTTTTTTTTTTTTTTTTTTTTCAATTGTTTAATTTATTTATTTATTTTTATTTATTATTTCTTTTTGCGGCAAAATACCCAGATCCTCTTTTTTATTTTGCTTTAATTTTTTTTTTTTTTTTTTTTTTTTTTTTTAGCCTACTCACTTCATACTACCCTATCTTCGGTCTCAAGGGGAAGAGTATAATACGTTAACAAAATTCTATATATCTAAACGACTAATATGCCAATTGCTAATCCTTCAGTAGTCTTTTGCACTATAATAGTTAGATTACCTAATCATATTAACATCCAATTATATACTTCTTAACAAATAATTAAAAATAAAATAACTTATATCTTAATAAATCACAATAATCATTATTTAACTTAGGTGGCCCTTCAGTAATTACTCCCTTCAGCGTCACACACAGGAATGCTCACCTCCTCCATTTAATTCAAAACAAAATTTTATTTACCATAATAAAACTAATCAGCCTGAGAAGGACCTCCGTGCCAGATTTAATGGCAGCTTTATCGATTGGTGAGTCGAACTCTACCCCCCTCTTCCTCATAAATGAGGCAAAACCAGGTCTCTGTCTGTTAAATAATGGGCACCACCAAAAAACATGATCCAGCGTCTCTTGTTCTTCTCCGCACTCACAAGTCCCGTCCTCAATTATATTCATTCGTTTCAGGTGAGCCTTTAATCTGCTATGCCCTGACTTTAAGCGATTGGCGATCCCAATTCTTTGCCTATCTAATCCTAGATCTTTAAACCACACGGTAGAGGAAAAGTCCGGAGCGAGTGAAACAAATCGAGCTCCCTTTGGGTCGGGAGGTAAAGAATAATTTCGGATAAAGTCTCTTGATTTAGCGATCGCCTTTTCCTTGATCAGCGGTTTTGTGTCCCCGTGGTGCAAAGCGTTCACGTCGATGGTCTCTTTACTACTCGCCGTTTTGGCTACCTCATCTGCTTTCTCGTTTCCATATATACCTTGGTGAGCAGGAACCCAAACCAGGGCAATGTCCTTCCCTTCAGAGACCAAGTCTAAGATTTTTTGTTTAATATAAATCATATCAGAGTTTAGGTTCGAGTCTAGACCCGTTTGCCTTAGTTTTTGTATAGAGCTTTTCGAGTCTGTGACAATAACAAAATTACCCTCAAGCTCATTTAACGAGATCATTTTCAAGGATTCAGCTATGGCCTTCATTTCAGCACTAAAAATTGAACATTTGCTATTTAGTGAGATTCCTTTTGAGAGGTTAGGAAAATCTGGCGAGAAAATCCCCAACCCACACTGTTTTTTTTCCCTGTTCAGAGACCCGTCGGTGAAAATTCTTTTGTGGGTTGGGAAGGATTCCGACATCATGTTTTCAAAATCGTTTGGATCCCCCTCTGGTGGTCTGAATTTCTTGCCCAACTCGGTATTGAAATGCCCTGACAGGAAAAGTGCCCTGTAATTTACTTCAAAAGTTTCCAAAACAGGTCTTTTAGGGATCTCAGCCAATAAAGGTCTTAATTCCTGCCATAAGACATATAGTGTCGAGTCTGTGGCCTTGATCTCATCCTCTCTTAACTGTGTTTTAAGGCTCTGAATTCTTTTGAGTTTACTTTCGAAGGAATTATTACTATAACTAAGTTTTTTAATTAGGAATCTACTGGTTAGCTCTTCTATTCTGTCTCTTAAAGTGAGTTCGCCCCCTAAATGGTATAAGGTATTTATAGGAGTGGTTCTTAGGCAGCCCAATCCCGTTCTGAGCGCAGAATTTTGGATCACATTCAACCTCTTGAGTTTACTGTGGCTGTTGTTATTGAATAAAAACCCCGCCCATTCTAACCCTGGCCTAATTAAAGTTTTATATAAATTCAAGATAACAATAGGATGGGCTCCCCATTTAAAGTTTGCAATTGCAGAAAGGATGTTCAGTAGCTTCGCCGCCTTGTTTTTGACGTTTGTTAGATGCTTCTCCCAGTTAAGCTGGTAGTCCCAGGTAACTCCCAGGTAGCGAGCTTCGGGAACGTTAGGTATAACATTATCTCTGATGACTATTTCTTTCTTAAAGGGTTTGATTGTTTTCTTCTTATTATTGTTAGCGAATACTATGAGCTTTGTTTTAGGGAACGAAACCGAAAGGTTCAAATCGTTAAGGTTTTTTTCCAGGGTGACCAGCCCTGCCTTAAGAGTCCTGATCAATCGGTCAGAGTCTGAGTTCGCGTAACTTATTCGAATGTCGTCCGCGAATGAAGAAAACTTCACATTACCGGGTAACCCTCTTTCAATATCTAGCAGGTATATGTTAAAGAGTAATGGGCTCAGAATGGCTCCCTGCGGCAGCCCCTTGTTCGTCGTTTTCTGACCGAGGTTAACTCCGTCCGAGACTCCAATTAGTTTTCTGCGCGAAAAGGACTCCTTTATGAATTTAACTAATCTAGGAGGGATTTTAAGGTTGGCTAGTTTCGAAACTAAGGTTCCAATATTAACATTATCGTAGGCTCCTTGGATGTCTATAAAAAGGGCGCCTGTGGTTAGGCCTTGTAGCCTGTTGACATTTAAATCTATCCTTAGATCCGCGAGGTTATCGTAACATGATTTACCCCGTCTAAAACCGTTACAATACTCTTGGAAAATGCCCTTATTCTCGCACCACCACATGAGACGGTCATTGATGATTCTTTCAAGTGTTTTGAAGAAACACCTAGCCATTGATATTGGGCGATAACCTTTGCCCCCTGGCTTAGGGATGAAAACCACTTTGAAATTTTTCCAACCTTCCGGGGTTTTACCTTCTGCTAAGATCATATCAAATAATTGCTTTAATAATAGTTTACCTTTATCCGTAAAATAACTTATAATTTCATATGAAATTAAATCTGGGCCGGGAGCAGTTTTTATTTTAAATTTCTTAATGGCTAAATCAATTTCTTCTAGGGAGATGTCGTCGTTAATGCATGAAGTTTCTTCAAAATTGTAATTAAGGGGTATAACCGTGTTGTTGTGTGTTTGATTGGCTGCCAGCTTATTAAATGCTCTTTGTAATTCCGGATCTCTGTTTGTAATGTTAGAGTCTCTCGAAATTGGCGGTGGGTTCAAAGCCCTGTTTTTAAATCCCTTAATAATTTTCCAAATTTGATTCATACCCATTGCCGGGGTTATAGAACTGGCGAATACTTGAAAGCTTTCTTTTTTTTTCCTTTCTAATAGATCAGAGGCATTTTTTTCTGCGTCCAAGTAAATAGCCCATTTTGCGTCTGAACAATCCTGTGTATACTCTGCTAGAGTATGTTTTCTGCGGTCAACCGCCTCCTGGCATTCCTGATCCCACCATCTGGCAGGTGCTTTGGTTTTTACTAACGGATTCTCCGCCTGTAACTCTCGGATCACTGCACCTGCCGAGCTTAAAGCATCTTTTACCCCCTGTACCAGCAGGTCAAATTCCTCAAGAAAATTTTTGTCATCAATCTGGGGCCTAGTGTCAATATATGAATCCAGATGAGTTCGAAATTTAGACCAGTCTACCTTTCCCAGTCTGATCTTGTTTCCAGCCTCCGTCCTGTATATTTGACCTTTTGTTACAGATATTTTCATAGGATAGTGATCACTTCGCATCAGATCTTTTATTGTGGACCACTGGGTAAACAAAACAATGTCATTCGAGCAACATGAGATGTCCGGTACACTAATTTTTCCCCCAATGTGATGCATACGAGTGGATTCGCCAGTGTTCAATATACAAAGATTCAAGTCCTGGATTATCTCTGCCAAGTCATTCCCTCTGTGATTGACCATTTCGCTTCCCCAATATGAATGATGAGCGTTCATGTCGCCCGTGATAATTACTCTACTATGGTCCGACATCCACTCGAAGAACCGGTTGAGGGCCTGTTTATTGACTACCGAAGCCGGAGGAATATATAAGCTGAATAGATTAATAGACTCGCCATCATGCAAAAGTTCAACCCCGATTACCTCGACCCCAGGGGGGCAATTATCTATCTGGATTCTGTTGTATCTTATATTTTCATTTAACAGGATTAGCAACCCCCCTCCCTCTTTGCCTGGTCTATCTCTCCTAATACAATTGAACCCCTTAAACGAGGGTTTGTATCTGGAGGTAGGGCGAAGTTTGGTTTCTGATATACATAAGACATCACTCTCTGACAGAATTATTGGAATCTCGTGCGTTTTAGAGGAAATCCCTCTGATGTTCCATGAAACTATATTCATATTAAGTTTAATCAATTATACTATTTAATATCAACCAAACTATAATCAACCTAAACTATAAAAATTTATAAAATATATAAATAGGATTCTGGCGATGACGGGCTCGCTCCCCCGTAGGAACAAATAAACAGACTCCGCCTTCCTGGCCACTCGCCCCCGAGTCGGAGGAGGCACCTGAGTCCGAAAGAGCCCAGGAGGCCAAGTCCTCTGCTGCACAAAAAGGGCAGAGAGGCTGACCCAGATCTAAGTCTAGGCTCCTGAATGCTCCCGAGAGGAACCCCCTGACTCACCAGAATCCTCTCTTGACTTAAACATACGACCTTCTAGCTTTTTGAGCGTTTGCATCAACCCCGAATCTTCTCCGTATGTTTTATTGATTTCATTTCTGGCCGTTTCAAGGATCTTTTGGAGTTGTTCGACCTGCGAGGTATCACTGTTTGGCGATATCGATGTCTGAACCTGAGGTACCGTCTCCTTAACTAGTTGGTAGTTTACGTCAGTCGAGTCAGAGATGACTTGTACTGCTCTCGCGGCGTGGTAGTTATTTTCGTCTTCAATTGAGGAGATGATACCCGAATCCCTTATTACGATGTTATATTCCACCCGAAATTTTTCGGCGACAAGAATCGTAGCCTCCTTAATATTAGTGTCTGTTTTAGCTTTAAGGTCCAATATTTCTTGGTTAAAGCAGTAAAGAATACATTTGGTGTTGGAAGCAATATGATCACCCCCGCAATTCGCGCATTTTATAAAGTCGTTTCTACAATAAGCAGCGGGATGGTTTTCCCCGCAATGTAGACATCTAACTGTATGATCGCAGTTCGATTGCAAGTGACCGAATCTTTGACATGAGAAACATCTCTTCACTTTGGATATGAATCTGTTTACTATTAGGACAGCGCCAAACATTCGGATACCCTCCGGGATTCTATTCTTGGTGTAGATCTTAATAGAGTTTATTCTTTGGAAAGTAGTTGTTTTCCTACCCTCAGCCTCTGATTCAACTTTTCTAGACATAAAAGAGACCTTATCGATAAGTTCCTTCGAGTCATCATCAAGTCCTTCCCAGAAGTCCTGCACTGAAAATTCAGCTGGGAATTTGTGGACGATGCCAACCTTGTAGATGCTAGAATCTGGGATAATCGCCCTCCAGCTCGGCTTTAGTAAATAATCTCGGTTATCTATAAACAAGTTGGCCTCGGTGCCAGTCTCGAAATGAAGGACGACCTTCTCCGGTCCGGAGCTTGTAAACGCTTTAATAGAGATCCCCGCTCTTCTAAAGTCTCTAGCCAAAATAGCTGCAAGTGTATTACCTAAGTTTGCACCCTCTTCTGAATCTATAAGATAAGCAATAAAGGGGGGGGAAGAGTTCTTCTCGTAACGGTTATCGCTTTGAGATAAATATGAAAGTTTGTCGAATCCTTCTTCGTTTGGCCCCTCCTCAGCTCTATCTGTGTCTAGAGGGATTAGCTCCACTGTGTTTGCATCAGGATTACTGTTATTGTTATCATTCATAATAGCTTCAGTCGCACCTAGCGTGACAATTGTATCTTGTTTGGGCTCGATTATACTTGAGTTAATGGGACTATACCCTAGCTCTCTGTCCTTTGGAGAGTCCAATCTGTATTCTATTTCTGTAAACCGAGTGGGGGTGTTTTCTTCCCTATCAGGCTTTCTATTGGGCGCCAAGATTGAAGTTGAGGCCACACTTTCTGGTGAATTAACTCTGGGCAATTTATCGCTGGAATTGGACTCTTCAAAAGAGCTGCTGAGAGGTCTTTTTTTCTGATTGCTAATATTATTTAGTGACATGAGTAATTTTAACTAGATAATAGGCACAGAAAGCTAAACTAGGAAGCTAAAACCTTCCTGTTTGACGAGGATTCTATATCTGGACAAGAGTTAATCACAACTACTCAATAGGGTGTTAATAGGAGTAACAAATACCGTGATAGATAAGAAGTTTATCCGCCCTGTTGATTCCTGGGTCTTCTGAGCCGTCCTCTGCGTTGATGTCGACAGTTTTGTTTTAATTAGAGGGATTTTTAGATTCACTTGTTTTATGATGGGTTATCTCTGAGATTCCAAGAAGATGTTGCAAGGTTTTTATTCAAGCCAGACCAAGAATTTTAAAGGAATATGTGGATAGTGGCGATCTTCCAAAGCAGAAAGTTATCTTGGCCAATTCAATCTAATGGGTTACTCAATCCGTCAATATCTCAAGAATCCTTAATATAACCAGATTTATTTAGTGATACTTCGAGACAGCAACTGCTCCTTTATTAAATTATATTAATATTTCAATTCAGTTTATTAATTTTACTAAGTTGAACACGAATATTACGGACATACGACAGACTGCGAGCCGCCTCAGACCAACGCTGAACGCGCCTCAAACAAAACAACATCTGCTTCCGTAGACCTCCGTCCGCCGTACGCAGTACGACGTTGAAGTCGAGAATGATTCTGGTTGTGTGGTGACACGTAAGTGTAGCCGACACGGTGCAAATTTCTTCGCGAGATCCAAGAACCACTGCCAACCATCTATCGGCGCGCTACGGTACCACGCAGCGGGTGACCGACAGCTAGGGCGTCCGCCATATTCCTATACCCGATACGTATTTTTACTATCTCAAGTTGTAAAAATTACCATCTCGCATGCGACAAGTTGTGTGTTCGCCTTTCACAGTGTATCACGAGGCGGTGCGAATCGACTGTGTTACAGTCGCAGATAGTAAAAATAACACGCTCTCATCTGGAAACTTACGAAATATGTTGTAATTTCTACAAGTAGCGATATTTACAATCCCGGGTTGTAATTTGAGTTCCCAGCGGCATGTAACGTATCCCAGTTCTGCTAGAAACTATTGACTGAAAAATGACTACGTTTCCTGGTTTTTGGACTCTACGTCAACTTGCCATCAAAAGTAGTAATTTGTCGGGGATATGTGGTGAAATATGATACATGGTTTCTCTCAGTGTACCAGAGAATTTTCCGAATTAACACGGTAAAAAATACATTGTTGGATTAACAAGTGCCGTGCTAAATAGGGGACAAGCCCGGTTTTCTGTAAAATTTACAAAAAGTAAGGTAGCTCCAAGTAAGAGCCTTGTAACTCTCACTGAACTTTATGTAGGATTTACAGAAAACTCGACTTGTCCCCTATTTAGCACGGCACTTTGTTAACCCAACAATGTATTTTTTCTAGTGAAGCATGAGTTATTCCAATGAGAAACTGTTCGTTTTAATCCGTGTAGTCGTTTATATTCGATCCTATCTGTTTTTTTCTATCCCGTCCTATCCGTGGCAATGCCACCTCTCACAGCCTATTCGTTCCAATTATTCGTTGAGAATAAGGAATTGTAATTTCCAATCCGATTGAGTTCTTCGTATCCGAATCAATCCTTTTCGTAGGATACACATCATCCATGGTAAAACGCAATTTTTATCTCTATTCGACCGAATTCTTTTGAAGGAATACAGAAGTTTGATGACGGATTAATCCGAGCTATCGGATTCTTCTTGGTTATATGCAATTCGAATCAATGCTTTAAACAGAATGAATGACATACTATACTATGCGACGAATTCAAATGAGCGATAGAAGTTCCGAACCAATTCTTTCAATGATTCCACATATTCATGGATTTGTTTCAATTCGGGATACATCCAGTCACGCGTGATAAGGGTGATAAATGTCGTTCGGACCAATCAGAGAGCAGCTTTAACCGGAAAGTCTCCCTTTCCCGCGTGATACGTCGAAATGAAAAAGTCAAAATACACGGAAAGAAATCTGTTGCGAATATCGCATGGGAATGTACCATGCGATATTCGCAACAGGGGTGCCATACTAAAATCGTATCGATTCATACTACTTTTGCATGAATCGATGCGATTTTAGTATGAAAGTGTCCCATGCGAGAAAGGCATGCACCGATGCGATTATCGCACGAGAGCGATGTGCTGAACGCACGAGAGCGATGCGCTGAACGCACGAGAGCGATGCGCTGAACGCACGGTTACCTCCGTACTATAAACGCACGGAGGTCCATGCGAAAAGAGCACGGGTCCCGAGCGTTTCGAAGATTTACGAACTGCGCATGCTCACGGCAACCTATATCTATACCTATATGCTCACGGCAACCTATACCCCTGCCTATACCTATACCTTATATATAGGTATAGGTATAGGTTGCCGTGAGCATGCGCAGTTCGTAAATCTTCGAAACGCTCGGGACCCGTGCTCCTTTCGCAAGGACCTCCGTGCGTTTATAGTAGAGAGCGCATCGCTCTCGTGCGTTCAGCGCATCGCTCTCGTGCGTTCAGCACATCGCTCTCGTGCGATAATCGCATCGGTGCATGCCTTTCTCGCATGGGACACTTCCATACTAAAATCGCATCGATTCATGCTGCTATTGAACACTCCAATGCGAAAATAGCAATAGCGTCCCATGCGATATATATTCGCAACAGATTTCTTTCCGTGTAGGAGCTCAGCAGTAATGGTAAAACCCGAGCATAAAGTTTGTTCATTTAAAATTACGATTAATGAAAGGAAAATTATGATGAGTGCTATTATAAAGATGATAAATCATCATGGAAGTAAACAAAATTAATTGCACGTCTTATCTTGTTAAAAGCGAAAAATCTGAAATAAAGTATTAGTCTTCTCAATTTACAGGTTCGTCGATGATTATTATAACTAAATGACAGGGCAAATATTTATACATTCTTTATGACAACACTTTATTTTTATCTCATTCTCACAGTACATACTTACTTATACCTATAGGTATAATTGTGTATACGATATTGAAAATTAAAGGAAGACAAATCAAATATATTTAGTTCGATACATTTATTGATATTGATTGGACAGTGCGTTTGGCAATTTACACACATATTCACGATCACTGCTCTTTATGTATATCAATTTAGACACAACCTCATCAATAGCTATTCTATCTATACAGTGGTGTAGAGATATTACTTTCCAAATATGTGGTAGTACAATATCTTTTATTTCTAGCGGTTCGGTACTCATCAATTGTATGTCGAGGTAACAAGTTTCGTCCGACAATACGATATCATTAATTCGTGCATTAGCACCGCTCTTTAATTGAATAAAACTATCGTTCCATTTTGATGATCTCTTATATTTCACTGTAGTGTAAACTGTTCCTTGATAGATACATTTCTTAAATAATTTTATATCACTCCGTGCGTGAAGTGCGACTTTACGCACGCGAGCGTGCGTATAATCGGACTTCACCCACGTTTGTGATATAAAATTTGGTTCGATACATGTGCAAAAGTCGTTTTTCCACTCGTGAGATTGTCACCCTCGCTTTGCTCGGGCGACAAACCTCCCACTCGTGCGAAAACAGACCTTTTGCACTAGTATCGTAATATACTATTTCCGAACTGGAAGAAACTGCACTGTCAGGGTCACAGGCATCAAAATATATGACCCCATTACATTTTTCATTATTTGTGGTCGTGCGCTTGTTTGAAGATAACCTTTCACAATACATTTCAGCATGTTCCGAATTTTTGGAACTACTATTGCAGTCTACTGCTACTTGAAATGAACGTATATTCATGGACTTTTTAATAATCTGTAGGTCCACCCCCTTTGAACCGTTGATCAATCGTTTTAAAAAATGTATGTTGCTTTCATAGGCGTAAGTTGAATTTGCCCATAGCGGTCCACACTTACGTACCGAATCGACAGCATGAAGTAGCATGTGTATATTGAATCGCATACAAGATTCACCGTAACGCGTTTGAAACGTTATGACAAATAGTGCCAACAATATTTCACATTCTTCTAATTCTATATCAGAAATTTTCATCTGTGACAATACGTACATACTTTTTGTTAATAGCGCGAACAAATATAACTTGTCTTCTGATAGAATATTGACACAAATGGGAATGCCATAATATAGTGACAATGATCTCCAATTTTTCGCTTTATAATTGCTCATGTCGAATAAATCTTTTGGCAATGTACCGACGTCATGAGGAGGCTTAATATCCATCAAAAGTCCATTAATTCTTTCTTTATGTTGCCTGTTCATTGCTTTCCAAGTCAATTCCCAAAGAAATTGTTCAGCACCCAACTCTCCGGTATGCAGCTCGTCAAAGGGAAAACTCCATACCATATCAAAATTAGGCAATTCAGATAATATTGATGGACCTTTCACTCCTCGAGATTTCATTTTCGAGGGTACGTCAAGAATATCTTCTACGTCTTTCATGTGCGATTCATGCGTTCGTAATGCTTCATTATTTCCAGAAAATGGAAAACGCATTGTTTTATCAAAGCTGCCCTGAATGTAACAGTAACTGCATGCATAATAGCCGTTGTGTTGCACTCTGTTTTGACATAATGCACGGGCTACAGAGTCTACGGAGCAACACAGAACTGAGACTTTCAATAGTTCCTCTACGCCGTTGTCGTTGATATTACAATGAAAACCAACATCGTGTAATTCTTTCACGTCCTCGACAAATTTTTTCAAAAATAGATTCAACAACGTCGGATTTGGCTCTTTTTCAACGATCATTAGACCCACAATCAGCACATTTGTGAATCGAAGATCTGGTGGTAAATCGTTAAGAATTACTTGAAGAGGCCACATGTTTCTTTTGGATTTGTGAAAAATTGGAGCGCCATCAGTACTAAAATTGAGACTCAATGTTGGACTACTATCTGCTACAGTCATTTTATATAATTTACCATCTTTGCAATCGGTAATCTCTGAGTTTTCATTATATCGTTGAGATATACTGTTTTGAAGTGCTGAACGAACGCTTTTTATTTTCATTACCTCGTTTAATTGATGCTTCAAATCAATTGTAAGAAAGTAATTGTTACAAGATGCATCAAGAAATATTTGGGAACTACATTTCTCACAAATAACTGTCTGATTTTTGAACGAATCTTTCTACGAGCAATGAATCTCATTGTAATACTTAGTACAGTAATAATGACTTTGGACCTTTTGCTTTGGAGATTCTGAAATTTTATCCAAATAATAGTTAGAGATGTTTACATGACTAAATCTTGGACCAGCACACAATTTAAACATTTCCATTAGTTGTTTACGACCCTCATTGCAAATACCAAATTTCAAAGTAAAACCTGTAATCATGAGGATTACATCACCTATTGTAGTGCTCGATTTATCAAACATTACGGAATTTTCAAAACTGAATGACCGTTTTCGATCGTTCACTTTTTTTTCACTTCTTTGATCAGTGGCAGACTCTTGTGTCTTGGGACTACGAGGACGTAATGGCGGCGTTGAATTTTCCTCGTTACAATCATTGAAGTCAGATGTGCTTTCTGCTTCGTTTTCGTCAGTTGAAATGTACTCTGTATCGGTGCTGCGATCGCTGGTGTGCTTCATTGGCAGTAGATCACTTTTGTTGTTCCCGAGAGTATGTTCCAATTCCATGGTTTCGGAACTTGAGTCTTTTTTTTCAACAAGACCGCTTCCGGTATTTTCTGAAAATAAAACTAGGTGCAATAGGAATTGATAATGAATCAAAAACAAAAAGTAACCAATTGCACAGTAATTGGTATGATACAGAGGACAAAGAGAACTGAGCGTACGCAGAATAATCACAATACGTAATCCTAGGTTCTATGTGATATCCTAATATCGTGTTTGATTGTGAATTTTGAATGCTTGCCTTAATGAACTTGTACTCTAACACATGTAGAAATTGACTGTCAAATGGGAAAAAGTATCTAGCACCCTGCCGGCATGTAACAAAAATCTAATCATAGCTCCTGATTCTGATGGGAGCCCTTACGGGAACCAGGGCTGTACCAAGATTAGCATTTCATCTCGCATTTCATGCTATTCTTCTTTATTGAGGGATGAAAAGTAGGCGCTATGTATAAATATGTTGAAAATGTTGAAAATGAAATTTCCTCAAATTCAATGATTTGCTGTGGTCACGCTCGGAGCACTAACAGAATAATTTTAACGCTCGAGGCCATCGGAATCACAAGGCCTAAACCAGCCCGTGAGAGCATGTGATACCTATCTTGTACCCGAATAGATTGATATAAATGAATGGACATGAAATACATGTATTTTTTTTACCTCTTGCTGCTGCGCCTGCGCTACGTTGAATTTTCTGCAAAACAGCACTTGACTTAATCCTCCACGATCTTTGCGTTGCTTGAGAAACCATTTTTGCGTCATAATCAGGGGTTAGGCAGAGTTTATTTTATTTTTTCAGATCCAGTCATTGCAGATGGCGATAAACTCTTCAGAAAGTCTGTCACAGATTATCGTCAATATCCTCAAAAAGTGGCTCTCAAAAGACGTTGCCATGGAATTCACGGCGGTGAAAGTGATCGGCGAGAAAATTGTCACGAAAGACACACGTTTCTGCAAGTGCCTATCGAGTAAGAGCTAATTTTTCGATTTTTAAAACATCAGCTGATTCTAAATATTTTCATTGAATTATTACATTATTATTTATTTATATTTCACATCTCTTATTTCAATGGGACGATATACCGTTTTTTTTATTCTTACAGAGGCGTTCGAAATCAAAATGGCAGCAGATCCCAAAATTGCTGTTCTGTCTGAATAAACCTTTTTCGAAAAACTAGGTGCCGTTCTTGGGAACGCTCGTGACTAGGAGGGGCGTAAGACAACTGAGCGCTCCCAAAATAAAAAAAAATACCGAAACAACGTAACTTAATGCCTGCGCACGATAGAATCACCTTTTTCTTTTCACTTATTTTACAAATTGAACAAAACTAAGAAAAAAAAATGCAAAAATATCTTCTTCTGATTCGAAACATAAGTAAAGATAGCAGTATTACTGCATAATGCACTTTCAGTATTACCCATATACATATAACGTACGGTAGAATCATACGACAAAAAAAAAAGAATGTCCGTTTTGTTTAATCAATTCGTAAAATAAATGAAACGAAAAAAGTATTACTAGAGAAATACGTAATATTATTATATAGTTATGTATAATATATACATTATTATAATTATTGAAAAAAACATACCTACGTATGTGTTATAGAATCATACTACAAAAAAGAATTTTTTGTTTTGTTTAGTTGATTCGCTAAATGAGTGGAACGAAAAAAAGTATTGCTAGTCGAAAACGCAATGTTATTATATAATCATTGGAAAAAAACGTACCTACGCGTGTATATAATATGTTTGATAGAATCCTATAACAAAAAAGGATTTTTTATTTTTTTTTAATTCGTAACAAGTGTATCAACAATTAAAAACGGTATTACTATATATATGGATAACGCAATATTATTATAATGTAATATTATATAT
>JAEUYN010001549.1:0-45372 GCA_018257835.1 Euura lappo | reverse complement strand
CAGGTCTGTTCTGGATGTCCAGGTCTTAGTTCTGGATGTCCAGGTATACGGCGCCATAGTTCCTGGTGTCCAGGTCTATCGCGCCATAGTTCTGGGTGTCCAGGTCTACCGCGCCATAGTTTTTGGTCTCCAGGTCTATCGCGCCATAGTTCTGGATGTCCAGGTCTACCGCGCCAAGTTTTTGGTCTCCAGGTCTATCGCGCCATAGTTCTGGGTGTCCAGGTCTATCGCGCCATAGTTCTGGATGTCCAGGTCTACCGCGCCATAGTTCTGGATGTCCAGGTCTATCCCGCCATAGTTCTGGGGTCCAGGTCTATCGCGCCATCGTTCTGGATGTCCAGGTCTACCGCGCCATAGTTCTGGATGTCCAGGTCTCAGTACTGGGTGTCCAGGTCTATCCCGGCCATAGTTCTGGGGTCCAGGTCTATCGCGCCATCGTTCTGATGTCCAGGTCTACCGCGCCATAGTTTTTTTGGTCCTCTCTAGGTCTATCGCGCCATAGTTCTGATGTCCAGGTTCACGCGCCATAGTTCTGGATGTCCAGGTCTCAGTTTTTGGTCTCCAGGTCTATCGCGCCATAGTTCTGGGTGTCCAGGTCTATCGCGCCATAGTTCTGGATGTCCAGGTCTGTTCTGGATGTCCAGGTCTTAGTTCTGGATGTCCAGGTCTACCGCGCCATAGTTTTTGGTCCCCAGGTTTATCGCGCCATAGTTCTGGATGTCCAGGTCACAGTTCTGGGTGTCCGGTCTCAGTTCTGGGTGTCCAGGTCTATCCCGCCATAGTTCTGGGGTCCAGGTCTATCGCGCCATCGTTCTGGATGTCCAGGTCTCAGTTCTGGGTGTCCAGGTCTATCCCGCGTCTCAGTTCCGGGTGTCCAGGTCTATCGCGCCATAGTTCTGGATGTCCAGGTCTGTTCTGGATGTCCAGGTCTTAGTTCTGGATGTCCAGGTCTACCGCGCCATAGTTTTTGGTCCCCAGGTTTATCGCGCCATAGTTCTGGATGTCCAGGTCACAGTTCTGGTTGTCCGGTCTCAGTTCTGGGTGTCCAGGTCTATCCCGCCATAGTTCTGGGGTCCAGGTCTATCGCGCCATCGTTCTGGATGTCCAGGTCTACCGCGCCATAGTTTTTGGTCCCCAGGTCTATCGCGCCATAGTTCTGGATGTCCAGGTCTCAGTACTGGGTGTCCAGGTCTATCCCGCCATAGTTCTGGGGTCCAGGTCTATCGCGCCATAGTTCTGGATGTCCAGGTCTACCGCGCCATAGTTTTTGGTCTCCAGGTCTATCGCGCCATAGTTCTGGATGTCCAGGTCTACCGCGCCAAGTTTTTGGTCTCCAGGTCTATCGCGCCATAGTTCTGGATGTCCAGGTCTACCGCGCCATAGTTCTGGATGTCCAGGTCTCAGTTCTGGGTGTCCAGGTCTATCCCGCGTCTCAGTTCCGGGTGTCCAGGTCTATCGCGCCATAGTTCTGGATGTCCAGGTCTCAGTTCTGGGTGTCCAGGTCTATCGCGCGTCTCAGTTCCGGGTGTCCAGGTCTATCGCGCCATAGTTCTGGATGTCCAGGTCTGTTCTGGATGTCCAGGTCTTAGTTCTGCATGTCCAGGTCTACCGCGCCATAGTTTTTGGTCCCCAGGTCTATCGCGCCATAGTTCTGGATGTCCAGGTCTCAGTTCTGGGTGTCCGGTCTCAGTTCTGGGTGTCCAGGTCTATCCCGCCATAGTTCTGGGGTCCAGGTCTATCGCGCCATAGTTCTGGATGTCCAGGTCTGTTCTGGATGTCCAGGTCTTAGTTCTGGATGTCCAGGTCTACCGCGCCATAGTTTTTGGTCCCCAGGTCTATCGCGCTATAGTTCTGGGTGTCCAGGCCAGGGCATACAGGTCTTTTAACAATAATTCGTCTGTTTTTGCAAGAAGGGTTAGAAATGGTTAGAATAGCCACTGACGGCTAGAAAAAGTTAGGCCAGTCATTCCTAGGAAAAATGAGTGTCCCAAGAAGGGTTAGAAATGGGTAGAACAGCCACTGACGGTTAGAAAAAGTTAGGCCAGCCATTCCTAGGAAAAGTGAGGCGCGGAGCGCCGAACAGCGAGGCGCGTAGCGCCGAGCGGGGTTGCCGCGCGAAGCGCGGAGGGGCGGAGCCCCTAGTATATATATAATATTTGTCATGAATTAACATAGATAGATAAAATAACACGCAACCTACACAGTTGACCTATACCCGCACGGAAAAAAACCCTCAAGTTTGGGGGTATACCCTCAACATTGGGGATAAACCCTCAATAGTTCGGGGTTCACCTTTAACATTTGAGGGTTCACCCTCAACTTTCAGGGTAACCTCTAAATTTGAGGGTTACACCCAACTGTAGTCAAGGGTTTACCCCGAACTTTGACGGTAACCTCAAAATTTGAGGGTTACACCCATCTGTAGTTGAGGGTATACCCTCAACTTTGGCGGTAACCCCAAAATTTGAGGGTTACACCCAACTGTAGTTGAGGGTATACCCTCAACTTTGGCGGTAACCCTAAAATTTGAGGGTTACACCCAACTGTAGTCTGTAAGAGCTTCCCATAAACTTTTAGGGTAACCCGTAAATTTTGATGGTCACACCCAACTGTAGTTGAAGACATTTTACCCTCAACTTAAAGGATATACCCCAAAATTTGATGTTATAAATACTTATACACAATGGGACAAAAATTATTATATATGAAATCGACATTATTATAGTAGCCACTCATAAAACAGTGAAAAATATTCCCTGACGCTCTTTTGACTGATTTCCAATGTGTCAGCTTACTAAAATCCGAACTACATAATTATCTCACGATGTGAATAATAATCAATAAAATATATAGCTCTCAATTAATCGGTATTTAAAAACAAGTTCTATTTCAGTATACCATTATTCATTTATTAATTGTGATGCAAAATAATTGTTATACATAAGCCACATATAGAATTATTTATACATATACTTTTATTCGCTCGTCCCTCAATTTTCTGCCTGACCAACTGAAATTTTCTGAACTGAACCCCCAGTTTTGGGGTACCCTCGACTTGAGGGTTCACCCCAAATTTTGGGGTAAACCCTTGACTTGGGGGTTCACTCCCAATTTTGGGGTAAACCCTTGACTTGGGGGTTCACCCCCAGTTTTGGGGTACCCTCGACTTGAGGGTTCACCCCCAATTTTGGGGTAAACCCTTGACTTAGGGGTTCACCCTCAATTAAGGGGTACGAATTTACCCCTTAACGATTGAGGGTTTTTTTGGGGGTAAATTTGGGGGTTATTTGAGGGTTTTTTTCCGTGAGGGTACTGAGCCGCATTATTACGGTGAGTTCCCTTATGAAAAAAAAACTATTGGAACTACTCACAAAACTACTGACAAACGTGTTAGAAAACTACTGAGAAACTGTAGAGAAACTATTGGAAAACTACTGGGATACTATTGAAAAAACTATTAAGAACTATTGAAAGAACTATTGAAAGAACTATTGAGAATTATTGAAAGAACTATTGACCATTAGCATAGGACTTTCTTAGTAAATTGGACCTCACTATACTGGTGAAACTATTGGGTCGCATCATGACTTGCCCAGTAGTTCCACCAGTAGTGCTAGTAGTGCTGCCAATGGTTACACCAGTAGTGCTGCTCAATAGTTTTCACCAGTAGTACTGCTGAATAGTTTCCACGAGTAGTGTTGCTCGATAGCTCTGACGATTAGTACTGCGCTCAATAGTTTTCACAAGTAGTATCGTTCAATAACTCTGTCGTGGAAACTATTGAACAATACTACTCGCAGAAACTATTGAGCAGCACTACTCGTGGAAACTATTGAGCAGCACTACTGGTGGAAACTGTTGAGCAGCACTACTGGAGGAAACTATTGAGGAGCACTACTGGAGGAAATTATTAAACAGCGCCGCACATAGAAATTATTGGACAGACCATCTAATAACATTCTACGCACACCTATGAATGACATGGAAAATCACACAAAAAATAGGTATTTTAATAAATATAGTAATGTTAAACAATATATCAATGTTGAACTGCATCTTGTCAAAACACCTCCTTATGATTTGATGAATCGATCATTCAATAAAGGTACCCAGGTAAAGGTACCTGGGAAGTAATGATCATATCTGACCTAGTCTCATCAGATATGATCAGATCTGTAGCTTTCTCAATTATTATCGAAATATATTTTTGTGAAAATTTTAAGTATTTATTCCATTATACATTATACATTATACAACACATTATACATATACATTTGGATATGCATCTTATACAATCAGTAACAACTAGACACCCAAAATCGAGTACACTTGTCCGATATGGTATCATAAATTAGTATTACGCATAAGCGAACAAAATTATTCAAATCTTATCTCATAAATTATAATTTCATATGATAAAATGTAAAATAAAACCCTTCAGAGGGGTTGAGTGTAAGCATTTGTCAAAAAGATTGTTTATTGTGGAATATAGTTGTACTCTGGAAAGTAACATCATGAAAAGCAGGTGTCGGACCTCTCCGCCAAACCTGATGCTGAACCTCGCAAACCTCACCGGAGGGCTTCGAAAGGGTTCGCCCAAGGTTCTTCGCGTCTCAAATTCATCGCAGGATTTAAAAAAATTATAAATCAGTTCATATTCCCATGATATAAGAAATGACACATGGTTTTGAAGATCTGACTTCTTATACGTCAACCATGTCCTAGAAGAAATTGCTCTGTGGCCAAGTTTTACTAGACTACTAGAGTATCTTTCCTGCCAGTAGATTTATAGATTCTGCTCTGAGAATACGGAATAGAATAGCTAGTTCGTGAGCTACAGAGAACATATCGGTTTCTGGTATGATAAATAGTCATCTTTTCAAAAGTAGAAGGTTGTGTACTGTCGTTCCAGTAACATCAAGAATATTATCCTTATGCAATGATGCACCCCGGTTAGCTCCTTTTTAGGCACGATCGTTAACTAGCCGGCTTTAGCCAAAAAGCTCATCGCTTTTTTGCGTAAGGCACGATCGCAGAGTGCTGGTTTGTTTTGAAATAGTGTTCAAATCCCCCAAAAATTTCAAAACTTTGATTCGTGATTAGAAGGCTGAATTCCAAAGCTCGCTATTATTTTCAAAATTGACAAAGATAGCAATCGCCATTTCTGAACCGGAAGTCGGATCGGGTCTAAAAAGAAATTTGCACATCTTCGGGGTAAAAAAAGTATCCAGTGCAAATTTCATCAAAATCGGTTCAGCGGTTTGGCTAAGCTCGTGTTTACAAGCAACTTCAACGATTTGACACCGAGGCGCAGGAGCCGGAAAAATCCTGAAAAATTCCCAAAATTTTTATTCGTGATCAGAAGACTGTATTCCAAAGCTCGCTGTTGTATCTTCAATATTGACAAAGTTAGCAATCGCAATTTCTGAACCGGAAGTCGGATCGAGTACACAATCAAAATTGCACATCTGCAGGCTGAAAACAGTATCCAGTGCAAATTTCATCAAAATCGGTTCAGCGGTTTCGCTAAGCTCGTGTTTACAAGCAACTTCAACGATTTTACACCGAGACGCAGGAGCCCGAAAAATCCTCAAAAATTCCCAAAATTTTGATTCGTGATCAGAAGACTGTATTCCAAAGCTCGCTGTTGTATCTTCAATATTGACAAAGTTAGCAATCGCAAGTTCTGAACCGGAAGTCGGATCGAGTACACAAACAAAATTGCACATCTGCAGGCTGAAAACAGTATCCAGTGCAAATTTCATCAAGATCGGTTCAGCGGTTTGGCTGAAACGGTGTTTACAAGAAATGGGCGGGTCACATACACCACTCTTGAAAATGTTCGAAAACGACTACCCAGGTGCCAAAACGTGCTCCCTACATGATTTTAGAATTTTTACTCGATTCGACGTTTTCAGCGATGGCGAATGTATAAGGCACTCCGTTTTTAACGATCGTGCCTAAAAACGGAGTGCCTTATACATTTTGAAAATTTTGAAATTTTTGGGGGATTTGAACACTATTTCAAAACAAACCAGCACTCTGCGATCGTGCCTTACGCAAAAAAGCGATGAACTTTTTGGCTAAAACCGGCTAGTTTCTGTACTCGTCTGCCACTGAGATGAAAATATAAGATCTATCAAAACATATCGCGTGTCTAATGGCATAAGGACGTAAGCGCCATTATACGACCTTTTGCTGTTCGTAACGGCAAAAGGTCATATATATATTTTTTTTTTGTATTTGGGATAAAAACCCGAAGATTCGTTCATAAACGTTGAAATTTAATATTAGGTCAATTAAAATCAGAAGGTCGTAACCACTAATTTTTTTTTTTTTTTTTAATTGGCGCTTACGGCCTTCTCCTTTTACCTTGGTTTTTTTTTCTATGAATTTTCGAAACGTTGTCGATTTCGATTTTTCTTTGCGTTTCACGAGTTTTGGTAAATACTTGGAAAAATCAAGAAGGAAAAAAATGGTGCTTACGACCTTCTGTTTTTAACTACCAATACTTTTTATCGAATTTTTTTAAATGTTCGTTCTTTAAATTTATCTATGCGTTTTACGAGTTTTTACAGCTATTTGAAAAAGTCGTGAAAAATAAAAAAAATAAAATATTGCGCTTACGACCTTCTGCTTTTAACTACCAATATTTTTTATCGAATTGCTTTAAATGCTCGTTCTTTCAATTTATCTTTGCGTTTGGCGAGTTTCTGCAGCTAATTGAAAAAATCGTGAAAAATAAAAAAAAAAATATCGCGCTTGCGACCTTCTGCTTTTAACTACCAATATTTTTTATCGAATTTTTTTAAATGCTCGTTCTTTCAATTTATCTTTGCGTTTTACGAGTTTTTACAGCTATTTGAAAAAATCGTGAAAAATAGAAAAAAATAAAATAAAATTTTGCGCTTACGACCTTCTGCTTTTAACTACCAATATTTTTTTATCGAATTTTTTTTAATGTTCGTTCTTTTAATTTAACTTTGCGTTTTACGAGTTTTTACAGCTTTTTGAAAAAATCGTGAAAAATAAAAAAAATAAAGTATTGCGCTTACGACCTTCTGCTTTTAATTGACCCAATATTAAATTTCAACGTTTATGAACGAATCTTCTTCGGGTTTTTATCCCAAATACAAAAAAAAAAAAATAATAAGAAATATATGACCTTTTGCCGTTACGAACAGCAAAAAGTCGTATAATGGCGCTTACGTCCTCATGCCACTAGACACGCGATGTGATGTAATTCTCATTTCGGATCTTATTAGATCTAAAGTAAGATGTCAGAACTGATCGTGAGTCTGAAGTGAGTTGACGATGTGATTGGCCTTGGTCGGAGATGAGCTGCGTTGTGGACTGTTGGCATCAGAGTTGTGACCATCAATTTTACATGGGTAACTCATTATAGTATCGGCAAATGATCCTCCCGCAGGGTCTCGGTACCGATATTCTATATATGCGTAGTTGCTGAATCGAATAACCATAAACAAGATTCTCATGCAGGTATAAGGATACCCAAGTGAGTCTGGCACTTGTCATGAACACTCAGGCAGGTTTCGTGTCGCACCCGAAGGATAGACGCTCACCGTTCTTAATGTTCAGAGCCGATACCACAGTCAGTAGGTTTTATGGGTATAAAGGATGTGGTGGTAACAAATAATGATTGCGCGGATTTATTCTAACGAACAAACCGTTCCACTATTGCCGAAGGCAGAGTCCGAAGGCTGCCCGGTAGCCGTCTATACGGGTTAAAGGAATAGAAATCAGGTTTTTAAATAAAGCACAGCGAACAGCAATCGTTATGTTGATAGTGAGGAAAGCACACAAAGAAACTTACTGCGTGTAAGAAAAATAAGTGTCCAATAGATCCAAAGAAAACTCAAACTGTAATAAACCAAAAATAAAAAAAAATGAAAACCAAGTAGGTGAAAAATTATGATGACAAAATAAAGCAAGCTGAGTGAATATTTGAAGAAGCAAAATTAGAATTAAGTGAAGGCAAAGCAAGGCAAAGTGTTCGAAAGCGAAGTGTCGAGCTCGCGCTCGTCCCTTCCTTATATATCCTTCTTGCGAGAGGGGTCTCCCACGGTTCCCGAATATTCGTGTTGGAAATAGGTTCATGCTTCAATAAAATAACACTGAGTTTACACACAATAATTGGGCAGGTTTATTATAGAAGAAACGGTGGTCCGTTACCGGCACCATACATAATGCGGATATCTTCGCCGACGTTTGGGGAAGAACTGAACTCGCAGCTTGCTCGTTGCTCTTCAGCTCACCTCTCTATACATAATACACGCCGTCGGCTAAGAGATGTATATTATGAATACTGTATTGGACATAATCATACTGTATTAGGTATAATTACGACTGTAAGGTTTACGTATTACAACAATTCGAAATATTAATCTGTTTCGTCATTGGTCACTGTTTTTCTACATTCAGTTTATCCGGCTAATCCCCGTTTATTGTAGAGGTAATCAGTGAATGCAGTGATGTATGTGTGTGTACGTATTATGTTCATCATGTTACTTGTGAGTTTTACTCGACACAACAGAGAAAGGATATAATAAAAATAAAGAAAAATAACTAATTTCATCTTACTATCGAGAAGGTATATATTTGACTCAATTGGATTTGACTCAGACAATATTATACACGGAATTATTCTACACGGCGTTATTATGCACTAAGTTGATTTTACATGACATTTGCCGATCTACGCCTCCCGTGTTTAATATTGTGTATAATAATTCCGTGTATAATATTGTCTTACAATTAGTCAAATCCAGTTTGAGTCAAATCGGACTTCTCCCTTACTATCAAACCGAAAAGAAAAATGAATAATATATGTCAGAAAACAACAAAAATAATAGTGATATTTGATTCCCTCAACGGAACTAGAGATAAAAAAAGAAAGAAACGCCTAATAATAGGAATATTTCATTTAATACTAAACTATATTGTCAGTCTGTCAGTCTGTCAGTCCGTTACAACTTATAATGGAAGGAATAATACATTTTTCACCACACCTGCACGGAAAGTACGACTTTCGGCCCGCTGCGTGAACGGGAAGTCGTGCTTCCCGATGCAGGGGGTGGTGAAAAATAGTATAGGGTAGACTGCTCTAAGATGGCGCGGGAGATAAGAGTGCGCAGTGGTCATATTTGACAATGCATTTGCGATTTGCAGCCAACTTCGGTTCCTAGCTGTCACTAAAGATGCCAGGGTTGGGGTCATGAAGTTTCGCCGGGAAAGAATTAAAAATACGGAAACCAGCTGAGTTTTAGCTATTTTTTGTATTTCATTAAAATATTTTGACGTATGGAAAACTGTATCCAGTTCAGGATTATGCGAATATCGACTGTATAATATGAATAGAACCTTTATTATACATTTAGCTAAGCGTATGTAGTAGGTCACTTATTTTGTTACAACATGGAGGGTGGCATTTCATTATCTGTAATGAATGCTGCCAGCATGTAAGAGTGCGCACTCCTGTAGCTCCTAAGAGTGCGCGTGGAAACCCCATATGCTTGAAGAGTGGAAAAAGAAAAAACCCAAAAGAAAAACTGAACTAAATTTCGATGAAAACATACAAAAAATCGAAGGCAAAGAAAACAATATTAACACCCAAAAACTCAAAATTCCCCAACAAAATGAAGATGTGGCGGTGTCCAGCGTGTAACGAAATATACAGCGAGCCAAGGACCAGAGAATGGATACAGTGCGTAACAAGTATGCAATGGTGGCACGATAGATGTATTCTATATACGTATTGTGATCTGGAGCCATATACGCCTGATATTTTTGCTTACAACACCGTGCGCACTCTTACAAATCAGAGTGCGCGCTCTTACACACTGGTATTTGTAAGAGTGCGCAAATAAATTTTCATGCATTTGATTTTTCTGTCGGTGACAGTTGACAAATTAATATAAAGTTAGTGTGCAATAATGTCATCGAAGGACCAAAGATTTCGTAGAAAAATTTATAACTTTTTAATGTTGTTATTTTTCATTGTATAGTTGAACAAACCTTAAGTGCGCCATCTTAGAGCAGTCTACCCTACTATCCACGGGAGTGAAAAAGGCCATCCCAAACTGCGTTCTTGCCACCCTCGCCTTCGGCTTGGGTGTCAATCTCACATGCAGTTTGGAATGGCCTACTTTCCCTCCCTAGGTGTGTAATATATACTATTCACAGGCTCAATCCTCAGGATTTCCGATTTCACCTCTTGTGGTGGCATGGTGTCACACGTAACACCTTATTTGCCTGACGCGGGAGTGGTATGCCTGAGGCAGCACAACGCAGTTCTTGACTGTTGACGTATAGTTATATCCGTTGAATAGAAGCTTTGTCCAGTAGTTAACTTCGTTGTATGACCTCAGACTAGCCGTGAAGTTCTGGAAAATCCATTCACCATTTTCTCGCCTGCGTTCAATCCATAGGTCCGTATCCCCGCGATCGCGAACTGGATCAGAGACATTTCGTTAGTTCAAAATTTCGTCGGAAAGTGACGAGTGCAATGGCCAGTTAAATCATTTGTATGTCTTACGTGTAATGTTCTTGTTTTTGTTCACATGAACCGCGAAACCCTGAATCAGAGAATTCGAGCCGAATGATATTTGGTATCCACCAGCAGGAAGCATTCTGATAGTAGATGTTGGAAAGAAACCCTCAACACCTACGAAAATATTCGCAGCGGATACCGCAGAAAGGAAAATAACTATTTTCATCGTTGAAGTTTGTCGAGTATACCAAGTAGACTGATGAAGAAAATACAGAGTTGAGAGGCAACTAGTTTGCGTTGATTCAGTCGAGTGATGAAGGCACCAAAATGGAGCAGCTTTTATACAAAAAGTGTGTGGATGCGTGGGGGAGGTTGGAATCCACGAGAAACGGACGTCGACACGTATTGGTCAGCGATACCGTTCGTAGAGCCAATAGGATGTGCGGTTATTCGAAATCTTTCATGGTCAATGATAACTGCTCGTAGACCAAGTAGGAGGTTCGAAATTGGTTGTTGGGCAATTTGCACGACCCGATGCGTTTATGATCACGAAATAAACTCTGCGGTTTATTGTATAAAACAAATACAAAAGCAAAATGAGTTCGTAGGTAGAACTTTGAGTGAATCGATAACTTTAGATTTGAATCTTTATTCGAATCGATCTTCAATCAAGTGAATTTTGGGCCCTCATTCGGATACCCGGTACAGCCAATGTTGAATTAATTCTATTTGAATGATCACATTTTGAACATGTATAATTTTGAACGAGCGTCGTCGGAATACATTTTCTTATAACACTCACATGAAAAGGGGAATCGCCTAGTAGTTTTGCGGGACAAAAGATGCCGAGTAAATTTATTTAAAAAAAAAAATAAATAGCAGGCGTTAGCATCTCGGAGCCGGAATAACCTCTTCGAGGCAGAAATTTTACACTTTTATATTTTTTAATCGTAAATGATAATCGGGGAAGATCGCATCGTGTATTTATTCAGCGGTGGGCCAGACTAGTTTATTGTTTCAATATGAGAATATACAGACAGGGCCGGCGATCCCCCTATGGTTTTGGTGGTATGGAATTCCATACCTCCGAATTTCGGCTCACTTTCCGTAAAAAGAAAATATACAATTGGACGTGGCAACCAATCGCCACGAGAATACATTATTCTATTTCTTCGATCCATATCCTGTTGGTTATCAGTTATGTATTCCAAAGAATTCCGCGCAAAACACCGAAAGTTAAACCGCAGTTTACTACTTTGTACAGCAGTTTCTATATGCACGTTCATGTGCTTCTCAGGTGGCGTCGGAGTGATTTTTTCCTTAATAAATATTTTTTACGGCAGAGGCATTAAAACTGCACTTTACGGCACGGAAGAGACGTTTCAAAGATGTCATTAATATAGACCCTACTGATAAAGATCCTGTAAAATATTATGTGAAAAAGTACAGAATGAATTACATGATAAATTTTATGAAGTTATGACCGAATTCATGATACGAATTATTATGTTACTTTATCACGTGATTTTTGTTCTAACCATTATGGTGTACAAATATACATAATTTATTACCTAATTTATCGTAGGATGTTTTACATATGATCAGATTTTATGACGGAAAATGAAAAAAAAATAGGTTCCTGAGACGGGATCGAACCTCCGTCTCTCGGATTTGCAAGCAGTGACGCTACTGTCTGCGCTACGGCACTCTTTAGTAGATGATACAAGTTTTAGGTTCATGAGCTTTGATATGATTGTGAGTGATTCCAGTTTTTTCGGAGAAGTTGGAACTCGTGAAGCTGAAACTATTGAACTACACATTGAACATCACACAATAAGTCAGATAATAAATTACGTGTATTTGTACAACATGATGGTCAGAACAAAAATCATGTAATAAAGTACATAATAATCCACAACGTTCTTCTCGACCTTCTTAATTTACATAATAATTCATATCATGAATTCGATCATAACCTTATGAAATTCATCACGTACTTTTTCATGTAATATTTTACAATATCTTTTTCAGTAGGGGAGTGATTAAAAATTCGTGACGAATCTTCCAGGGTCATTCTTTGGTGTTCAAAGTGCCGCTACACGCATCGAAAACAGGCATACGAAATAACAGTCGGCGAGTTCTATATTTTTTGGACGCCCCACCCCCACCCCCAATATATACCAACAGCACTCCACGCCTGGGAAAATCTTACTTCGTCGGCCCTGTTAGGCACAACTTCGTATTCTGCATATTCCAGTAGCATAGTCCGCGATTTCGCGTTGTCGCCATAATTCTGTCTATTAAAATATGAATCCAAAATTCGCTGAGAATTGTAGGTTTTCCAGGGGATTTGACGATATTTCCAGGTGTATAGGGCTATGATTTTTCATTCTTGTCAGAGACCACTTGAATAATGATAATCGAAGTTTTCATATTTTTTGTCAAATTTTTGTTTTCCGCCAGTTTGATGTCGTTTTTTTCATTCTAATGTGGTTTCTCCTGGGGACTGGGATAAACACCCATCGGCCAACGGCCAGTACGCGATGCCAAGAATGTGTCAGAGTAAAAAAAGTCTTCCTTGATGAGGTCTGCTGCTTTTTCGGCAATCATGATGGTCGCAGCATTGATATTGCCAGAAACGACGTCGGGAATCACAGACGCGTCCACAACCCGAAGAACTTTCAGACCGTGTAGGGTAGACTGGGTACGGTTGTAACATTTCTCGGTTTTGCCCTCACTGAGCTCAAACTACAGTGAACACATCAATGTTCCAAATACCATAGCAAAGAGCATTCAATTGCTGACAAAATGGCGCTAAGTAGGACCCTTGAGCATAAATACAAAACAAGTATGGGCCTGTAAAAAAAAAATCGGAAAAGTGTTACAACTGACCCCAACCCCAGGGTCAGTTGTAACACAAGATTTTTTCACAAAATTAGATTATTTATCAGGATTTTGATGATTAATATCAGACATTCCCATAAGGAATACGTGTTTCAGGAACTAAATAATATAAAAATAACTTTTCATCACCTCTTGATGGCCGAATATTCTCGTTTGGATAAAATCTTATAAATATAATGTTTTTATATATTATTATTATTATTATTTCATAACATAAACTACGATAATGCCTGAATAAAAGAAGAAGAAGGAATTTTGTTAGCTGTAATCATCCGCCATCAAATGGTTGCAATGTCCCCGGACCAACTGTTACAACTGACCCCAGACGAGTTTCTTTACTTCAAGTCAAAATTTCATTTATTCTGTCGAATCTATCAACTCAAAATACTGTGAATACTGACACAGAATTGGCCAAGGAAACATATAAACAAAAGAAAAATTGAAGATTTATCATAGAAGTCTAATTATCGATGTTTAACTAACAAGGAGAGTAGGGATCTTCGATGTCGCGGATCGGGTCCCCGTTTCACGCGGTGAAAGTTTAAGACCTCCGAATTAACGTGGTTTTTGATTTTCGTCAAAATAGGCCTTGGTTGCTGAGATATCGTGATTTGAAAATTTGAGGTTTTCGGGCGGAGCGGGGCTCGTGCGTGAAGTACGTCGAGTGTGCCACGGGCTGCCACGGTAAGACGACGGACCCCGCGCTGAAGGTTCGTGGTTCTTTATGGATTTTTTATTTTTTTTTCAATTTTTCTTTAAATATGTTTTTTCAATATCTCACAAGACTTTGAATGCGCAGGTGAATAAGACAGTTTGACAATATGTTTTACCAGTTTTATTTTTATATATTACACACGAGATGAACGTCATTAATACGCTATAATAATATGATAAAATGGTTATTCTGATAACGAAGGCACAATTATATCACATAACATAAAATTACATAAAAAATATAATTGTTTAAAAAATAATAATTATTGTAAACGGAGTTTACTTTCCTGATAAGATTCGCAAGGTTAAATGTAGTTGCGGTGGTATTGGGTTCACCGTATGTTCGGGGTGTCGTAAGACTTTGTGCTTCACTTGCTTTTATGATGGTTTCCACCCCCCAATTTGTCGACATATTATCAATAGCAGTGAAGAAGAATCAGAATGATTACGTTGCGCAAAATTTCCATGTGTGTGTTACATTAATTATTTTTTAAACAATTTATTTTCAATGTAATTTTATGTTTTGTTATATAATTGTACCTTCGTTATCAGAATAACCATTTCATTATATTATTATAGCCTAATGACGTTCATGTCGTGTGTAATATATAAAAATAAAACTGGTAATGCATTTTGTCAAATTGTCTTATTCACCTGCGCATTCAAAGTCTTGTGAGATATTGAAAAAACGTATTAAAAAAAATTGAAAAAAAATGAATGAAAATTGGGTACGCGAACCACGAACCTTCAGCGTTCCAGTTCGTCGTCTTACCGTCGCAGCCACGGCCGCTCTTGATTTGAACGTCCATACTTGACGTACTTCACGCACGAGCCCCGCTCCGCCCGAAAACCTCAAATTTTCAAATCACGATATCTCAGCAACCAAGGCCTATTCTGACGAAAATCAAAAACCACGTTAATTCGGAGGTCTTAAACTTTCACCTTTGACAACTTTGAAACGGGAACCCGATCCGCGACATCGAAGGTCCCTACTCTCCTTGTGAGTCAGTCTGACGGTTCTTATAGTGCGAACTACAATAATGTGTTGGGATAAATGTATGAAAAATCGAATAAATTAGTTAGGAAAATTAACTTCTTATACTCAGACATGACAGGACAGATAACCTATAGTTCTGCAGTTAGATCTAAAACTGTCACCTTCAAATTATGCTATTATGATGCGTAAAAGAAACTGCGATTACAAACTGCGATGGTGAGGCACGGAGTCGTAGTAAAAAGTGCGACGCTGATGATGAGACTGCAAGAAATTAACTTCTAATGAATCTAACCTGACCTAATCAATGGCGAAAATCCCGGCGAAAATACCGCCAGCTGTCAAAACTGAGTCTGAAGTGAGCCGAGAACTGTCAGAGCTTCTGTCAGAATGGTATGAGTCAGTCAGCTGAGAACTGTCAGCACTTGGGTTCACTCTCTGTCAAACCTAAGACTACATCGATGAACATAATAAATTGCGATGATAAAATGAGTCCACCGAAAGTATACGCTGTTGGAAATAATCTGTGTAAATGTTAAATTTTTTGCGTGTTAAAATTTTTGTGTCATGTTTTACTATCCTTTTGAGTCGTTTCAACATTCGCGAATTATGTCAATGCATCAAAAAGTGTTAAAGCCAAATGTAACACAAAAGCCGCTCATTTTAACACAAAAATCTCGTTCGCTCCTTAATGGTTATGAAAAATGTTAAATTTGTGTTGTTTCGTCAACACAACACACCATTTTATGTAGAAATGTACTACTGACAAATGTTGAAATGATAGTAGAACAAAAATGGCCACCGTCGTCGGATTTTGCCTGTTATTACGTGTCGTGCACGGTCTTCTAGACTCGACAATTCGATTTTCTGCGAAAATCTGTGAAAAATGTGCTACGCTAACTCAATTTCATTAACTGTACATCTGCAGAAATGATATAAAGGAAATAGTTGTTTCTTTTATTAAGCGATCGTATAGCGTAGTGGTTAAGGCGTGCGACTCGTAATGCGAACACCGGTGAGCGTCCCGGTTCAAACCCCGGCTAGGATTAGGAATTGCGAAATTTATCACTTCGAACTCGAAATGCGTTTTTCTTCACATGTATGTTTAAATGTGCATTAAAATATCCTTTACCACTAATATCTAACAGCGTGAGCATCGAAAACAATCTGTTTTTTTAATTTCAATTTTAGTTCCAGCCATTTACTTATGCATTTTCCACGCATATTGAAAGTTGAAACAACATACGATTTGACATTATCGTTCTGTTCAATTAACTCAAAAGGGCAGTGTTAAAATTACAAAACAATATGTTGAATTTGTGTTAATTTTTACAACCATTTCGTTGTGTCAACGCTTGACATTAACGGCTTGTGTCAGATTAACATATTTTTTATAGTGGACCTACTGGGACACGCGAAAAATGTTGAATTTAACACTTTTTTTCTAACAGTGTACGTGCTGAGGAGACCGAAAAACATCCATGAGCTACATAATACATTTCAGATTTTTCAGGGGTTTACATCCCCTCAGGTGGTAAAGAACTGCGTCTGAAGTCCGCTAAGAACTGTCAGTTGTCAGATGTGAGTCTGAAGTGAGCCGAAGGTAGAATCAAGGCGCTCCGCAAACGGTCAACACGTATAGATCAATTGAAACTACGAGATAAATGTAAAATTTATCGAAAAATGTAAGTGCAAAAGGTCGTAAGTTTGGCGGATACGTCGTTCTTGCATTACAATTTTCAAGGAAAATTAAAAAACTACGTAAAGGCAAAACGTCGTATCATTTTTTAAAATGATTTTTAATGATTTTTCCAAATAATTGTAAAAACTCGTAAAACGCAAAGATAAATCGGAAAAACGACCGTTCCGAAAATGTATGAAAAAAAATACTAAGATAAAAGCAGAAGGTCGTAAGCGCGATTTTTATTTTTTTTCGTTCTTCATGATTTTTTCAAATAGCTGTAAAAACTCGTAAAACGCAAAGATAAATTGAAAGAACGACCATTTAAAAAAATTCGATAAAAAATATTGGTAGTTAAAAGCAGAAGGTCGTAAGCGCAATTTTTATTTTTTTTATTTTTCATGATTTTTTCAAATAACTGTAAAAACTCGTAGAACTCAAAGATAAATATAAATATTGAGTTGTTTTTTAGATAGTTATCGATAAAAAATATATTGAGGTTATCAGATTATAAATAATAAAACACATACAGAGTTATGATTGACAATACTATTTATTGATCTATATAGGAAGCAGATATTGAAATGATTTAATAATAGTAATTTACTTGTACTAAAATCGGTCGGCATTACACGTCTTGACTCTTGAGTAAATAAATACGTGGCCGATTACGCCGATAGCCGAATCACGAGTGACTCGGCAGACGGGTAAATACAACACTATCTCCCTCTGATCCTTTGCCTTATAACGATCATTCAATGGTCAATTTGAAATACGTATAAACAGTACTGGCGCATTCATACACAATAAAATATTGGTAGTTGAAAGCAGAAGGTCGTGAGCGCCATTTTTTATTTTTTTATTTTTCATGATTTTTTCAAATAGCTGTAAAAACTCGTAAAACGCAAAGATAAATTGGAAGAACGACCATTTAAAAAAATTCGATAAAAAATATTGGTAGTTAAAAGCAGAAGGTCGTGAGCACCATTTTATTTTTTTTATTTTTCATGATTTTTTCAAATAGCTGTAAAAAATCGTAAAACGCAAAGATAAATTGAAAAAACGACCATTTAAAAAAATTCGATAAAAAATATTAGTAGATAAAAGCAGAAGGTCGTAAGCGCCATTTCTTTTTTTTTTATTTGTCATGATTTTTGCAAGTAGTTATAAAAACTCGTGAAACGCAAAGAAAAATCGAAATCGAGAACGTTTCGAAAATTCATAGAAAAAAAAAACCAAGGTAAAAGCAGAAGGACGTAAGCGCCAATTAAAAAAAAATTGGTGGTTACGACCTTCTGCTTTTAATTGACCCAATATTAAATTTCAACGTTTATGAACGAATCTTCGGGTTTTTATCCCAAATACAAAAAAAAATATGACATTTTGCCGTTACGAACAGCAAAAAGTCGTATAATGGCGCTTACGTCCTTATGCCATTAGACACGCGATGTGATGTAATTCTCATTTCGGATCTTATTAGATCTAAAGTAGATGTAAATCTTAACTAGATCGAACAATATCCGGCTGAATATTCATATAGGTCTAGCAAGAATTTGGACGTTACACTTGGAGTTCCAGCTATAGATCTGCGACTTCCCAAATTTCGATCCATGAAGATGTCAGAACTGATCGTGAGTCTGAAGTGAGTTGACGATGTGATTGGCCTTGGTCGGAGATGAGCTGCGTTGTGGACTGTAGGCATCAGAGTTGTGACTATCAATTTTACATGGGTAGCTCATTATAGTATCGGCAAATGATCCTCCCGCAGGGGTCTCGGTACCGATATTCTATATATGCGTAGTTGCTGAATCGAATGACCATAAACAAGATTCTCATCCAGGTAGGATACCCAAGTGAGTCTGGCACTTGTCATGAACACTCAGGCAGGTTTCGTGTCGCACCCGAAGGATAGACGCTCACCGTTCTTAATGTTCAGAGTCGCTACCAGAGTCGGTAGGTTTCATGGATATAAAGGATGTGGTGGTAACAATAATGATTGCGCGGATTTATTCTAACGAACAAACCGTTGCACTATTGCCGAAGGCAGAGTCCGAAGGCTCCCCTGTAGCCGTCTATATGGGTTAAAGGAATAGAAGTCAGGTTTTCAAATAAAGCACAGCGAACAGCAATCGTTATGTTGATAGTGAGGAAAGCACACAAAGAAGCTTACTGCGTGTAAGAAAAATAAGTGTCCAATAGATCCAAAGAAAACTCAAACTGTAATAAACCAAAAATAAAAAAAAATGAAAACCAAGTAGGTGAAAAATTATGATGACAAAATAAAGCAAGCTGAGTGAATATTTGAAGAAGCAAAATTAGAATTAAGTGAAGGCAAAGCAAGGCAAAGTGTTCGAAAGCGAAGTGTCGAGCTCGCGCTCGTCCCTTCCTTATATATCCTTCTTGCGAGAGGGGTCTCCCACGGTATTTGGCAGTTCGTGGTGGGGATTGTTCCCGAATATTCGGAATTTAATCTGTTTCGTTATTGGTCACTGTTTTTCTACATTCAGTTTATCCGGCTAATCCCCGTTTATTATAGAGGTAATCAATGAATGCAGTGATACATGTGTGTGTACATATTATGTTCATCATGTTACTTGTGAGTTTTACTTGACAACAGAGAAAGGATATAATAATAATAAAGAAAAATAACTAATTTCATCTCACTATCAAACCGAAAAGAAAAATGAATAATATATATACGGAAACAAGAAAAATAATAGTGATATTTGATTCCCTCAACGGAACTAGAAATAAAAAAAAAAGAAAGAAAAGCCTAATAATAAGAATATTTCATTTAATACTAAACTATATTGTCAGTCTGTCAGTCTGTCAGTCCGTTACACCTTATAATGGAAGGAATAATAAATTTTCACATTCTCAATCCTTAGGATTTCCCATTTCACCTCTTGTGGTGGCATCGTGTCACTAGGAACACCTTATTTGCCCGACGATATATGGGACTGCTGCAGGCTGCACAAAGCAGTTCTTGACTTTTGACGGATGGTCTTTTCCGTTGAATCGAAGCGTTGTCCAGTAGTTAATTGTGTCTTTTGACTTCAGGTTAGCCGTGAGGTTCTGGTAAATCCATCCACCGATTTCTTGGTTGTCTATCAATACGTCCGTATCCCCGGGTGTGCCAGCTGGATCAGAGACATTTCGTTAGTTCAAAATTTCGTCGGAAAGTGACGAGTGCAGTGGCTAGTTAAATAATTTGTATGTCTTACCTGTAATCTTCTTGTTTTTGTTCACATGAACCGCGAAACTCTGAATCCCAGGATTCGAGCCGAATGTTATTTGGTATCCACCATAAGGAAGCATTGCGATAGTAGATGTTGGAATGACACCCTCAACACCTACGAAAATATTCGCAGCGGATACCGCAGCAAGGAAAATAACTATTTTCATCGTTGAAGTTTTTCGAGTATACCAAGTAGACTGATGAAGAAAATACAGAGTTGAGGGGCAACTAGTTTGCGTTGATTCAGTCGAGTGATGAAGGCACCAAAATGGAGCAGCTTTTATACAAAAAGTGTGTGGATGCGTGGGGGAGGTTGGAATCCACGAGAAACGGACGTCGACACGTATTGGTCAGCGATACCATTCGTAGAGCCAATATGTGCGGTTGTTCGAAATCTTTCATGGTCAATGATAACTGCTCGTAGACCAAGTAGGAGGTTCGAAATTGGTTGTTGGGCAATTTGCACGACCCCATGCGTTTATGATCACGAAATAAACTCTGATTTATTGTATAAAATAAATACAAAAGCAAAATGAGTTTATAGGTAGAACTTTGAGTGAATCGATAACTTGAGATTTGAATCTTCAATCGAATCGAACTTCAATCAAGTGAATTTTTGGCCCTCATTCGGATACCCGGTACAGCCAATGTTGAATTAATTCTATTTGAATGATCACATTTTGAAGATGTATAATTGTGAACGAGCGTCGTCGGAATACATTTTCTTATAACACTCACATGAAAAGGGGAATCGCCTAGTAGTTTAGCGAGACGAAGGATGCGGAATAAATTTATTTTCACATCATTGATCAATGATCCAAATAGCAGGCGTTATCATCTCGGAGCCGGAATTACCTCTTCGAGGCAGAAATTTTACACTTTTGAGCGGGCTATACCATTTCTGGACAGAGATTTCCTCATTTCGGAGTGCAAAAATGGTATATCACCCGTACGGAAGAAGGAAATTTCTGTCCGGGGCTGGGATAGCGTACTGAAATGACCGTTTTCTCACACCCGGTCGCAGAATGCTACTTTTCATGCCTCTTGAGCCGGCGCAAAACAGATCTTTTCGGCCCTCGGGCGCAAAGTTCCGTTTTGCGCCCGCTCACTCGGTCTGAAAAGAGGCATTTTTGCAGACCAGGTGTTGAGAAGAAAATCGTGTGCAACACGGGCGCAAGGCTATTTTGGCGAGTGTGATTGCAGTACACTCGCCTTCGGCTCGTACTGCAAATTTCACACTCGAAAACAGAGTTGGGCGTTTTTGTAATTAATTACATTCTAATTACAAATTACAAATGTAATTTGTAATTAGAACCGAACTAATTACAAATTACAAATGTAATTAGTAATTAGAACCGAACTAATTACAAATTACAAATGTAATTAGTAATTAGAACCAAACTAATTACAAATTACAAATGTAATTAGTAATTAGAACCGAACTAATTACAAATTACAAATGTAATTAGTAATTAGAACCGAACTAATTACAAATTACAAATGTAATTAGTCTCCAGAACCGAACTAATTACATTTTCCAAATGTAATTAGATGCAAATTACACACTAATTACATGTAATTGAAACCGAAAAATGTCTAATTACATCTGGCAAATGTAATTAGGTTCGAATTTCACACTAATTACATGTAATTAGTTCAAAATTTCACACTAATTACATGTAATTGAAACCGAAAAATGTCTAATTACATCTGGCAAATGTAATTAGGTTCGAATTTCACATAAATTACATGTAATTAGTTCAAAATTTCACACTAATTACATGTAATTAGGTTGTAATTTCACACTAATTACATGTAATTAAGGTCAATTCTTGGTGTCCAGGTTCATCGCACCATAGTTCCTGGCGTCCAGGTGTATCGGGCCATAGTTCCTAGCGTCTAGGTCCATCGCGCCATGGTTTTCGATGTCTAGGTCTATCGCGCCATAGTTTTCGGTGTCCAAGGTCTACGGTGGCATACTTCCTGGCTTTCCAGTCTATCGCGCGATAGTTCCTGGTGTCATGGGATACCAGGAACTATAGCGCGATAGACCTGGACACCAGGAACTATGGCGCGATAGACCTAGAGACCAGGAACTATGGCACGATAGACCTAGACACCGAAAGCTATGGCGCGATAGACCTGGACACCGAAAACCATGGCCCGATAGACCTAGACTTCGAAAACCATGGCGCGATGGACCTAGACGCCAGGAACTATGGTGCGATGAACCTGGACACCAAGAATTGACCCTAATTACATGTAATTAGTGTGAAATTACAACCTAATTACATGTAATTAGTGTGAAATTACAACCTAATTACATGTAATTAGTGTGAAATTTTGAACTAATTACATGTAATTAGTGTGAAATTCGAACCTAATTACATTTGCCAGATGTAATTAGACATTTTTCGGTTTCAATTACATGTAATTAGTGTGTAATTTGCATCTAATTACATTTGGAAAATGTAATTAGTTCGGTTCTGGAGACTAATTACATTTGTAATTTGTAATTAGTTCGGTTCTAATTACTAATTACATTTGTAATTTGTAATTAGTTCGGTTCTAATTACTAATTACATTTGTAATTTGTAATTAGTTCCGTTCTAGTTACTATATATATATTTATTTATTTCAGGCTTGCCTTCGGCATCAGCCCTTTCCATTACATTTTTTACATTTCCTTTATCTTCCTTATATTTATATAACTTATAATAATTATAATATACTTCATTCTCTTAATTCCTGTTAAATATTTCCATTCTCCCTACTATATTTCCTCATCTTTCCTCTCATCTTAACTACTCACAATACTACCCTCCTAATAATACTCAAAATAATAAACTCATAATATAAACTCAAAATATTAAACTCAAAATAATAATCTCAAAATACTAAACTCAACTAATATCACAAATAATATCACAATAAAATATCCCATGTCAATTCTCAATTCCCCATCTTACTACCTCCGACTCCGGATTACTTTCTATCCGCTTCCTCGCCAGTCCCCACCCGGTCCCCTCGTCGTCCGTCCGAGCTGCCTAGTGAGGAGTCATCCTCTCGGCTCACGCGGCAGCCCGCCCTCCCCTTGCCCCTGCGCCGCTTCTAGCCTCAGCTTTGCCTCTCGCCTCTCTCTCTCTAACCTCTTGCCCCATTCAACTCCCCTTCCGCTCTCACCCAGCAGTCTCTCGATGCCCTCGGTCCATCTCAGGCTTTCCGTGCAGTTTTCTGTCAAGTGTTCCAGCGATTCTTCTTCTCTGTTACATATCCTGCATTTTCTTTCTTCTTCTCTCAGCCAGTAATTGTTTCTTCTTTCTTCATTTCCGCACCTCAGCCTCGCTACTGTTTTCACCCCTCTGTCTTTCCTTCCTTTCTTGTTTCTAATGTATTCCGGTATCGTCCTTTCCGTCATTATGTGTTTGTACCTCGGCGCACTTCTTGATTCCTGGATCCTCGTTCTTCTTTCTTGCTCCTGTATTTCTCTGTCTCTTCTCTCTATTTGTTCTTTCGTCGCCCTTCCGTCTTCCCTTCCCATCTCTACCCACATCGAACTAATTCCGCATCTGTTCAAATACCCCTCTCTTTCCTCTGCCCACTTCGTTCTTTCGTTTCTTCTCTCATCCCTTCTTATGTCTCTCCGGCACTCTCTTAATAGCTTCTTTGTTGGGTCTCCGTTTATCTTCTCCTCAAATCCGATTGCTCTGCTTCCTGTTGTCACGCTTATTTTCTCTCTTTTTAGTTCCTCCCTTATTACGTATCCTGGTGTTGTTCTCTCCAGTCCCAGGATCCACCTTAGGTACTTGTCTTGTGTTCTTTCTATCTCTTCCCTCTCTTTCCATCCCCATATCTCCACCCCGTACAGCATGATGCTTTTTATGATCGCGTCGTACAGTTTAATCCTCCATCTAATGTCTCCTGCAAAATTTCTCTCTCCAATGCTCCCGTTCTAGTTACTAATTACATTTGTAATTTGTAATTAGTTCGGTTCTAATTACTAATTACATTTGTAATTTGTAATTAGTTCCGTTCTAATTACTGATTACATTTGTAATTTGTAATTAGTTCGGTTCTAATTACTAATTACATTTGTAATTTGTAATTAGTTCGGTTCTAATTACTAATTACATTTGTAATTTGTAATTAGTTCTGTTCTAATTACTCATTACAACTGTAATTTGTAATTTGTGCAGTAATTAGTCACACTAAATATTTAGTAGCGCCCAACCCTGCTCGAAAAATAGCGTTTTGCGCCCTTGATACACAATGTACTATTTTCATTAAGAGAAATTCGTCGGAGAAGGTCATAAAAAAAACATTTATTGTGATGGGCGACGTTTCGACCGGGCCCGGCCGGTCATCTTCAGGCTATAAAAAATTTTTCTTATTTGTAGCTTAATCATATAATTGGGAATTTACAATATGGTAACATTATTATAATTACTTAAAGATTCAGAAAAAACTTACTCGTGACACCCTACTGCGATGCGTATACCTTGACGCTTACGTAGGAAGCGTGATTCGAACTTGGTTAGCGATCGCTCGATAGGTAATAGATAGAATCAATATTGACACAAATTCAATCGATAGTCTCACGTAGGCGGTTCATTCAAATTCAAAATTCCAGAGTATAGGTGACTAAGATTCTGTATATCAGTACGTTTATTGACAGTATTGTTCTTGGAAATGTGTATCATTTCTTTAATCAGTCTCTTATTCAAGTTGTTTTCCGAATCAACGACATGTACATTTTCGAAGTCGAAAACATGCCCTTTTGTGAGCGAATGGTGCGCCAAAGCGGATTTTTCAATGTCCTTGGATTTTACATCATATTTGTGGCCTCTCATGCGATTTTTAAGATGTTGTTTTGATTGGCCTATGTAGCACTGTGAACATGTTTTACAGTTGACTTTGTATATGGTGTTGATGCGGTCCATGGTCGGTATTTTAGATTTAAGGTTTGTGAAGAGACTCGAAGTAGTGCGAGACACCTTGCAAGTAGTGAATATCCCTTCCTTCCTGAGGATGTGTTGGATGCGTGGTGTTAGATTTTCGATAAAAGGTAGGGAACATAGAATTTTGTTGTTATTGTTGTCGTTACTTTTCCAGTTGATGCTGTTATAGTGTTTCCGAACTCTCTCTTTTTTTATCTGATTTATCAGCGATAGTGGATATCCATTATTTTGCAAGGTGTCTACAACAAGCTTGATGTTCTGTTTTCTAAATTTTGGGTGAGATAATCCGATGCATCTATCAAATAGCCCTGTTATTACACTTTTCTTGTGCTGTAAAGGATGACTAGAAGTGAAATGTAGGTATCTTCCTGACCACGTATCCTTTCTATACCAGTTTGTTATAATTCGGTTGTTGTCATTAATTACCCATGTGTCAAGGAAGCTGATACGTTTTTCATTCTCTAGTTCATAGGTGAAGTTCAATCTTGGGTGATAGTTATTGAATTTGTGTAGTAATGTAGTAACATTGTCTCTATGAACGCACGTGAGAATGTCATCAACATATCGCTTGTAAAAGGTGAGTTTAAACGGTAATTTGTTTACGATTTACGATTAAGGATACGTGGTCAGGAAGATACCTACATTTCACTTCTAGTCATCCTTTACAGCACAAGAAAAGTGTAATAACAGGGCTATTTGATAGATGCATCGGATTATCTCACCCAAAATTTAGAAAACAGAACATCAAGCTTGTTGTAGACACCTTGCAAAATAATGGATATCCACTATCGCTGATAAATCAGATAAAAAAAGAGAGAGTTCGGAAACACTATAACAGCATCAACTGGAAAAGTAACGACAACAATAACAACAAAATTCTATGTTCCCTACCTTTTATGGAAAATCTAACACCACGCATCCAACACATCCTCAGGAAGGAAGGGATATTCACTACTTGCAAGGTGTCTCGCACTACTTCGAGTCTCTTCACAAACCTTAAATCTAAAATACCGACCATGGACCGCATCAACACCATATACAAAGTCAACTGTAAAACATGTTCACAGTGCTACATAGGCCAATCAAAACAACATCTTAAAAATCGCATGAGAGGCCACAAATATGATGTAAAATCCAAGGACATTGAAAAATCCGCTTTGGCGCACCATTCGCTCACAAAAGGGCATGTTTTCGATTCCGAAAATGTACATGTCGTTGATTCGGAAAACAACTTGAATAAGAGACTGATTAAAGAAATGATACACATTTCCAAGAACAATACTTGAGGTATGATTCTTGACCGTGATGATATTTAGAGGAAGGATTCATGGGTAAACGGCCAGTTTGTCGAAACCTTTTTTATTTATTGAACGACGTTTCGGTCGCGCATGGTCGACCATTATCAAGTACATTATAGAACAGTAAAAATAATTTATCGCTAACTTACAATTATAATAAAAAATTGTCCGTAACTTTAGAAATTGTAAAAGTTTTTGTAAACTCTTTAAAAGAAAAGTTTTGCGCACTGCACATGTGGTGCAACATAACCTAGAAAAATACAAGAATACAGGCATAATTTAAGAATAATATTAAGAATAACTTTCGCCTTATTGTCTTTTCTTTCTTTTTTCTTTTTTCTTCTTTTTTCTTTTGTTGAAATGGTTAATAACGAGTCACTAGGATATAGTCTACCAGCTACATCTTAAAAATCCTCTATCGGGTACTAAATTGTTAAATTTTATTAAATTTTACAGAACTTGATAATGGTCGACCATGCGCGACCGAAACGTCGTTCAATAAATAAAAAAGGTTTCGACAAACTGGCCGTTTACCCATGAATCCTTCCTCAAGAACAATACTGTCAATAAACGTACTGATATACAGAATCTTAGTCACCTATACTCTGGAATTTTGAATTTGAATGAACCGCCTACGTGAGACTATCGATTGAATTTGTGTCAATATTGATTCTATCTATTACCTATCGAGCGATCGCTAACCAAGTTCGAATCACTTCCTACGTAAGCGTCAAGGTATACGCATCGCAGTAGGGTGTCACGAGTAAGTTTTTTCTGAATCTTTAAGTAATTATAATAATGTTACCATATTGTAAATTCCCAATTATATGATTAAGCTACAAATAAGAAAAATTTTTTATAGCCTGAAGATGACCGGCCGGGCCCGGTCGAAACGTCGCCCATCACAATAAATGTTTTTATGACCTTCTCCGACGAATTTCTCTTAATTACAACCCAATGGTCACGAATCTACAATATTGTACTATTTTCTAGCGCGCTATATCATTCTGTGCAAACATTTCCCTATCTTTGGCGCGTTATACCAAATCTGGTCTGAAATTACCTTTCTCTGGGAGCGAAAGACTCCAACCGGGTTCATGGTTCCAAGGGTTCGACTTTCAAGGGTCATGGTTTTTTAGATTGAAAATAGTAAATTGTGTATCAAGGGCGCAAAGAACTATTTTTAGAGTGTGAAATTTGTAGCACGAGCCGAAGGCGAGTATGCTGCAATCACACTCGCCAAAATAGCCTTGTGCTCGTGATGCACACGATTTTTTTCTCAACCTAGTCTGCAAAAATGCCTCTTTTCAGACCGAATGAGCGGGCGCAAAACGGCACTTTGCGCCTGAGGGTAGGAAAATAGTCTCTTTCGCCCGCTCAGGATGTGTGAAAAGTGGCATTTTGCGACCGGGTGTAAAAAAAAATATGGCGTGTGACTAGGGATGATTCGCCACTCGTGTGATTGCTGACAACCTTCGTACTCGTCTCAATCCCAAAGTTTCGTCCAGCGTTACAAGATATACAATTCATCGAATTTCGACGACGATCAAGGCACATGATTTTCCTAGCCGCACATTTGGTAGCCAATAGTATATTTTTTAATCGTAAATGATAATCGGGGAAGATTGCATCGTGTATTTATTCAGCGGTGGGCCAGACTAGCTTGTTGTTTCAATATGAGAATATACAGACAGAGCCGGCGATCCCCCTATGGTTTTCGTGGAGTACTCCGTGCAGGTATGGAATTCCATACCTCCGAATTTTGGCTTACTTTCCATAAAAAGAAAGTATACAAGTGGACGTGGCAACCAATCGCCACGAGAATACATTATTCTATAACTTCGATCCATGTCCTCTTGGTTATCAGTTATATATTCCAAAGAATTCCGCGCAAAACACCGAAAGTGATTAAACCGCAGTTTACTACTTTGTACAGCAGTTTCTATATGCACGTTCATGTGCATCTCAGGTGGCGTCGGAGTGACTTTGAATGCCTTTCCCTTAATAAATATTTTTTACGGCACAGGCATTAAAACGGCACTTCCCGGCACGGAAAGAGACGTTTCAAAGATGTCATTAAGATGGAGTGATTCAGAATTCGTGACGAATCTTCCAGGGTCATTCTTAGGTGTTCAAAGTGCCGCTACACGCATCGAAAACAGGCATACAAAATAACTACTCGGCGAGTTCTATATTGTTCGGTCCCCCCCATATATACCAATATATTACTCGACGCCTGGAAAAATCTTACTTCGCCGGCCCTGTTAGGCACAAGTTCGTATTCTGCATATTCCAGTAGCATAGTCCGCGATTTTGCGTAGTCGCCATAATTCTGTCTATTAAAGTATGAATCCAAAATTTGCTGATAATTGTAGGTTTTCCGGGGGATTTGAGAATATTTCCAGGTGTATAGGGCTATGATTTTTCATTCAGAGGCCACTTGAATAATGTTAATCGAAGTTTTCATATTTTTTATCAATTTTTTTTTATCCACCAGTTTGATGTGTTTTTTTTCCATACTAATGTGGTTTCTCCTGGGGTAAACACCCAACGGCCTGCGGCCAGTACGCGGTACCACGAATGTGTCAGAGTAAAAAAAAGTCTTCCTTGATGCGGTCTGCTGCTTTTTTGGCAATCATGATGGTCGCAGCATTGATATTGCCAGAAACGATATCGGGAATCACAGACGCGTCCACAACCCGAAGAGCTTTCAGATCGTGTACCCTGAGGCGCGAGTCCACTACGTCCATCGTGTCAGTTACAAGGGCCATTTTAGGTACGAGTGCAACTAGGGGGGCGTCCACATATTACGTAACGCGTTTAGGGGGGTGATGGAGCGTTACGGTCTGTTACGTAGGGGAGGGGTCTGAAATTTTGTTACGTAACATTTAAAATACAACTATTTTGACTCCGCGGCACGTAGAAGTTTTCGATGCATATCTCAAAAGATACGCGCACAGAGCATCGAAAAAAAAAGCTTAAGAGGAATGTATTACCTCTGTATAAAGATAAGGCTAATTAATGGTTCTCTTTTTCAAATGTATAGCTCCTAAAAATAAAGTGTTGTATTGGCACGTATGGATCTTCTTTTCAGCCTCCAGGAATTGAAACACTTGAATTTATTATCAAAAACCGAAAATGTGAAACGTTACGTAACAAGTAGGGGGGGGGGGGTTGATCGTTTGTTACGGTCCGTTACATGGGGGAGGGGGGAGGTCTAAAATGACCCAAAATTGCGTTACGTAATATGTGGACGCCCCCTAGGGTGATAGGCGGTCAGCGAATATAGTATCGTATGTGACACCCGAAGTACTCGTCGGAAGCGGGATTGTAAGGGCCGCATCCAGGGGTCAAGTTCGGGTTAGGACGTACATTCAGTTCTTTCATGGCTCTGGTCTGGGTAATGTTGTGGACTATTTGGCATCCCTTTTCCTGAACAAAAAACTAGTTTAGTTATATCCGCTTTTCTTCTTCTCTATTGGGCATTGGTGATCTCCTTACCAAAACATCCAAGTCGTCCGGGTCGTCGAAATAGTTTCGGACTACTACACCAATAATCGTACAAATTAATATTTGTGATTTTGATTTTTGTTTAAATAATTCGCAATTGCAGTACGAATTATTATAGATAATTGATCGCTTAGGCGAAAAGGTCTTATACCATATTGTTGTTGAAAAACCGTTCATTCTGCTAATAAACAGCATAGGAGCCTGGAGAAGGTTCTAGAAGAACGCGCGAGCCATAGAACTCCGTGGAACGTTCTAGAACGAAACGCTCGGGACAGGGCCGGAACTTGGATTGAGGAGGCCCCGGGGCAAAACAAACTTTGGGGGCCCCCCTTTATGAATTGCTTATGGTATGAATATGGGGGATTCCACGTCAAATCGAACGGTCGATTTCCCTGACCCCTTTTGATCTGTTCGCCCTTTTACACAGTAGAAGTACACGTTGAAAGGATCAACTGTGAATTTTTTCAGATTTTTCTGACCAAGTATTTTTTTTTACTACAGCTGGTCGAATAATCAGCTTTTAGCGTTTTTTTAGATTTTTCAAGCCAACATAGCGAGAAATCCAGATGAGCAATGAAAAAAGATCTTATACAAAAGTTTCGCGTCTTTCTTTGAAATTTCTGAAAATAATTTTTTGCAATTTATTGTGCCTCGCGAAACTGCAGTTTTGGTGAAAAATCTTCGAAAATCTTCGGTAACAAAAAAGCGCCCTAATCGAATTGGCTGAAATGTTCACACAGCATGTCATCTTCAATGCCAAAAGTTTTCTGAAAATCGGCGATTATGAGGTCGCAAAAAAGTTTTTTCGGCCGCAGTTAAAAAATTCAAGGGCGATCGCGAGTACGCAAACAAGAATAATAAATATTGATCTCGCATTTTCGAATCGTGGCCAAAAAAACTGTTTTGGGGCTTCATAAGCGCCGAATTCTCGCCACTCACAGTGGCGCATTTTCACGAATTCGTGGCCATTAATCAGGGGATTATCGGAACTTTGCCAAATTTGGTATACTAACGTTTTTGGGGTCGCTGATTACGAATCCGAAATCAAAATTTCAAAAAACCAAATGGCGGCTCCAATATGGCCGGTTGGATAAAGAATTTTCCAATAAATTTGATCGAAATTCTACTATCTTTATGTTTCTGGGGTCGCTGATTACGAATCCGAAATCAAAATTTCAAAAAACAAAATGGCGGCTCCAATATGGCCGGTTGGATCAAGAATTTTCCAATAAATTCGATCGAAATTCTACTATCTTTATGTTTTTGGGGTCGCTGATTACGAATCCGAAATCAAAATTTCAAAAAACAAAATGGCGGCTCCAATATGGCCGGTTGGATCAAGAATTTTCCAATAAATTCGATCGAAATTCTACTATCTTTATGTTTTTGGGGTCGCTGATTACGAATCCAATATCTAAACTCAAAAAAAAAAAAAAAATAGCGGCTGCTATGATACATTAAAAATATATTGGGAAATTCATGAAAAAGCAATTGTCCCCTAGTGATATGGTGAATAAAGTATTTATTTAAAAAAATTACAAAAAATATTTTAATCCGAATCCGGATAAAGATTTTGTTGAGCCTCAGGCGTATTCGTTCCAGCTAGTAGCGCAATAGCTTCTGGGGACATCTGTTTATATTTCTTTGGCGGTAGTTGCCTGAGGTTTGTGATGAATGGGTCAGATGACACTAGCAGCCAATTCAAAACATCCTGCATGGTATTTTCACGCGATGATTTACGAGAAAATCCGTCTCGAAATTTCTTAACATCCTTATTTCTGGCTTCCTGAGCATCCTCTGATAATTGTCCAATAGGTAAAAGAGCCGAAGCTATTATCAAAGGACCATGGATTAATATTTTGTGCACGGTTGTTGGCATGTGATACCATGAATAATCACGCACGTACAGTCTCGCAGTTTCCAAAGTATATTCTTTAAAGTTGTCGACGTTGATTTCGTACCCACTCGAGATAACTTGGCTAACCACGCGCCTGCGCCCGCGCCGAACGAGCGCTGGGGGCCTTCTCGGATCACGCGTAAGCTCACAAAAATCGCTCTGGACCACGCCGCGCACGTTTGCGCACTTTCATATACACGCCATTCGAAAGGTGAGATTCTAAGCTACGATTTAAGACAAAAACCAACGTGTGATCGCTTGTGAGTGGATACAGTCTATGCAAAGTCAATATTTACTTCGGAACAAAGGCACTTTACACGACTATCGTTAAACTACGATAACATGAACAACAAATAATATTTTTTAATTGTTAAGTACGCAAAATTTTCTACATACCTTGAGGAAGGGCATCCATTTTGCAGAAATTGATTATCACTTTGTATAACAACTCTATAAATGTTCAAACTTGCGGTTAATAACACAGCGCGGCTGACGTGTACGACTGTCACCGCCAAAGGTCGACTTTGAACTGAAATATCTACGGGACTATGAGGAACAAAGGGTCGGGACAGTCAGGTCATGACGCAGAATTTAGTTCTTAACCAATCCCTGTGGTCGTTATACCTGCATGGGAAAATTTTTATTTTCATTTTTGGCCACGAATTCGTGAAAATGCGCCACTGTGAAACGGTGCGATTTTGCGTGCTTTAGAGCTGCTGGCTGGTTTGCTTGATGTGTATTGTTAATCGCACACAACAAAGAAGCAAGTGAATAACAACAAAACAAGCACCGTGTGCCGAGACCTTTGGGTATGTTCGTCCTGCATTTCTTCTACACGAGACATGAGTTGCATTTGGTTGCATTTGGTTACAAACGCAGCCCACGTTTTAAGAATTAGGTAATATCTCCGGTTCTACTGATCATAGAGAAATGGAAAGAGGCCCGTTTGGAAACCGCCCGATTGCACAAAAAAAAAACATAGTTTGCTTTATTGGACACACGTTTTTTTGTTTTTTTGGCATATTCTGTATTGGACACATTTTATGGCCACAAAAGGTTATAAAAAGTCGGACCATGATTTAACACACACTACCCAATGCTCACCACTCAGACGGAGTTTCGGCCGCAGCCGAAAATGGTCAAAACTTTGGTGTACTTTGATATCTGGTGTCCGAAATATTTCGTGTTCAATAAAGCAATTAAGAAGGGGAAGATATCGATCAAGTCGAGTCACAACATCTCAGTTTTTAACGTTTCGACCACTGGTTCGTGGCCGTCTTCGGAAACTAGCCCGTTTTAGCCAAAAAGCTCATCGCTGTTTTGCGTAAGGCACGATCGTACAGTGCTACCAAGGATTTCAAAATTTTGATTCGAAGCCAATAGACCGTATTCCAAGGACCGCTCTCGTAACTTCAAAATTGACGAAGCTAGCGACCGCGGTTTTGAAACCGCAAGTCGGATCGAGTCTACAATCAAATTTGCACATCTTCGGGGTGAAAAAAGTATCCTCTGCCAATTTCATCAAAATCGGTTCAGCGGTCTGGCTGATAGCGTGTTTACAAGCAACTTCAACGATTTATGAGGATTATCGTGTAGTGATTCGGTTCGGGTTCTGAGTTTGACCGTTTGATCGTTGCATTTACTAAACGATACAGATGGATCCACATCTAGCAGACACACGTACAACATAATAGGAAATAAAATTTAGGTGAGTGATTGAATAAAGTGTACTGAATATATCCATTGATTGCAAATTGAATGTAAAAGAATACAGTCTGCGTGAAATTTATTTGAGATTATAAAAGCGTGTTATTCACTTGCATGATGAATGTAACAAAAAGTAATTATGAATGGACTGCCATGAACTGAGCAGCGAAAAATCTTGACGTGGGACATTTTCTACTTTTGTGGTAAATGATTTTGGTTTTGATTTTTTGGCTGGTGGCTCGTAGGCAGCAGGACACGTTTTTTCGCGTTTCTTCTCCGTGACAAAGTCCTCCCATGTGTTTGGTGGACATTTGTATTTACCCAAAGCAACTTCCATCGCTTTATCTAAGCAGTCTTCAATAAAAGGGTTTGTGAACATTGGTTTTCTGCTCTCTATGGTTTTGTGCTCTATCGAGTTTATCAGCCTCTTACGATTGCCTTTCCATGACCCACGACATATGTTCATTTCAACCAAATCCTTGCAACCTTCCAGTCCAGAAACAGCATTTAACATCCTTTGCGACTCGCTGGGCTCTCCGCAATTTCTGTTCTCATCCTTTTCCCCAATGTCATCAACGATCTGCTCAATCGTCTGCAAAATTTGCTTGTTTCTCGCAGCCTTAGCCATTGCCGCTCGTCTCCAAGTTTCAGTCGATTTTCCCACTTGTACTTCGTCCTGAAATCTGACGGTTCGAGACTGTAGGAAACATTTCAGACGATTTGCTGTTTCCCTTGGCTTGATGTATTGAGGATATTGTTTCTGGGTCTTCGTCACTGTCTTCAGTGACTGTACTCGTTTACGTTTCGAAAGATGATTTTCGTTGATTTTTGTCTTGGCTAATTTAGGAGATAAATTTTTATACGTTGAGTTCAATCTTGCCCTCTTCATTCCCAGTTGCAGTGGGCTGCCCTCAATAGTTTCTTTCGATTCATTGATCTCACACATGTTCAAAAGTGATTCTTTTCTTGGCTCTTCGACGATCCTGTACTTCGTCGACTCGCCTTCGTTGCCCGCTGACTCATTCAACAGACCATGCACCATCTCTTGCATCATTTCTTTGTAAGCGTCTTCTTCGAAAGATGGTTCTTTGGTGGGCCTTCTGCTTTCGGACATTTTCAAAGAACCGCAGACCGCTTTATCGTCGGTGGGAACATTTCTTTTTGGAAACCCGCGTATCTCGCCGATGAGTGAACTTGTATCAGCTTCTCCACTAGCTTTGTTGTCCAAAAATTTGTCATTTGCAATTACGATTTTAGCTTTTCTTTCCACCTCGGTCCATAACGGAATTTTCTGCCGCATCTTCAAAGTCCTCTCCATCTTCTTATGTGGCGTTCGTCGATCGATTGCAGATACTTCCTCTTGCTTAGCATATGTGCGTTTTGCATAGCTGATTCCGCTGATTCTCGCTTTAGAATCTCTCGATTTTGAGGTTAAACTTATTTTCGAATCGTCGGTGTCAGTTGGACGAGTCCCTAAATCAACGTTCGTTGGTTTTTTAGTGTCCTCTTGGATCTCGTCGGCGCCCTCACGTCCCTCCGATCCGTCTAAGGCTAAGTAATTCGGGGTACTGGACCAGGCGTCATCCGCCGGTAAAGACTCCAGCCATCGTTCAACGTTAGAGGTGTTATCGGACTCGCTGTCTGAGTCTGTGTATGCGTCGGACATCTCAGTCGGTGAGTTATCGTAGCCAATGGCGATTGGGAAGAGTCCTCTATTTTTGCTTGCCTGTTGAATAGATTCCTGCAACGATATAAAGACATATCTTGGCTTGACATCTGATTCGAATTCAAGGATATCGTTCAAGAGAGAGAACTTGCTTTAGTTGGTGTTCGGTGGGGATGCTGCCTGAAGTAAGTGCATTCGAAATCATCCTCAGGGTTGCGGTCGGGGGTTTTGGTCCTCGTCTTGGAGTCCCCGAAGGAAAATCCTTCGCCTGCGGCTCCATGTTTTCCAGAACTCGCGTGCGACCAGTGAAGCTCCATTCCAGGAGATGAGTAACGTCAAAATTAGGAAATATGTGTCAATTTTCTTCCATAGTAACATGAAAATTGAATGGGTTTCATCCAAACGTTGGGTAATACTGAAGAAGCAGGTTTAATAATGTACGTGTCATGTGCGGATGAGAAAATTTTCAATAATTTTCAATTCAAAGCGAAAATTGTATCGGAAGTGAGTGTCACATTTTAAATTCTACCGGAAACGATTCCAGTCCACTGGCATGTCTTTGTTTTCATGACGCTCAATGGACCATTTCTCCATTGTTTTTATAAAACTCGTATCTCCGCCAATGATACATTAGATCTAAAACATTCAGAACAAAGTTCGAACAATATTTTTTTTCGTTCATTTTTGACTGTCGGAAAAGTATTAGATCTGGTTACTCTAAAACCAGGCGTAGAGCACTGTCCTTTCGATGCTTCTTCCAGAGTTTCTTTCTTCAGTTTCAAAAAAGAGACTAGGAATTAAGGTGGAAACCATATGTTTATAACACTCTTTATTACGGGTACATAATTAAAGATAAAATTTCAAATGAATCAAAGAGAAATAGAGTTATGCACAGTATTCTATAAGATGAACCAACAAGGTGGATATATTATCGACTATTTCGTCAGTCCAAGGCCCACCGCATACATGTCCGTGATATCAGACAGTACCTTAGTCTTTTTCGAATGGTTTCGCTTACTCTGACTACTTTTCTTACGATTTTTAGCCGACGGAGTGCTGATCATCTTCGTGGTCTGGTTCGGTCCAAGTAGAGTCGAAAGGGAAGTAGGTTCTGGAGGAACAGACACATTCCTCTTGTATTTGCCAATCGCACTCTGCACAGCCGCGCTGATTATCTGTGGATCATGCAACCTTGAACTTTGAAACTTTTTTTTGAAAATTAAATCCTAACCTTTTCTTCGTTTTGTTTCTTTTGGGGCGGTTTTTCCATTCTTGCAGTGACAGCGGTCATGGCAGAGTTCTGGGGCTGTCTGAGTTCCATTATTTTCGATATCAAAGTTTGCCGCGAGTTCGCATCGGACTTTGGTGTTCTTTGCTTCACAGGTATCTTCTGCGTGGAACTCCTCGTCCACGATTCAGATTTCGGCTTTTCTGAATTATCCTGAAATCGAATTGAAAGCGAGTCGAGCAGTTGAAATTGAAGAACCCTTTCATCGTGAAAAGCACTGGCTACATTTAACGACCTGAATTGGACTTCTGGCCTTAGTAGATGACAACGACGTTCCCACAGAGCTTTTCGCCGTGAATTCATACTTTTGTGAACTGATGGAAGTCTTCGATATTTTCGAAAGCTCTGGCGCTGTTATGGCCTGTCTCAATTTCGGGGAATCAAGCTTGTAGTAAGCGTAGAATTCCTGGTCTAGCTGAATCTCCAGTTCTTCGATCAAATCAACGATTACTGGTCCGATATAACTGTGCACGGCCGACTTCGTGGTGGTCAGACATGCCTGTAAAGTACATTCAAACTAATTTCTATGCATAGACCAACTAATTTTGAATTGATGGAACGTACCGCTGGTGACTTTGTTACGAGGCTCAGCTTAGAGTCGTATCCAGTGGTGCTAGGCTTCTTCTCAGTTGAAATGATCCTGGTGCCCTGAAGCGAAAGTGCTGCGCCAAGGTACGGCTGACAGCTAGGCATTCGCTGTCGATAGGCAAGTTCGAATTCTCCAGTATCTGCATTCTTGTCTTCTCGAGAGTCTATCACAACTGTGCAGAGAAGAATTATAATACTGCAGTAAATCAGGATCGATCATCTCACCTTTTATAGTGTCTTCCATAACCTGACGACAGAGTTTTGTGGTAACACTGGTCGTATAGCTCATGTCTGGATGACTGTTTATCTCGATTAGCCAAACTGAGAAATCCTCCATGACCATGAAATCAGCACCGTACAGTTCGAAGCTGTTCTTACGTCTGTCCATGGCTTCTTGGCTGGCTAGCAACGAGCCGACCAGACTCTGCCTCATACCCGGATAAATCAGCTCATCCCAAGCATCATTGTGACCCTGGGCCCTGAGTCGAGCAAAAGATTTCAGATAACCGATTCCGGATCGAGACGTCGATGTGATGGTGATATTTCTGGATAAAACTCATTAGGATTACTTTAGGAATTGTTTGAAAGTAGTGGCATCCCACATGTTGTCCGACGGTAGAGCCGGGTCGCGATCGGCACTGTTCTTATATTTGCACTGGATCGCATGATTGCAGAGGTGGATCGATTCGTGGAAGTCGGTCAGGCGAAACTTTTGTGAGCAAAACCGTAGATAGCTTTCCCTGGAAATTGAAACCTTAGACCTTGATAACGGCTCGGCTATTACGCACAGCAGGATAATTGTTGAAGTGCAGAGCGAAAACTGGTTTATACAGTTACAAAAGATCAATTCGATGCACGGATGCTATTCTGCGAGTCTGAAACTGGCAATTTGTTGATGGATTGCCGGAAGCACGACCCGACGTCCGACTACCACGCATATACATTATAACCCAACTAAATCCTGGGATGGGTTCAGCCTTTGTGTGTTTCTATGTCTAAACAGTTGTTCCTCGTACTAGGGCGAGGAACTCAATAATGGCTGCACTATGTTATCAAGCAAATCGCTCCTTGCTATTTATGGTAATTGCATACTTAATTAGCTGTTCATGTCGAGGTGAATTTCTGGTTGAGCTCATCGACTCGTTTAATTGCGGATGGCACGGGTGACAATGTTACATCGTGTCCGTGTCACGATACCTTGAATAGTTTCAATAAGAATGTATCCTGAGGAATCACTATAAGAACGAAATTTTCCCCATTGAAATAGGCTATACTTATACGATCGTGTCACGAAATACTCTCCGATTTGAAATTTAACTACTATGAGAATCAAGTGTCTCTGAAAGGTCCATCTGTCAATCGATACAATCTGCATAATATTTGTTTACTGGCAGACGATCGAAGCGTGTTTACATGGACGGATATATGAATAGATACGAAAGAGATGGTATAGCATGCAATCATACCTGTACATCCATAAAGTCAGGGGTTGAGCACATGTGACAATAAACCATTGTCTGATGTCAAATTTCGTGCTGTAGACCAGAAGCGGGCGTTCTGGAACAGATAACGGTATGTTTTGTCGATAGACTAGGTACTGCAGTACGTGGTTCAGTTCCCTCCTTTATCTTCGGTACACTGATACTTCAAACAACCAACTATTTTGGGATGTGCTTTATGCACAATTCATATGAGGCCACCTCGATACGTTATACGTAACGAATTGAGCCGCACGTATAAATGAAATAAGGAAGAAGATGAAGAAGATGAGCCGACAACCGCATAGAAACTCTAAATCGATTCAATTTCATTTCGTGTTTCCCGGGTGTTTGCTCGATTCAGCGTGCTCTCGGCAACTAAGATGACTTCAAGTATGCCAAAAGTCACTGTTGCGCCTGCAATTGCTCCGGCTATAAGCTGGATGTTCTACAAGTTTTTGCACCGTTGAATTCATTGAATCGAAATACGTTGCCACGAGTATAGACTCTCCATCGACTCACCTATATATTTTTGAACGACGTATCGAGTATCTGATTTATTCGCCGGGTTGATCTTGGCGACCACATCCTCGAGCCTGTTCATGAGCGTGATGCCTCGGCCCCGACTCTTGTTGCCTGGTTTCAATATCCACACGTTCATTATACCGTCCATGTCCAACTGTGGCCAGTACTTGCGCATCCGTTTGAGTATGTGCCGTGAGGCAAGGACGTATTTCTATCATATTGGAAAATTGTGAACATTTTTTTGAGACGGTGAAGTCATCACTGCCTGATTCCATTTCGTGCACTCACGTGAAAAGGCACGTTGTTGCGAACGAAGAGAGCCTGGCCAAGCACAATCTTGTAATACCAGCAGATGAACTGGTCCCATTGATGTGACCAGACGCGTTCCACCTCCTGGTCAATGTCCTCGTGTGACTGAGCCCCTATGTAGTCGCTGCATCTTCGGATAGCAAAGTCCAAAGCCTTTAAAGGGATGGTTCCGGTTGGTGATCTCGTCGCGTTCTCTCCTTCAGTGTTTATCTTATCGACAAGCCACTTCAAAAGACCGAGACACGCGGTGAACCTATTCGCCAAGGTTCATGTTTATGGTGGAATTCACCCAAAATTTCACCTCTTTGCATGGAATAAAATGTCCAATTTATCAAGTACCGGCGTTTTTTCTCGATCGATTCGGAATAATTTCAAGATGGTTCACAAATTATGTTCTTTATGCGCATAAAGTGTCACATCATTTCACGAAAACGTGGGGCTACGTATTCTCGAACGATTTGAAAAATGACCTCACCTGAAGTCTTCGACGAATGCGTGCATTTGGTCACCCTGGCAAATGTTGTAGCATCTGGGGAACAAGGTGTTGGCCACACCCGCCTCATAATACCAGTGCATCTGTCTGACATTCGAGCATAGGCCAACCTGGATCGTAATTAATCATATCCAGTAGAGTTTGATTGTGAGTTACTTTTCTACAAGCCGGCACGTCTTTTCTGACGTGCACGCTCTCCGAATCACCGTTCAAATATTGCCAGAACCAATTACTATCGCATGCATGTGGCTCGAGGAGTTTGATTGAATGATAAAATGGTAATTTCATCAACACTCAGACTGAATGAAGTATTGGGGGCTAATCATGCATCAGGGTTAAAAGCTTTCGAGGGTTCTTTTGAGAGGGGCGTTAAAAATGGGGCTAACTTCTAATTGCGTGGCGTAGAGGGTCTTGGGTTTAGGAGTCGACGAAAAGCGTTAACTAAATAATCACAATTCTGAACAGAGATCAGTCTCGTTTACCTTAGAGGTGAAACCCGCGCGACAATATCTATTGAACACAGTTGATTTGTTGTCCTGAGTCGGCCATCCTGGCCATTCCGATCCTGTATTCCACAGAAAGTCAACTACATGATTAGTGAGCATTTTCGATATCAATAGACGTTCGCTCTGTTCATCCTTCAAGTCACCGATCCCTGCCAGAAGTGCAACTGGATTCGATTCTAGGCTCAGATGCTGATCACCTGAAAGGTTTGTTAAGTTTTAAATAGTGGCACGCACTAGTAACACTTTCGGTTAAAGTGCTTACTCAAATTTAACGACGTATTTAAGACTTTATTTAGTGGCCTCAAAGGTTTTACGGATAATCTTTTATTCTTTGAAAGGAAAAATGTGCATATAAATGTGAATCGGTTGTCAAATGTGAAGTAAAATGCTGTGACCATTGGTTTATACCTCAGATACGCTTACCGTTGACGCTTTTTCGGTAGTACTTCTCGCACCATCCCCTTTTCAGCATGCATTCGCGCACAACCCGCGATTTTCCATAGATCATGAAGGTGTGATGCGCCGTAATCGCATCTTTTACGATTTGTTTGATTCGGAGAAATCGTTCTTGGAGTGTGGGCGGAAGATTGTTCGTCAGCTGCAAGTCACTGGACGGAGCATCCCCTTCTAAAGGGTTACCTCACATAAATTAAATTACACGAAAATCAGATTGTTTGTGTGACTCTATCGTTCGTCTCTTTACATTATGATGGTGATGATATCGGACTATGCGAACCAATTTTCATTCGTTATGCCTCTAACTGAGGAACGGCACTCAATTCGAGTGCATTCAGACCACAGAAAGGCCGAAAAAAACTGATTAACAGTTTTTTATTAAAAATCTTTCGAGTAAAAATTCCCCCGGCCCGGATTCGAACCGGGACCTCCGCATCTGTACTGCGGCGCCTTGTCCAATTTGACCACCGAGGGGCTAGGAGAATCTTTACTCGAAAGAGATGTTGTGATTGACTATATATATTAGAGACACTGCCTCGTCCCAGTGTCGAGTGTATTTGTTTGTGTGACTCTATCGTTCGTCTCTTTACATTATGATGGTGATGATATCGGACTATGCGAACCAATTTTCATTCGTTATGCCTCTAACTGAGGAACGGCACTCAATTCGAGTGCATTCAGACCACAGAAAGGCCGAAAAAAACTGATTAACAGTTTTTTATTAAAAATCTTTCGAGTAAAAATTCCCCCGGCCCGGATTCGAACCGGGACCTCCGCATCTGTACTGCGGCGCCTTGTCCAATTTGACCACCGAGGGGCTAGGAGAATCTTTACTCGAAAGAGATGTTGTGATTGACTATATATATTAGAGACACTACCTCGTCCCAGTGTCGAGTGTATTTGTTTGTGTGACTCTATCGTTCGTCTCTTTACATTATGATGGTGATGATATCGGACTATACGAACCAATTTCATTCGTTATGCCTCTAACTGAGGAACGGCACTCAATTCGAGTGCATTCAGACCACAGAAAGGCCGAAAAAAACTGATTAACAGTTTTTTATTAAAAATCTTTCGAGTAAAAATTCCCCCGGCCCGGATTCGAACCGGGACCTCCGCATCTGTACTGCGGCGCCTTGTCCAATTTGACCACCGAGGGCTAGGAGAATCTTTACTCGAAAGAGATGTTGATTGACTATATATATTAGAGACACTACCTCGTCCCAGTGTCGAGTGTATTTGTTTGTGTGACTCTATCGTTCGTCTCTTTACATTATGATGGTGATGATATCGGACTATGCGAACCAATTTTCATTCGTTATGCCTCTAACTGAGGAACGGCACTCAATTCGAGTGCATTCAGACCACAGAAAGGCCGAAAAAAACTGATTAACAGTTTTTTATTAAAAATCTTTCGAGTAAAAATTCCCCGGCCCGGATTCGAACCGGGACCTCCGCATCTGTACTGCGGCGCCTTGTCCAATTTGACCACCGAGGGGCTAGGAGAATCTTTACTCGAAAGAGATGTTGTGATTGACTATATATATTAGAGACACTACCTCGTCCCAGTGTCGAGTGTATTTGTTTGTGTGACTCTATCGTTCGTCTCTTTACATTATGATGGTGATGATATCGGACTATGCGAACCAATTTCATTCGTTATGCCTCTAACTGAGGAACGGCACTCAATTCGAGTGCATTCAGACCACAGAAAGGCCGAAAAAAACTGATTTACAGTTTTTTATTAAAAATCTTTCGAGTAAAAATTTCCCCGGCCCGGATTCGAACCGGGACCTCCGCATCTGTACTGCGGCGCCTTGTCCAATTTGACCACCGAGGGGCTAGGAGAATCTTTACTCGAAAGAGATGTTGTGATTGACTATATATTAGAGACACTGCCTCGTCCCAGTGTCGAGTGTATTTGTTTGTGTGACTCTATCGTTCGTCTCTTTACATTATGATGGTGATGATATCGGACTATACGAACCAATTTCATTCGTTATGCCTCTAACTGAGGAACGGCACTCAATTCGAGTGCATTCAGACCACAGAAAGGCCGAAAAAAACTGATTTACAGTTTTTTATTAAAAATCTTTCGAGTAAAAATTCCCCCGGCCCGGATTCGAACCGGGACCTCCGCATCTGTACTGCGGCGCCTTGTCCAATTTGACCACCGAGGGGCTAGGAGAATCTTTACTCGAAAGAGATGTTGTGATTGACTATATATATTAGAGACACTGCCTCGTCCCAGTGTCGAGTGTATTTGTTTGTGTGACTCTATCGTTCGTCTCTTTACATTATGATGGTGATGATATCGGACTATACGAACCAATTTCATTCGTTATGCCTCTAACTGAGGAACGGCACTCAATTCGAGTGCATTCAGACCACAGAAAGGCCGAAAAAAACTGATTTACAGTTTTTTATTAAAAATCTTTCGAGTAAAAATTCCCCCGGCCCGGATTCGAACCGGGACCTCCGCATCTGTACTGCGGCGCCTTGTCCAATTTGACCACCGAGGGGCTAGGAGAATCTTTACTCGAAAGAGATGTTGTGACTATATATATTAGAGACACTGCCTCGTCCCAGTGTCGATGTATTTGTTGGTAATGACTCTATCGTTCGTCTCTTTACATTATGATGGTGATGATATCGGACTATACGAACCAATTTCATTCGTTATGCCTCTAACTGAGGAACGGCATTCAATTCGAGTGCATTCAGACCACAGAAAGGCCGAAAAAAACTGATTAACAGTTTTTTTTTTATTAAAAATCTTTCGAGTAAAAATTCCCCCGGCCCGGATTCGAACCGGGACCTCCGCATCTGTACTGCGGCGCCTTGTCCAATTTGACCACCGAGGGGCTAGGAGAATCTTCACTCGAAAGAGATGTTGTGATTGACTATATATATTAGAGACACTACCTCGTCCCAGTGTCGCGTGTATTTGTTTGTGTGACTCTATCGTTCGTCTCTTTACATTATGATGGTGATGATATCGGACTATACGAACCAATTTTCATTCGTTATGCCTCTTAACTGGAGGAACGGCAATTAATTCGAGTGCATTCAGACCACAGAAGGTTTAGAAAAAACTGATTAACAGTTTTTATTAAAATCTTTCGAGTAAAATTCCCCGGCCTGGATTCGAACTGACTCCGCATCTGTACTGCGGCGCCTTGTCCACCTGGACTACCGAGGGGCTAGGAGAATCTTACTCGAAAGAGATGTTGTGATTGACTATATATATTAGAGACACTGCCTCGTCCCAGTGTCGAGTGTATTTGTTTGTGTGACTCTATCGTTCGTCTCATTACATTATGATGGTGATGATATCGGACTATACGAACCAATTTCATTCGTTATGCCTCTAACTGAGGAACGGCACTCAATTCGAGTGCATTCAGACCACAGAAAGGCCGAAAAAAACTGATTACCAGTTTTTTATTAAAAATCTTCGAGTAAAATTCCCCGGCCCGGATTCGAACTGGACCTCCGTATCTGTACTGCGGCGCCTTGTCCAATTTGACCACCGAGGGGCTAGGAGAATCTTTACTGAAAGAGATGTTGTGATTGACTATATATATTAGAGACACTACCTCGTCCCAGTGTCGAGCGGTATTGTTTACAGGATCATCGTTCGTCTCTTTACATTATGATGGTGATGATATCGGACTATACGAACCAATTTCATTCGTTATGCCTCTAACTGAGGAACGGCACTCAATTCGAGTGCATTCAGACCACAGAAAGGCCGAAAAAAAACTGATTTACAGTTTTTTATTAAAAATCTTTCGAGTAAAAATTCCCCCGGCCCGGATTCGAACCGGGACCTCCGCATCTGTACTGCGGCGCCTTGTCCAATTTGACCACCGAGGGGCTAGGAGAATCTTTACTCGAAAGAGATGTTGTGATTGACTATATATATTAGAGACACTGCCTCGTCCCAGTGTCGAGTGTATTTGTTTGTGTTACTCTATCGTTCGTCTCTTTACATTATGATGGTGATGATATCGGACTATACGAACCAATTTCATTCGTTATGCCTCTAACTGAGGAACGGCACTCAATTCGAGTGCATTCAGACCACAGAAAGGCCGAAAAAAACTGATTTACAGTTTTTTATTGAAAATCTTTCGAGTAAAAATTCCCCCGGCCCGGATTCGAACCGGGACCTCCGCATCTGTACTGCGGCGCCTTGTCCAATTTGACCACCGAGGGGCTAGGAGAATCTTTACTCGAAAGAGATGTTGTGATTGACTATATATTAGAGACACTGCCTCGTCCCAGTGTCGAGTGTATTTGTTTGTGTGACTCTATCGTTCGTCTCTTTACATTATGATGGTGATGATATCGGACTATCGAACCAATTTTCATTCGTTATGCCTCTAACTGAGGAACGGCACTCAATTCGAGTGCATTCAGACCACAGAAAGGCCGAAGAAAACTGATTAACAGTTTTTTATTAAAAATCTTTCGAGTAAAAATTCCCCCGGCCCGGATTCGAACCGGGACCTCCGCATCTGTACTGCGGCGCCTTGTCCAATTTGACCACCGAGGGGCTAGGAGAATCTTTACTCGAAAGAGATGTTGTGATTGACTATATATATTAGAGACACTACCTCGTCCCAGTGTCGAGTGTATTTGTTTGT
>JAEUYN010001548.1:0-77117 GCA_018257835.1 Euura lappo | reverse complement strand
TCTGTCTTATTTGATACGTACTTTCAATTTCTTATTGCATATTTTGAGCAATAGTATTATTAGCGGTAGATATACCATTCGTATACTCATTCGTCTTGTCATGATTATTAGTCTAACTTCGAAGGAAGTCATTCGTAACTCTTCCATCTTTCGTTACTTCATGTAAAAGCTCCGTATTGTACTATCTAATTTGTTACCTACTAAAATATTTTGTGATAATCTTGTGCCTCATGTATATCGTTATCGAAACTGCAAAATATGAGGTGGATTGATTAAACAAATATTTTCATAATTTTTTCGGATTTTTTAACAGTTTTTCATATTAGTATCAACTTGCCCCATGTCTGTATCAACTTGCCCCGGGGTGGGGCGGCTTGATACGTTTTGCACGCGTCTACTCAACAGGCTGTCACAGGCTCACAATTTCAATCATAAAATTTTCCTTCGGTACACTAATGGAGGAAGGACTAGGGTATATTACCATATTTTTGTCAAATTTTTATCACAAAAATTGGAGGAGTTAAAAATTAGAAACCAAATTTTGTATCAACTAGCCCCGGTCTCCCCTATAGTCAATGTGAAGTTTCTTCCTGGATCCAAAATCAGACAATAGTAACAGATTCACCACCAATGTGAAGAATTTGATGACGTCCTTGGACCTGAGGATAACCTGTTAGTCCAGACTTTCTCTAGTTACGTTTGGTTACTGTAGAGCTCAAAGAAACTGAGCTCGTCCCCCAAGTGAAGAAGAGTAGGAAATACTCAATTGGTCCTTTATATTAAAAACTATGCACAGATTACACGCCTAGAACTTAGGCCGCCTATCTAACTCCTTCGTTATCACAAACGAAGTGCCTTCTGAAGCTGATTAGTAAAAACTTGAAATAATAGCTGCCTCTCTAAGCAAATAATGAAAATAATTCAGAATTTCACTGAATATCATATTCTTAACACTGGATCATCGAATTTGATTGAAAACAGATACACGTACTCAGAATTACTGCACATGTACTTGCGGCCAAGCGACATATTTAGCGATGTAGAGAGACCTGAAAATGCTAGGCATCAGAACTATTGTGTACGAGGTACTCAGTTAGAGTTGATAACTTGAGAATAATTGTGTACACATACATATATGTAATGATGAAATTAATTATAAAACTATTTCTTGCCCTCAACGGGCTCAGGGCTAGGGCTAAGGGCTAGGTTGTAGCAACTTCAAAGGAGAATAAACAAAGGTAAATGCATCAACCCAGAACACATATTACAAAGTCGATAGGGTGTATTCCTGAGTTCATTAAAAAAAAAAAATAATAATAATAATAATAATAATAATAATAATAATGATAATTAATAATAATAATAAAAAAAAAGAAAGAAAGAAAAGAAAGAAGCCATCAATCACACATAAAAATTGGGTAAAATGAAGTAGGCTCGCAGCAGTTCGCTTTTGCGCTATGACACGTAAGTCAAAGAATGCAAACAAATGGTTTGGTATTATTCGAGCGACGTTTGGGACTCCAATTGGCCTTGTCAGGCCTATAGTTTTGACCTTTATCTCATATCTATGAAAAATCCTGCAGGTCGATCCAGATCAATCTGATAGCCAGTCAGACCGATCAGTCTAAAATGTACAATGGCACATACCTTGGCTTAAGCTAATAAGGTAATAGCCATAGAGGAGAAGAAGAAGAAGAAGAAGATAGATCCAGTCTATACCCTAACCTGCGAAGCTTTTCCTGAATACAGTAGTTCAAAGAAGGCCATTCAAATACAAATGACAGGAAGATCGACTTAATTCTAAACTTCCTAGAGGCCGAGGGGATCTTTAAGGCACAAATGTGAGGGCATATATTATTGTATCAGTTCATGCAGTTACGACAACTTCTTGAATATTCTCCTTCCACATGGTCGAAGAGAACACGAACTAGAATCCAATACTTAATTACTACAACTGCACTGCAATCCTTAATCGCTAACAGCACTGAGAACTTGTTCATTCAAACCAATAATATCAGTATTACAATATCGGTTGTCGAATTCGGCACTACGAAAAAAAAAAAATAAAATAAAATAAAATAAAAAAAAAGGAGAACTTTTTTCTGCAAAGTTTATCCAACGCTAATTCACAAATGTTTTGTTCTCACGATAGTTGATTATATTTCCAACTAAGTAACCTCAACAGCTACTAAGTTTTTCATCAGATGAAATCTTGTCTCGATGAATTGTTATAGCAAGTATTAAATTCATACATAGAAAGATTGGACGAAAATTGTTTGGTGATCTCTAAACATCTACATTGTAAATTGTAATCTTGAGGACGAGACCCCAAAATATAATTAAACGATTAAACGAACTTACCTGTAAGTGAAGTTCGATCGTAATTATACGAGGGTCTCGTCCGAGGTGATTACAAACCCACCCTTAGCAAGCTTGGACCCGGAAAAATTTCAAGGAAATTTTGTCACCCTAATTGGTACAAACAATTGGTACAAACAATTGGTGCCAGCAATGGTACAAACAATTTTCAAAGGACTTTAAACATATGAGGATATATCGGGACGGTAGAGCCACCTTGGAAAGGGCGCACTTTTTTAAAACTCTGAAAACGTGGCATTAGTCGGTTGGAGTAGCGGTACTACATTGTAAATTGTAATCACCTCGGATGAGACCCTCGTATAATTACGATCGAACTTCACTTACAGGTAAGTTCGTTTAATCGTTTAAATTTGGTCCTCTAGATGAGTTTAGTGCATTTAGATTCGAGAATCATATGTCGACAATTATAAAACTCCGTCGAAAAAGTGAGAGACCTCTCCAACAGATTGCTCGTAGACTTGCAGAATATGATTACTTATCTACTGTTAATACCACAAGCGAAGACGCGAATATAACTGATGGTTTCGAAAAACGTCACTACGAAGGCCCTTTAACTGCAGATATAACAAAATGCAAACAATACAAAGCTCTGCGTCAGTCCTCTTGTTATATTAGGTGTAACGATTCTAAGAATAATTGTTGCATGCTCCAAAATCGAACGATAGTAGAATGCGTCAACTTTGTAAAGACTCCAAAGACATCATACGTGATTGGCTTCGAACCGGTTCGAATAGGAAATGTAATATTCATCACCTTGTGAGTCTGAGACATTCAACATTCACGTTGCTCAAAAAGAAAAAAACTTGAAATCATGGCCATGTGCTGAGATCTGTCTCAAGTTAATGAAGATACCTTTTGAGTATGTGACATCTGCTGATCATAGAAAAATAGCTGTATTTCCAGTACTCCACACATCTAGCAGCCACTGGGCCGAATAAAATTGAGGACACTGTAAGCAATATACCTGTACCATAACAGTATGCATTTGTATAAATTCGTATAAATTTGTATAAAAAAAAATGTTTAAACAAAATTTTGTCCGTGGTACTTTGCGGGCCAGATGGGCAAGTGAAATTAGGTTACATGTTTATGTGACATGCTAATACATTGCTATAAAAGCCCGCCAAGTACCACTCCCAAAATTTTGTTTAAACATTTTTTTTTTCAAATTTTTATTTCCAAAACTTGGTTCTACAATTTTTTTTCCAAATTTATGTGTCCGTATTTTTTTTCTACAATTTTATTGTTTGGTTATTTTTTGCTCCTAATTTTTATGATGTCATAAATCATTTAAAAAACCAATCGCGTGGGCGAGCGCAGCGACCGAACGAGCACATAACAACGCCATGTAGTAGGATTTCATTATTCTGTTGTACTTGGCAGTTACATCTGATTTCAATCCTTTTTTAGAGATGTTTGTGAAGGAAGACTTTTTGTGGAAGTCGAATTTCTGGAGGAAGACTTTTTATGGAAGACAATTTTTGGAGGAAGACGTTTTGTGGAAAACAATTTTTTGGAGGAAGATTTTAATGTACTTGGCGAAGGTTTTTGCACCAGAGGTGCTTTTTTGGGGGATATCACTCCTTTTTGTAAAATTACGCTGGACCACCTGATATTTGTGCTCGCTCGCTACGCTCGCTCGGTCGGACTTCTATAATTCATAGAAGACAGACGATATTGTACTCCAACGAATAAGTATAGGTGAAGATTGTTATTCAGATAGAATGAAGGTATTTCGCTATGGATAACAGATCCAATAAAACTCTGAGAAGTCTATTAGACGAATATGGGACGCTAATATACAATTATCAGAGTCTTCGAATGAAATGTTATTGTTTGTCGACTGGCTGTCATATGAAGCAGCCGATACATAATGAAGTTAACAAATTGGTGAAGATTCGCAACGTGTAACTCTGCGTGCAACCCTCCTTTTTTCTCATCCGGACTTGGGATCGGAATTGGTGGAGTTACTTGCACGCAGGGTTATAACTAGTTGCCGCTGTCATGTCATTATTTTTAAATTTCCGAATTTGAATTTTGAATATACGTATTGTATAAAAAGTCCGTCCAGTACTTTTGTATACGGTATGCAGGGTGCGGAAAAAAACTGTAACCCTCCTACGGTGAAAGTGTAGAAGCAAGGAATTTTGGCAGCGGTGGGCAAAATCTTCTGCGCGAGGTTTCTTGCGCTTACACCTTCATCGGAGAAGGCTGAAAATTTTTTTTCACAGTCTATACTACCATTACTCAGGAACTGTTGGAAAAAATTTTTATTTCACATCTGATAGCGATTCATAAAATTTCACCGAAGTCTCCCCTCAAGGGAATACGTTGGCTGGATGAATACTACATTGTCCGACAATGAACTTCAGCATAAGTGGAAATCCGTATCCTGCCATGCTCCAGTATAATGTTTTTATGATTTCCTACAAAAATAATAACAGCATGGAAATATATCAAAATCAATTAATAACTGTCGATAAACGCTCAATAAAGTCTTCCGAGATAGTACTTCTGTTAGTAGATTGCATGGCAAGATTCGTCTGTTCCTTCCGGCCCATCAAGGTATTCTTATCGTCAGAATCCGATGATCTGACGTCGTGTTACTTGAGTGCTCCAAGAGCTGCTCCGCAACGTGAAAATTAAAAGCTAAGTCATCGAAGAAAACCTCCGGAGCATACTGCAGCGTACACATTTTCTCTGTAGGACTAGAAGTAGGCGTGCGAAAATATAACCAAACAATTGAACGATTTTTCATATCGACAAGTTCTGAGGAAACAGACGTATTCATATAACTAAAATAAAAATAACTGAAATCCTATATCCACTTCAGTGGAGAATCATAAATTTCATTGTTTCTTATCCTATCATAAATAAGTCATAAATAACGTCACATTATCATATGTCCAGCGATGACAATAATTAACATACGCGAGTTCGTAATAAAAACTCTTGTTGACCGCTTCGTCAACCTAGCAGAACCTAACCTCACTCAATCTAGCAATTCGCTGCTGGCAGCCGACATGGATGATGGAACGACAGCGCGGTCGGTAACTTGACGGCCATAGACAATGTTGTTTCGTCTGTTTGCATGTATTATACTAAATAGTTCGGAAACTCTATGATATTTCAGCACCATGTAACTTCCCTATTACTCAAACGATCTTCTATAGTATTATGTATTCAGAATTTATAAACGACGCTCGGAGAAGGAAACTGAATTGACGATGAAACGGGGTATCTGAAATCTATAATTAATCATATCTAACCTCTCAGTTAACTGATTACGTTCAAATTGGGCTTAAATGAGAGCTTTTTAAGCCTAAATTCAAACCCGTGTATACGAAAAGCCATATTTGTCGCGGATGCGGAATAAACACGACTTAAAAATAACCGTTCGGCCGAAACAGTGGTCGCTCGGCTATATAGAGCCGTTGAGTCTCTCGCGCGTGAAAAAAATTTTCTAATGTACTTGGCTTGAGACTCTACCGAGTCTCTTGATTACGTGAATCAAGTTTTTTCAATACAGCGTTTGAATTTCCCGGTCGCGTGCGACGTCACACAGTCCCTCTTACGCGCATTTCTACCGTCTGACGGCACGGCGAACAACCATGGTCAACAGAATAGCATGGCGGTCGAGGTACTGTGTGACGTCACGCGGCGTTTGGAAATTGATCATTTTTAATTGTCGTTCACAGTCACCTGAAGCTGACTCTATAATTCTTACCAAGCAGACGAAGCGAACTCGCTATCGATTCTCGACCTGTTACGTTTAAAAATGGCGGCACTGCTTGTTTACCTTCTCGATCCGAGCTATTACCCATAATTCTATCTAACAGTGCCGTCACACGCGCTATCTGGCGGCTAATGCGAGGTACTCTGATCGCTGTTGTCCCGGCTCTCCAGTGGTGGCCACTCTTCTCTAATTTTTATGAAAATCGGTTTGTTAGACTCACGGACTTATGGACGGAGCGATACCTTGCGGGGCGTGACCCAAAAGACGGAAGGGGAATCCGTCGGTCAGCCATTTTGAGTGGCACTATCTATATAGATATAGTACGTGTCCATACTATTTGTTGAGATTTACACCCAGGGCCTTCCAGCTTCGGGTGGATATTTCAAGTTGTCTTAGTTGTTTTAGTGAAATGTGCAGGTTAAGTTAAGAGTCATATCAATCCAGCCACGTGCTCGGTAAGTATACAAATCTTTCGTGACCTCGGTTTTGATAATTTTATAGGTTAGGATGTATGATAAATTTATACTCGACTAGATCATTTGTTATTTTTCATTTCAGCTTCTAAAACAACATGCCTCATTGTGCGGCAATAGGTTGCAAGAATAAATCAAGTGCAAAAAGCAAGGCCCAATTAGAGACTGAAAAACATTATAAGATCACATTCCACCGGTAAGCCTCGTATGAAAATTGAAGACATGATCGCCCTAGTAGATCTCATCTATTCTGTTGTATTTGTATATACGTTTTAGTTTTTCAAAGAAGGCTGATATTCGAAAGGAATGGATCGATCACATGGGATTGACGGAGGCATCTTTACCCAAATATCCATGTTTATGCTCGCGTCACTTTCAAGCAAAAATTTATTTATCTTACGGAAATAATAATTTATTCACCATGTCAAGAGACTTTGGTGAACCAATATTATACAAAAATTCAAGTTTTACTTTAGTACATATCTATAGTCACAAATAAATTCTTAATTTTTGATAAAACAATGTGAATAATTATTTTAGGACATAAGAAATAGTAATTAATCCGAGCTAGATGCCATAATTCACTGGTAGTTAATATTCTCTAGAGCGACTGGTTTGAATATGGCGCGTAAACCGTGCCACTTAAAATGGCCGACATGCTACCTCATGTACTCCCCGGATAATGACTTCCCCTCGCCCATAAACTTAGCTTGCGCTCCGTCCATAAGACCGTGGTTAGACTGAAGATAACGAAGCAGAAGAAAATTCTGACGAGCAAACGGGTCCTGGATACCTTTAGAAAATCGTATCTCAGCTCTTCGGGCACCGATTAAGTCGAAATAGGACTCAAACGTAAGCTTTTCATGCTCATGTTCTAGGATAAATGTTTCAATCCCGTATATGTAGCGAGGCGGAAGATCACAGAGATAATAATTCTCCCCACCACCCGAATAGCTCCCGTTCGGGTAAAGAGACTCGGTCCGAGTCTCACGCGGCGTATTAAAAATTTTTTTTTTTATGTACTTGGCGCGAGACTCTACCGAGTCTCTTGATATGGGGCTGTCCACGTCAATTCACCTAGGCTCGTGACCGCAACTTTTTTGATTTGCTTAATACATTTTTCTATGGTTGTACTTGCTCTAAAACTTTTGAAGTTATGATTTTTTTTCGACCGAAAAAAAGGACCATTTTTAACAATCTGAAAAAATTCACAAAAATCGTATGATTAACGTAAAACAGTTTCCCGATCGCGAAAATGTGGGCCGAATTTTTCTTACATTTTTGTTACCTGATCCAAACTTTTTTTTGTCAAGGGGACCAGTAGAGCGTGATTCAACACATTCTACATACTCCAGAAATCATTAGTATCTTATCCAAAGTTCATTATACGTCGAAAAATTAACTTTTTTAAAAATCACCTATCGTGAGGTTTTAGACACACGGTTAACTCGATTACATCTCTCGACGTCGGATTTCCTTCAGAGAGCAATTCTTCATCATGTGAATGAGGGAAACTGAAAAAAAAATTCTGTGACAAGTTATGGTCAGTTGTCGAGATTTAGCGACAATTCATTAACTCTTTTGCTGATAACTTGTCCCCAAAATTTTGCTCTTCAATTACCCTCATTCACACGATGAAGAATTGCTCTCCGAAGAAACCGAGATGTCGAGCGACATAATCGGATCAACCGTGTGCCTGAAACCTTACGACAACTGATTTTTGAAAAAGTCAATTTTTCGATGTGTAATGAACTTCGGATAGGATATAAATGATTATTGGAGTATGGAGAATTTGTTGAATCACGCTGTACTGGTCCCTTTGACAAAAAAAGTTTGCATCAGGTAAAAAATATATAAGAAAAATTCGGCCCACATTTTCGGGGTCGGGAAACTGTTTTACGTTGATCAGACGATTTTTGTGAATTTTTTCAGATTTTTAAAAATGGTCCTTTTTTTCGGTCGAAAAAAAATCATAACTTAACTAGCCGGTTTTAGCCAAAAAGCTCATCGCTTTTTTGCGTAAGGCACGATCGCAGAGTGCTGGTTTGTTTTGAAATAGTGTTCAAATCCCCCAAAAATTTCAAAATTTTGATTCGTGATTAGAAGGCTGAATTCCAAAGCTCGCTATTATTTTCAAAATTGACAAAGATAGCAATCGCCATTTCTGAACCGGAAGTCGGATCGAGTACACAAACAAAATTGCACATCTGCAGACTGAAAACAGTATCCAGTGCGAATTTCATTAAAATCGGTTCAGCGGTTTGGCTAAGCTCGTGTTTACAAGCAACTTCAACGATTTGACACCGAGACGCAGGTGCCGGAAAAATCCAAAAAAATTTCCAAAATTTTGATTCCTGATTAAAAGACATCATTCCAAAGCTCGTTGTTGTATCTTCAAAATTGACAAAGTTAGCGAACGCCATTTCTGGACCGGAAGTCGGATCTGGTACACAATGAAATTCTGACATCTTCAGGGCGAAAGGAGTATCCTCTGCAAATTTCATCAGCATCGGTCTAGCGGTATGGAAAATGGCGGGTTTACAAGCAACTTCAACGGTTTGACACTAAGCCGCAGGTGCCGGAAAAATCCTCAAAAATTCTCAAAATTTTGATTCGTGATCACGAGGCTGTATTCCAAAGCTCGCTGTTGTATCTTCAAAATTGACAAAGTTAGCGAACGCCATTTCTGAACCGGAAGTCGGATCTGGTACACAATGAAATTCTGACATCTTCAGGGCGAAAGGAGTATCCTCTGCAAATTTCATCAGCATCGGTTTAGCGGTGTGGAAAATGGCGGGTTTACAAGCAACTTCAACGATTTGACACTAAGATGCAGGTGCCGGAAAAATCCTAAAAAATTCTCAAAATTTTGATTCGTGATCACGAGGCTGTATTCCAAAGCTCGCTGTCGTATCTTCAAAATTGACAAAGTTAGCGAACGCCATTTCTGGACCGGAAGTCTTATCTGGTACACAATGAAATTCTGACATCTTCAGGGCGAAAGGAGTATCCTCTGCAAATTTCATCCGCATCGGTTCAGCGGTGTGGAAAATGGCGGGTTTACAAGCAACTTCAACGATTTGACACTAAGACGCAGGTGCCGGAAAAATCCTCAAAAATTCTCAAAATTTTGAATCGTGATCACGAAGCTGTATTCTAAAGCTCGTTGTTGTATCTTCAAAATTGACAAAGTTAGCGAACGCCATTTCTGGACCGGAAGTCGGATCTGGTACACAATGAAATTCTGACATCTTCTGGGCGAAAGGAGTATCCTCTGCAAATTTCATCAGCATCGGTTTAGCGGTGTGGAAAATGGCGGGTTTACAAGCAACTTCAACGATTTGACACTAAGACGCAGGTGCCGGAAAAATCCTCAAAAATTCTCAAAATTTTGATTCGTGATGACGAGGCTGTATTTCAAAGCTCGCTGTTGTATCTTCAAAATTGACAAAGTTAGCGAACGCCATTTCTGGACCGGAAGTCGGATCGAGTATACAAAGTCACTTGCACATCTTCAGGGTGAAAACACTATGTCCTGCAAATTTCATCAAAATCGGTTCGGTGGTTTGGCTAAAACTTTGTTTACAAGAAATGGGGGGGTCACATACACCACTCTTGAAAATGCTCGAAAACGACTACCCAGGTGCCAAAACGTGCTCCCTACATGATTTCAGAATTTTTTCTCGATCCGACGTTTTTAGCGATGGCGAATGTATAAGGCACTCCGTTTTTAACGATCGTGCCTAAAAAGGGATTTTTTTAAAAACCTGAAAAAATTCAGAAAAACGTTTGAGGGCTAATACAACAATAGAAAAAATTATTAAGCAAATCAAAAAAGTTGCGGTCACGAGCCTAGGTGAATTGACGTGGACAGCCCCACATGTTAAATTCACTGCGACAACTTCTCATTTCAGATCGTTTTGATACCCTGGAGCACCATGAACTTCCAGGTCGTAGATTTTCACGATGGACTCCACGTTATTCCCTTTGGATGGCTAACCGACGACAACAGACAATCCTTTCGGCCTCCTTATAAGGACGGGATAAGGATGTGCAAAGCAGTAGTAAACATGGAAACCCCGGTGAAAGATGTTTGGAATCTTGTAAGCGTTGAGGCGATACTTGGAAGTACAGGTAAATTAATAATATAGGAAATAATGATGAAAAAAAATTATCTTTTTGTGCCCTACCACAATATTTTTCATGCATATTTCTCATTGCACTGTCTTTGGAATTGAAAGTGAACTCAATTTTGAAATTACCATTATTCAATTCAAGAGTAGGCTTTCACACTCCCTAGTTTCAGGTATCGATCGAACAAGCCAGGTGAAAGCTAGAGGCTGATTTTCTCATGGCGCTTCGAGGACCGACGCGTCGTGCTATTCAGATATTATTTTCACGTTTTATATCAAACCATCAACAGATTGTCAGTTCCATAAATTATCTCGTGCCAGAGTTGTGATAGTATATTTTCTGTGAAAGCCAAAACATGTATTCTTGCTTGCCCCTATAACAGTCGATAGTTTACCACAATATATAATATATGATGATTATGCAATATATTTCGTATTACTGGTAAAATATAGAGATGCGATGTAAATATAATGTATTATAAATATAAAGTATTATATTTATAGTGAATGTTGGTTGTATACAGATAAATATCCTGACGCTGTAGAAAAACTGAAGCTTATCAAGGATGCTTCGGATCTGGAAAATTTTGCAACCGAAGAGTCTATTAAAAAAACAAGGGCTAAGCGCCATAGAGTAATATTGCCTGAACTTCAATTGTCTGAATCTGAACATGAAACCGAGGCACCCAAGTCGGCAGAAGTGATCAAAAATAAGAAACCAACTGTCGGTGGAAATGGAAAAAAGCCATCAGCAGCCTTGCCGAAGAAACCGACTAAGTTTGTTACTGTGACAGGAAACGTGAAACTTGTCAATGTCGAGCAGCTATTAGCAAAGAATCACCTACCATCTACGAGTGCCATACCACCACCACCACCACCACCTGGTAAGGTTTAATAACTGCAGGACTGGATTACGATTTTATATGATAAATCACTCCTTGTTTTTTGTTTCCAAAATTGTGTATATTTTTTCGTACATCTAATAGCTGCAGGAGATAACCAACAAAGGACATTGACAGGCAGCAAAAAATCATGGACAAAACTGTAGATAACGAGGTAAATGGGAACAACGGTTCAACGGGTTCGCCGGACCCTCCTAGCAATGCTCCTGAAATGATCAGCCTACGAGGTGAATGCAACTGATAATAAATATTTCGAATAAGGATTAGATCATCATTCATTCAAATTTACAATATGAATAAGTTGTCTCAGAGCTCGGAGCCTACTATTCTCAATGTTATGGTAATTTTTTCTTGGAAAGTAATTTTTCAAAGATGATTTTTATAATACTTTCTGAACATAGATTGTTAATTCCAGAATTCCAAAAAGAAATTCTACGTATTATGACCAAAATCTCTACCATAGTCGAGGAGATCGATAAACGACTTAAGGTTGTTGAAACAAAAGTTATATCATTGACCACAAAACCCCGGAATGTGCAGAATAACAATGAAGTTAATGAGCGAGACCCGCTTGATGATATGTTACCATTGGGTACTGTTAACCAATTCGAGGAATTTGAAAAGAAATCAAACAACAAAGAATTTGCATCACGACTGGTAAGAGAATCGAGTTACTATCATCATTTGGAATTTGTATTTGTTCTACCTACTAAATTAGTCCTGGCCAATTTATTTATGTATCGTGTCTATGAAAGGGAATTACTTGAATATTTTCACATTGATTTAGAAACACTTGTACAGAGGGGTTATTCACTTGTGAAATCTAGTATGCACCGGTTCGTTCCCGTAGGGAAAAGTTACATTGGTTGCCATTTGAAAATTCGCCATTGATTGCCATTCCCAAAAGGATCTATGGTAAACGAATGGCGTTTTGCCAAAGGTAATATTTGCCATTCCAATTTTTGCCATTCAAATGGTTCTCTCCCATGAATGGTACTGAATGGTAAGCCAATGGTAATATTCACCATTCGGATGGCTCCTTTCTATGAATGGTACTAAATGGATAGCCGACGGTAATATTCGCCATTCAACTGGCGTTTTTCTTCTAATGGTAATAATAAAGGTATAATGGCTCTTCAAGCATTTATAGTTTCACATTTCATATTATTGATAAAATATTGTTTGACACAGATTGACACCTTATACGATTAGTTCAATAGTTATAATATCAATATTAGTTTATCACATAATTTTATTTATTCATTATTAATTTACTATACTAACATTACACAAATACATACTATCCATCTTTCATTACATCTTATAGGTAATGACGACTAGACATCTCAAATCCGGTGCACTTGTGTGATTTGGTATCATACATTAGTACCTCGCATCAATACACAAAATTATCCAAATCTCATCTCATATCTTTATAGGTATATATTACTAATTCGAATTCCATATTACAATAAATTTGTAGATTTTCACGAAATCGTACGCAAATTAGGTTGATCAAATTTGCTCAGGGCTTCGAAACCAAGATATTGTGTACTTGTAATTCATAATTTCACGCTATAACGTGTGAAGAAAAACCTTCAGAGATGTCGAGTGAAGGATTCTAGTGTCAAAATGTCAAAAAGGTTATTATTGTAAAGTATAGTCGTACTGTAAAACGTCAGATCCTCAAAAGCGGGTGTCAAACCCCTCCGCGAAACTCCAAGGCCCTATGTTGAACCTTGCAAACCTGACCAAATGGCTGCGGAAGAGTTCATTTGAGGTTCTTCGTGTCTGAAATTCATCGTAGGATATTGAAAAATTATAATTCAGTCTCATACTATCATGATCCAAGATTTAATAAGAAGACACATGCTTGTAAAGATCTGATCTTTCATACTTCAAAATTATCCTACATGAAATTACTATTCAGCCAAGTTTCACTAGGGTCTTTCCTACCAGTGGATTCACAGATTTTGTCTTGAGAATACCAAACATTGAATCATCTAAATTATGTGCCATGGATAACATATTGTTTTCCGCTACAGAAAAGAGTCATCGTCTCCAAATTGAACTACATAACTCTCGAACCATTGCTCAAATCATTACAACGATGTCAAAAAAGTATTTTCCTCATGAGGCAGCGCTGCTAGTCTTCTTGCTTGTTGCTGTCTTGCACTGGGATGAAAATGTAACGTCTATTACAGTATGTTCCTAGAAGTGTTGAAAAGTTCAATTTCTAAAAAAATACATACTCTGATTGAAGTCTTCCTGTCCTTGCATGAGCCGTCCGGTAACTGACGGAGATCCTTCCGCCCATAGAACATAGATGTCATCGTAATATTGCTAAAATCATTATATGTACGTATAGTCTGGTGGAAGAAGATTCAAAACGCGGTATACCTTCCATTTTGAACCATTGGAATAATTAATCAGTAAGGTTACAAGATTCTGTGAATAATTATATACATTGATCTAGTTGTTTGATACTGGAAGAGTCAGTGTCAGGGAGATATTCTGCGGCTAAGGAGGTTCGTCAGCGCCCCAGCTGCGGGAAACAGAGGGGATCGGTTTCGGCAGCTGTCAGCCTTTCCCGCCAGCCGCACTATGCCTCGCACAGCCTACAAGCTGACGCTCCGGCTTGTATTTTGATTCGGAATTTGAAAAGCTTTCGGTCAATCTGACTCAGGCTTCGGTGACTCATTCCAAAATGTTTGCTTGTTATGTTAAATAGTTTTTTGTTAAGCTCGTAAAGCCACAACTATCAATTTCAATCGCTGCGAATACTATTTTGCGTGATGCCTCCATGAGGACCCACGTATAAGGAGCTAACTTCATCAATTTTTTTCTCGTAAACGGGCTGGTAAAAAAATTTGAAATTATTTCAGCAATCATATCTCGTTCAAAAGCACCCATACACAAATTTTCAATCAATCCGTGAACAAATGCATTCACTGACGAACCTCCTTAATTGAATATTACACGCGAATCGCTTTTGGGTATGCTTTGAGACACATCGCGGTTATAGGTTAGGTAGCACGTCGTAGGAATTCAGAGCATGGATATCTTCTTTGTTACGATATTTGAGTCTTATAGATAAAGTGTGCGGATAATAGGCTAGTACTTACCTAATAGTAGAGTTTGAATCAGTCAAAAAAATGGATACACTGAACAAAATCATTCAACCCACGCGCACGGTGGTATACGACTGATATACGTACTGACAGCACTTGCGACATTGGCAATATGGCCGATTCGGCGCCTGACCTTGGCGCCTGACGACGTCACGTGGTATAAAGTCCCCTTTAGATTCGTTTTTTCATTCAAGAAACTAAAAGGGAAACTCGATTGTTTCAAGAATATATAATAATATATTATACAACTAAATGTACAATTGGTATCCCGGAAAATTCTTAAATGTGGATACAAAACTCTATGAATAAATTATAAAATTCTATCACATTCTACCAAATTCTGTCAATTATTATACTACATAATTATGTTTTGATCTCGCCTCTATCAAATTGTATAATGTATAATTGAAGGGTGCCACGGCAAAACGGTGTAAGTGCCAAAAATCGTAAATACGTTTTTTTGTTTGTAAAATTTTCTAAAATCCGTACGCACGTCGTCCTTGCAAAACGATATGGCTGACAAAAATTTATTCGCGATGATATAAAAAGTTGGCCAAACGGTGTAAGTGCTATCTGCACCATCTCACAGTGTATGTAACGGATTTTTTTTTTTCAACCAAAATCAATATTCTGAACGCGTTATATTATTTTCTTCAATCCTAGTTATTATCAGAATCAGATTTACCGAAAGTATTTCATAATTTATAATCATGAGATTCAACAAACTAAAAAATATGAATTACCGAGTGAATTACAGTTGACGATCTTCAAATGAAAAAGATTGAGCCCACATTGGAATTCACATATGATAATATTCACTTACGAATAAAAAAAAATTGTAATTCATATAGCGGTATTCAATTTTTGAATATCTAATCTAATATCGATGAATCGGACTAGTGTTCGTACTGTTCTACTATCTTTTCCATCGAAATTTCACGATATTGTATGAAAATTATGTTCATTTTGGCACTCACACCGTTTCCGATTCCTCCCACGTCCGCCATTTTGCCCGGCTGTAATATTTGAAAATTTATACGAATTTGGAAATCTATAACCGAATCTTGTTCATTAAGGTTCAAGCTTTCGATTCATATTTTTTTTCATAATTTTAGCATCGTAATTGCGTTCTTAATCAGTATCCAAAGTAAAAAGAAAAGTTGGCACGAAACGTGGCACGAAAAAAATCGACTTTCGCGAACCATTTTCTCGAAGACAGATGGCTGTATTGAATCGGTTCTTGCGCCATTTCAAAGAGCTCGAAAAACTCTACAAAGTACTTTCTCAGATTAAAAAAAAATTAGTTCGTAGAATTTTGGGACAGTTTTTTTTGCTCTCCTGAAAAATCATCATGATGGCACTTACACCGTTTTGCCGTGCCACCCTTCAATTCATCTGAATTGTTTCAAATTTGATCTGAGTTCATGAAATTGTATGAAAATATTTGTTATCGAATTTTGTATGGTTTTATAAAATTTGATCATCATAAAAAACAATGGCACAATTATTTGCTTCAGGTATATTACCAATTGACAATGAAAATTGTAAAACTCCCTCACACTGCAGCTGTGGCAATCGAATGGCAGAATTACTTCCATTGAATCTTTTACCACTCAGTAATGAAAGATTTCACATTCAACTCCATTGTACTGGCAAACCACTGGTGCGATTATATTCATTAGATATTGCAATTCAACAATGGAGTTTAATTAACGCCATTACACTGGCAAACCAATGGCACAATTACTTCCATTGGACATTACCATTCGACAATGGAGTTTATAGAAATCCATTGCAGTGGCAAACCAATGGCACAATCAATTCCATTGGGAAGTACCATTCGACAATGGCGTTGACATGATTCCATTCAAATGGTAATTGAATGGTGCGGCTTATGCCATTATACTTTGCCATTTGCAAATGAAATTTTGCCATACATTGCCTTTGGGTGAAAGGCAATAGTGCCATTAAGGTTCCACTTTGACATTCGGAACCATTGGTTTGGGTGATCTTACCATTAGAGCTCCATTGGGAAGTCAATGGTAGCCAATGTAACTTTTTCCTACGGGTTAATATTGTTTGAATCTTCTAAAATCCTCGAAATTTTTTGAAACCCTGTGAAATCTCTTTCAATTCTTTGAGATGATTCCGAAATATCTTTAGATGATTTCAGATGTAATCAATCTTCGCAACCTTGGGAAATCTTCGCGAATCCTAAAATCATTGAAATCCGATTGATTTTTCTTCGAATCTCGTAATACTGATAATAGGTCCATCTTAAAAGTGATCAATAATTAGCTCTGCATCGGCCGACAAGAGTATCGGTTCCACATTTTCAACAATTTGAGGTGAAAATAACTATAATAGATGATACGTAATGGTAAAAAAGGCACAATACACGTATAGTAAAGATTCTTGATACACTACCCTAATCGTGTACTATCATCATTCAGAATTTCAAACAAGCAATACCAGGTATATTATGGGTAAAAAATTCAAACCAATCCTCGGTATTACCTGTATAGCTGATCATATGTTGTTACAGAATACACTATGCACGGTCTAGTTCTAATTATTCACTAAAATTCAGCAGTCAATGACTATAAAAACTATTTCATTTCAGGTTGAAATCAATCATAACGGTTTCTTGAAAGAAAAGTTATCTGCATCAGTAAGCGATTTTATCATTTCCTTTGTGAACGAGTTCTGAATGCTTGCTGTGAATACTCTAAAATAACCTGTTTTCGTAAAATATTCTGCATATTGTTGAAATTCAGGCCTAATAACTGTAGTCAGTACGAAAAGGGTGTAACTAACAGAAAAACTGCTTTCAGAAATGAAGCATTCTCTTTTGTTGAACAACAGATGTCTGAATGCACCGCCAATTAGTTCCCTGAATTGTTTATATCTTCTACATTGATTAATTAATTGATTTATTCTTATATCTGTCATTCAGGTCTATTTTTTGAATCAACCCACCAATTAACAACTGCATTCTCAGAGAATTTTTAGATATCGATTTGAGTAGACACCTTGATAAATACTATTTCCTTACATTTTTTTATTCAATGCAGAATAAGTCAGAATAAATTCATTCCGGAATTATTACAAATTAGAAATATGAAGAATATTTTATAGACAAAAAAGATCTAACAAATCTCCATGCTCAGTAACCATAACTAATACGCGGCCTATCACTCTCTATTATTACGAGGTTTTTACTGAACCTACGAGTCGATGAAATCATGTCAAGGTTCAGGAATGTAGCAGAAATTCATAAATATTAAATCATCAGCTGTCTCGGATATTTTCTGCAGTACGTGGGTAACGATATTCGAAATTAAAAAATTTGTCATCTTTACGATTGGTTATAATCATAAAAATCAGGAAACAATATGATTTGAATTTAAAAATCATAGAGTTTCCCTTTAAAATTAGACCCGATACCCTGTACAATTTGCAGGCTATTTCAACAAAACTGAAGCTCTAAGCTTAGGTATCGATAGAATATGATATTTACACGCAATTGAACTTCATTGGAGCGTATTATACTAAGAACAAAGGAAGGCACAGTTATCTTTCATAACTTGTCTGCTTTTTCCTGGACTATTCCGGATTCATACACACACAGATAATTGATAAATGTGTGTAATAACTGTATTAATGAATTCTGTTTGCTAATCCTGAAATGGGAATTCTCGTGATGGACAATACCTGCATGGTTGGAATTTAAACAGAAAAAATGTAATGACGAAATTGTTGTGACTTTTCTTCTGCTTGTCGTTTCTTGTTTCTTGTTTCTTGTTCTGGTTGTGCGTACAATGTATGAGCCCTGTGCCACATTGAATAAAATAACAAACTATAATATTCTCTTGATATCTTCTCAGGTACAGCTTTGGAAAACACTAGGAGGGAAGGACACGCACGATTTCCTGTTCAATGCGTTGAAACGCTGCCTTAAAAATGAACTCGCCTGAAATTACAGCATGGACGGAAAGAAAAAAATGAAACCTTCCAAGCCAACGAATTTTTTGAAGACCATCACCAGTAAGTATTTATTTTATTTTTTTATTAGTTCTACGGGGTAAACCCCTTTTGTACATGAAATTACCTAAATCATAGGTTACATAAAGAGGCACATATAATAATAAAAATAGTAATAACAATAATGATAATAATAATAATTGCTTAGGCGACAGATGACATTCCAAGTCGACAATTGAGCGAAGTTATTTAGGTACTTAGGAGTATTCGAGTATTTTCTCTTTTGCTTTACGGATGAAAGTGCCGAAAGGCATGCTGAAGAGATCGAGCCACTGACTGTGCGAGTTGGCTAGCAAGCTCAGTCTCGGAATGATGGCTCTTTTGTTAAAGTCACTAGACAGAATGGGTACCTCGAAGATCGCATCACCGCGTCTGAGAGCGACATTTGGAACACGGATATTGAATAGCCCGACCAATTCATCACAGTCAATGAGCCCGTTCCACAGTTTATATAAGAGAAGCAGATCATTGAACATTCGCATTGACTGCAGACTACACACCCCAGCTCTCCTGGCCGCTAATTGGTAATCGTGTTCGATTGGGGACATTGGTGCACCGAACTTGATGGAAACAAATCTAAGGAACCTAGTATATAGTAAGTATTTGCGCTGTATGCTAGAATGATTACATTTTGAATGAGATTTTTTTTAACTATATTTGAATCAACCACATAGATGTATACTTATGAGCTGAGAATTGTTTTTTTTTTCAGAAGCTGCACTATTGCATAAACCTGCGGAGACCGATGAAGATCAGGTGAAAAAAATCGTAAGCGGCTGGCTTGTAGGAGCGAAGTTAAGACACGACAGAGAATTGTAAGAAAAAATATGAAATCTTCTTCCTTGTGGACGACTACCTGATTCCTTTGAAGGATTTGATTAAAGTTTGTTGAATCTTATGGCACAGAGCTAAACTGATTGTCCGATTGCCTGAGCCACCAGCTCCAGAGGAAGAAAGAGAAAGGGAAAACGAAAACGAAGACTGAGACTGAGGTTACGGCAGATGTATATGGTATTATTTCCAGTATTTCAATCTGTCGCTCCTTATAGTACTAAGATTAGATGTGATCGGACGATCTATCTAGTCTTCAAACGTGTGATAATTTCTGCCAAACTTGAGTTCCTATTTACTTCGTACTATTCATTCATGATATCGACGGCTCCCAAGAAACCAGACGAAACTCGCCGTGCAGAATAGAACAGACGTAACTCAAGAAATTACAAAAAAATGTGAATGGAATTTTCTGAGTCTGTTCTATCCTACACAGCGAGTAACGTCTGTTTCCTTAGGATCCGACAATAATATATGTCCATTATATAATAAAATATAATCATAAGAAAAATAGATATCATGCATTGATGTTCTATAATCATGATGTCTTTAAACGTAGGTATCATTGAAAAAAGTGTGTTTCGAAAAATTCATTTAAGTTGTCTAGAATAAGTATATGCATATACAGTGAGTAAACGTGGATGCGGGCCACTCGGTTTAGTAGAGATGGCGGCGGCGTGAGCGTAGACAGCCAGTGGTTCGCGGGGTTCGGACCCGCACAGAGAGGGATTTCAACCATGCCTCGTTCAAGCCAACTTGGTTTTAATTGAACGCACGATTCAAAGTTTTTGGTTAGATTGAGGTTAAGAGTAGTGTTGGGCAGCTGCAAATTAGGTAGTGCAATTGATTACATTGAATAATAATAAATTACAATTGTAATTTACAAAAATAATAAATTACAGTTGTAATTTACAATAATAATAAATTAAAATTGTAATTTACAACAATAATGAATTACAATTGTAATTTACAACAATAATGAATTACAACTGTAATTTACAACAATAACAAATCACAATTGTAATTACAACAATAGTAAGTTACAATTGTCATTTATAACAATAATAAATTACATTACAAATTCGCTCAACAGTTGTTAAGAGTAGGTATTATACGGAATCTTCTGATGTTTATGAAAATTGAAAAATAATCATTAAATTCTTCGCCTTGAGTCTCCGGAAAGTGAATTCTCTGACAACGCCTTATATGGGTCTACGGAGACTAGATTCTTTGCCTTAGGTCTAAGAAAAAGTCACCTTCCGTCGGTTTGGGACGAAGAATCTAGTCTCCGTAGACCTCAGGCGAAGAATCTAGTCTCCGTAGACCCAAGGAGTCGTCAGAGAATTCACTCTCCGGAGACTCAAGGCGATGAATCTAGTCTCCGTCCACCCAAAGCGTTGACGGAGAATTCACTCTCGGTAGACTCAAGGCGAATCTAGTCTCGGTAGAACCAAGGCGAAAGAAGTCAATCTCATTGATCATTTTTGATGGTTCATAAACATCAGAACATTTTTCCTATAATACGGTTAATGTTGTAATAACAATTGTAATTTATTATTGTTGAATGTACTGTGACGGTACGCTTTTTACCACCTCCACAGAAAATAAAGTGATCGTGAAAAAACGAAAAGAAATAGTATATTATGTGGCATGCCCGTAAAGTCACTGTTTTCGGGCGAGCCTAAGGTAAAGCCAACGGAGAGTACTAAAAACATAACCTCGCCGAACAGTTACTTTACGGGTGCGCCCCATACGATATTTTTTCCGGCAAAGGCATGAAGAGTCACTTTGACGCCAGTTGAGGTCCACATTTCGACCTCCGCATCAACTGCCGTCTAATACTTTTGTATGGCAGCTCTGAGATGCGCAGTTCGTATCGCGCAACAAAAGTGAGGAACTGCGCGTCACAACTACTCAAAAAAAATTCTTTTCGGCTAGCCATAAAAAGAGCCACTGTATGGGCCGAAAACAGGCGTCGAAAAGTGACTTGTTCATGCCTGTGCCGGAAAAAGAAAATTCTGATATCTTTTTTTTTATCGACATATTTTTTATAATTTTTTTTGGACTATATTTTTTTATGTGTGTGCCCTTCTACTAGGACACAAGACCAACACCATTCATATAAGAAGGGAAAGGTGATTGTAGCACGACCTTGGGCCGACCGAGAAGACGAACCGGACAGAGTCACTGGAATAGGGGCTCAAACGGACACGAATACCTGAAGAGCGGATGCAATGACGCAGACGCAAGGGTACGGGTTCGATGTGATAAGAGCTCAAAGAATCGAAAGAGGAATGATGGCACGATACTGGCCGGATCAAGAAAATGAGCCTTACCACCTCACGGGGCACACCGTGCAGACGGCAAAGAGGTTACTCCGCTATAAAGAGAAGCCGAGCAAGACAGAGACGATAAATGCAGAACCTGAGGTGCAGACTAGCCCTCACAAGCCTAAAGATGCAACTCCGAGTACAACCGGAATTACGATGCAGCTCCATCGCGAACCCGCGCGGAGGCTAACGGCCATCACTTTGCCTAAAGTCGATGTAAGGTCCTGGAAAGACAAAAAAAGGAGGCTGGAATTTCTGGAAGGCCCGCCAATCGAAGAAATGTCCGAGTCAGACGATTCCAGCAGCTCGAATGCATCCTCGTCTTCCTCAGCATCCAGCTGTAACGACAGCGACACTAGCTGTGAACGATGGAGAGAGAATCGGAGACGCATCGGTAGCCACCCGCACGCGTAGAAAATCGAAGAAAGTCGAAGCACCTGCCGGCAGGCAACCCAAGATACTCCTAGAAGGATGAGACTAGTAACTGATAAGGAGAAGGGACCCCCACCAAACTCTTTTGCAATTTATCACGTGACCTCAAATCTTCCAACTAATGGTTCTAGCCGAAGTACAAATAACTTAAAAATATTCTAACAATCAATTTAACCCCTATCGAATTCTCATAATTCAGCTTCAATCAGAATTTCAAAATAGTCAGGCAGCAGCCAAAGAATTAACAAATAGAAAATATTGTATCCGGATTGGATATCAGAAATAGCCAATGGTATTTAACATGTAATAGTATTAAGGGACACAAATAAAAGGGAGCTCTGTCATACAAGAGGATTAACAGAAACACATGAAACCCAAAATTTTACAGGGTGAATCAGAATTAACTATACAAAATGATAGGGGTAATAGAGGGGGTCGAGCTGAGTAAATTAACCCCAAGAACACGTGGTCTGCGGAGTCGCGTTCGCGAGATACGGCCGGTTAAAAAATCCCGCTAAGCGCCGGAATGTAGGCAACCGAGTACACAGGAATTCTCGGTTACAAGTCTTGTTGACAAGCGCGCGCGAACGCTCATGCGGAACATAACAGTTTCGAAAACGACAGAACGAAAATTTTCAATATCAAATTTCATTCAAATTTTCGTTCGAAATTCTTGAATCCGAAAGCGTTATTCATTTCCAGCATCCATCCTCGTTGTTGTGTTTGGCGAAAATTCAATGCCAAGAGTGTTTTAATGTGAAATTCGTAAATTCGAAACTGTTATGTTCCGCATGAGCGTTCGCGCGCGCTTGTCAACAAGACTTGTAACCGAGAATTCCTGTGTACTCGGTTGCCTACATTCCGGCGCTTAGCGGGATTTTTTAACAGGCCGTATCTCGCGAACGCGACTCCGCAGACCACGTGTTCTTGGGGTTAATTTACTCAGCTCGACCCCCTCTATTACCCCTATCATTTTGTATAGTTAATTCTGATTCACCCTGTATATAAAGCGAGCCGCAACCTAGAGCCGGTACTCTTCGTCAACACAGCGGGTTAATACCCAACGTTGCGACAACGAGACATCTCTGTTCCAGAGCCAAACTAGATTTGCTAGCATCAGACCACGGTCTTTAAAATTATTTCACTCATTAAAAGACCTATAAAAGTTTCACTTGTACTTCAATTCACTTGCTTCAAAATCTCGATTTCTCAAAGATTAACTTCAACTCCGGTGATCAACTCAAAACATAAAACAACGTTCAAACATAAAAATAAAGTTCTGGATTATCAGTTCAATTATTATTTGGATTTCACGATTTTCTACTAATCATGTAAGTTTGAGTAACTCTCCCACTATCAATATTAAACTGTCGTTTGACTGATTATTTCGATAACCTGTCACCTGATTTAATTTGTATTCTGTAAACAAGAGACGTAACGGTGAAGTAAAACTGATCCTGCACTGATCTTCGTAGAGATTGAACATAACGGCTAACTCTCGAGCAAAGCCCGAATCGCCAATCAATATAACTGTGTAAACAAGAGACGCAATAGATGTTTTTGACATCCTGGCGCTGATCTTCATTAGCTGAAACGTGACGGTCAATCGAAAGAACGACTAGAACTGCTCATTTGTGTGTTCATACTAATATAACAGAACGAACAACCCTGGTTGTATCTGCCCCGCATATTTTTCGCATAAACATTTCAGCGGTAACGAGAGTGACCCACACTACTCTGCACCATCAACACAGCCATTCAACGAGATCCAGCGATTCAACGAAATAGAGTCAAATTTCGCAATTAATACTTAACCTTACGGAAGCTCTGAGGGAACTAGTTTCAAGCCGCGGTAAAATCGCTATGGAAAAAAGTCAATTCGTAATCAAATTCTAAATTATCAGTCGAGACTGATTGGCGCCCAGAACCGAGTAGAGTAAGAGGAGAGCGTGTACAATTCTTAAGAGCATGCTACAGTCATTTTTTTACTCTTCTTTACCGACCTTACCCGGTTTTCACTTGTTTTCACTGATAGCAAAGCCTACGCGTCACGAGCGCGGAAAAGGAACCAAGAGTGCAATTCTAGATGGAATTCCGAAGATATACATCGGAAAACTTCTTTGTTTCATGCAACAATGAAGACGTATTCTTTTAAACTGCACAAAATGGTAATTGTCGATGTCAAGCGGGCGAAACTCACAATCATGGCCGCGACCACCGCTTGACATCGACAATTACCATTTTGTGCAGTTTAAAAGAATACGTCTTCATTGTTGCATGAAACAAAGAAGTTTTCCGATGTATATCTTCGGAATTCCATCTAGAATTGCACTCTTGGTTCCTTTTCCGCGCTCGTGACGCGTAGGCTTTGCTATCAGTGAAAACAAGTGAAAACTGGGTAAGGTCGGTAAAGAAGAGTAAAAAATGACTGTAGCATGCTCTTAAAGAAAAAGTTGTAACAGTACTAAATTGCACTACGTAATTTGCAGCTGCCGAACACTGCTCTTAACCTCAATCTAACCAAAAAATGTGAATCGCGCTTTTTCCGCGCGTTTAACTAAAACCAAGTTAGCTTGAACGAGGCTTGGTTGAAATCCCTCTCTGTACGGGTCCGAACCCCGAGAACCACTGGCTGTCTACGCTCACGCCGCCGCCATCTCTGCCAAACCGAGTGGCCCGCATCCACGTTCACTGTATGTATATACCATTCCATAAAGTATATAAAGAATATGTAAGTGTGAGAAAATAACAATTTAATCAGATCATGTACTTCATTTACTCCTTTTACTACATTTTATTTTTTGAGGGTATTCCAGTAATATATCAGAAAACCTTTCAGAAACATGACACAAGGCATTTCAGAAATATTTCAGAAAGATGTCGTGAGACATTTCAGAAATCTGTCCGATACAATGCACGAAATGTACCAGAAACATTTCACGAAATACACTAGAAAGATAACAAAAAATATTCGAAGAATTTATCGTTAATATTTCAGAGACAAGCCAGAGATACGTCAGAAACATGTCAGGAATATTTCAGAAATGTGCCGTGAATGTTTCAGCAATATGTCTATAACTTTTCAGAATGCGCTGATATAAATATCAATGACATATTTCTGGTATACTACTGAAATGTATCCAGACATATTTCGGAAAGATTTCGAATACATTACTGGAATACATCTGATATGTTACCGAAACGTGTCAAAAACATGTCAGAAACATTTCGTTACATATATTCGCGGACATGAACACGTTTCGGAAATATTTCTGAAATGTACCAATGAAATATTTCATATTTCAAGCGAACTGTTTTTCGACACATTTCTACAATATTTCGTGCCGTGTGGGAGAGATCTTCAGATCTTCAAAACCATGTGTCATTTCTCATATAATGGTAATATGGACTGGTTTTTAATTTTTTTTTAAATCCTGCTATGAATTTGACATGCGAAGAACCTTGGGCGAACCCTTTCGAAGCCCTCCGGTGAGGTTTGCGAGGTTCAGCATCAGGTTTGGCGGAGAGCTCCGATGCCTGCTTGTGATGATTTTACCTTTTACAGTACAACTGTCTTCCATAATGAACAACCTTTTCGACAAAAGCTTTTACTCAACCCCTATGAAGGGTTTCATTATAAATTTTATATGAAATTATAATTTATGAGATAAGATTTGGATAATTTTGTTTACTTATGCGTGATTATGATGTATGATACGAAATCACACAACTGTACTGGATTTTGGGTGTCTAGTTGTTACTGATTGTATAAAGTGATGTCCAAATGTATACGTTTAATGTGTTGTATAAGGCATAAGAGAATAAGTTGTTAAAATTTTGACAAAAACATATCTGGATAATAATAAATTGAGAAAGCTACAGCTCTGACCATATCTGATGAAACTAGGACAGATATAATCATGATTTCCCAGGTACCTCTATTGAATGATCGTTTCATCAAATCAGAAGGAGGTATTTTGACAAGATGCAGTTTTCAGTTGATATATTGTTTACTATATTCATTGAAATACCTATTTTTTTATATATATTATCTATAAAATAAAAAGTTCCTACGTTTTAGTTTTAAGCAAGTCAAAAACATGTAATACATTGAAATTTTAGACTACTTTTTTTCTATATAAGCTTTCAAATTTATTTATAGATATATGATATAAAAAAAAATATAAACCTATTGAAGTTTCTATAAATATTGTGAGTGAGTCTAATATATGTAAGAATATACAAAATGTGTAATAAAAAGCATCCTGTCAAAACAGCATTTACATACTTGACAAACCATCACAAAACAGCATTTACATACTTGATACATCCTGACACCTAATACCTATTATATCTTCCGAAATTTCTCAGCAATGTGAATGCCATGTAACTCTCATTTTAAATGATACATTAAGGTTACATGAACTCTACGTAACATTGTGACGGCTGTATTCTGTAAAATTTACGTTACCGTAACGTAGCTAGCACGCTGCCTTGGTATGCGAGTGTTTCCAAACTCCCATACAACGTGTGGCGGACATTTTAGAGCGCTTGAACTATCACAATTGCGTTACATATGACATGCCTGTGATATTCATAGAACCGGCTGTAACGTGACTGATATGTGTCCGTGACGAATTTGTGTTGCCTGGGATATAATGTATCAACAATTGTGGAGTTACCTAACATTATACCCAAAAGGCTTCATATTATTCAAGGGGAGACTTCGGTGAAATTTTGTGCAAAAATAATTTTAATAATTCTTATAATATTAAAAAGAGCTGTTCAACAAAATCCTTTTATCAGTCTTTAAATAATGGTCGTACAGACTGTGAAAAAAAAATGCAACCTCCTGTGTAGTGTAGACACCAGGAATTTTTGGCAGTGGTTGACAAAATCTTCATCGTAAGGTTTATTGCGCTGACACTTTCACCGCGGGAGGCTGAAATTTCGTTTCACAGTCTATATTACTATTATTCAAATACCTCTGGAAGGAATTTTTCATGTGATAACGATATTCGATATTCAATATTCGAATGCTAAGCAAAAGTAGAGTCAGCAGCAGCTAACCCTGCGTGCAACTAACTCCGCCATTCATGGTCCCAAACCCGGATGAGAAAGGAGGAGGGCTGCACGCAAGGTTGCATGTTTGAGGTATTTCGGAACAAAATGACTGTAACGGAAAAGCTTCTAATAGTCAATAGAGGTTCATGTTTAACTAATTTTACACCGATTTTACATCCATTTCAAACAAAACGGATTTTCGAAAAAAAGGGGGGGATACCTGAGTCGGGATCGAACCGCCGTCCTTCGAATTTGCAAGCAGTGACGCTGCCGTCTGAGCTACGGAGATTCATAGTGATATAACCAAGTTTCATGTTCATATAAGCTTTGATATGATTGTGATTGATTTTTCATTCTCAAAGAAGTTGGTACACTTCACGTAGCCGTTAAACTTAAAATCATTAATGGCTGTATACTACCAATCCTAGAATACGGAATAACAACGTTACTACCACTCATAAGCAGGACGAACATTTCAAAAATAGAAATATGTTTCAAAAAAATACTCAAAAAAGCGGCACAGCTCCCTGTATCGACACCCACATCTGACCTGTACGAAATGCTGCAAGTCAATCCTCTTCCATCCCGCCTTGTTGATCTGTACAACACAGGCATCCATAAACTCGACAACCACAAGGATACATATCTCAGGCAAATTAAATTACAGAACAAACAATTCGTTAGTTATAAGAAAATACATAACATTATATCTATCTTATAATAACCACCCTCCTAGCACGTAATTAGATTAAGGACCCCGCCAAATGAAAAGCCAAAGCAAAATATCCATGATATGTGAAAATAAACTAATTGTAATATCTTTATTCATCTAATGTTAAGAACATAATAAGCCCACAAACCGGCAAGTGTATACGATACAAGAACAAATAAAATACCTTAAATAAAAATAATGGTACACTTCGATCTAAATATATATAAGGTGTGCAATTGGTGTAAAATGGGTGGGTGTAAAATGGGTGGGTGTAAAACCGGTCTAAACTTGGTGTAAAATCGGTCGGGTGAAAAATTAGTAGAAAATCGGTGAAAAATCGGTCGAGTGTAAGACCAGTGTAAGATTAGTGGTGTGAAATTGGTGTGAAAGTAGTGTGCAAAATTCAAAACCACACCATGCAATTTTGGTGTAATTTTAGACGGATTGCAGTGTGTCACTGAAATACCACCTATATCACACCAAAATAACACCACGCCAAAAATACACCAGAATCACACTAGGAAAATTGGTGTAAATGAATCTGCTAGAGAAATGTAGTCACAGGGGACCCCACTCTCCCGTACTTTGATCAAAATGCAATGAGAGAATGAAAAAAGTGTACGTTTTAATGTACCATGACCATTTTTTCCAGGATTAGAGATACATAGTACTTCTTTTATAAAGCACTTTCTTTTAATTATAGAAACCGCGATAAAAAGGTAAATTTCATTATGGAACCAATTTCGGGCCTTATTTTGTTTCGCGATTCAACAGTTCCTTTTTGAAGCAAATTGTGGTGCAAATTCCGGAGGTGAAACAGAAATATTCTATCACATCTTGTTTTCGAGAAAATCGCGTTTAAATATCCAAAAAAATACCTATTCTGGCTATCTTCGGCGGCTTGTAGTTTGAAATCGATTCGGGATTTTGCAACTCTGATACGGCGTTCCCGAAAAAAATGTTTGTGCTGATACCGAATCCGCAAACAGAAATATTCTATTACTTCAAGTTTCCGAGGAAATCGCAATCGAAATTATGATGTACCGTCATATACAATATTGCATCATATACTAATTCCTGGACTTTGGAGATTTATTTTCTAAAAAACCTTGAAATGGAATGTTCAATTGCAGATTTGTGATCCGTAGAAAAATTGCTTCCAGAAAACACGAGAGGGAAAACTTGTTTTCACGAGGCATAGAATACGAGATAGAACATTTTGCTCTCCCGATTTGTGATCAGCGTGAAAATTTGATTCGAAAGAGTGTATTCAAATTCCGGAATGCCGATCTTTGTAACTACAATCCATCGAAAATAGCTCAAATAGACCATTTTTTGTGTTCAAACAGGATTTTCTCGAAAATGTGACGCAATGGAAGGTTTATATGTGCGGGTCGAATTAACCGCGACAATTTGCTTTACAAACTTCCTGAAGAATCCCGGAACGAAATTCGGCCCGAAATTTGTCCGACAGTGTCTCTGAAGAGAGCTGACTCAGCCGGTTTTCGCACGAAAGTCTTTGACTGGAAAGTGGTATACTCTGGTGCGGTGGACTTACCTTCTATGTTTCGGAATATCGATAGCTCCATGGATTTTTCGCTAAACAATATAAGTTCTTTGTACTTTATACCGTTATTCCGTAACGCGAATAACCGTTAATTATGAAAAATGTGATGTTATTGTGTGAATGCCTTGCAGACTATTATACAAACGAAGCGCCAATCATACTGGCATTTTTATCACTAACATCTTTCAATATTATACATGGCCACAAGTTCTAATAGAATCGCGTCAATCCGGAGACGTCCGAACTCAGGCGAGGAGATTCACGCGTACTTTCACCTTCGCGATCCGCGATATTACGCGGAAACTATATTCACTATTTTCCCAAATATAGAGGGTGAACACACCTCGTTCAACAGAAACACGTCACGCCATAAGTTTGCTACGAAATCTACCAAATGAGAAGAAAAACGAAAAAATAGTCAGAACAAACTAACATTCCCGCTAGTCCAGAATATTGTTCAAACATTCACAATTATCACAAATAATAAAACTTCAGAACGGATTCATTTTCGAAAGTACCGAAACGAAAAATGTTGTATGTAAATTTCCGATACTTTTGTTCGATTTTCCAAAATTGCGGATCTACTTGAGTCATACAGTAAAGTTTTTTAACTTGAATTTTGAACTTCCGTAATTCTCCGAACAACCCTGATTCCGATAAATTAGTGCACCGCCAGAACGAGCGAGAACCACGTTCGCGATGCTCGCGATGCTATGATACTCGTTACACTGGTGGGTCTAGAGTCGCGTATATTTGTGTTCAGGAGTACTGTGGCATAGGGCCAGCCATACCACAGGTAACCTGAGATTACAATGAGAAACGTATAAGCAGAGCTGGCCTCGCCTCACCTCGCCTCGTCGCGCCTCTACCAGCCACGCAAGTCGATACCCTCACGATGCTTCTCTTCAATATTTTCTAAGGTTTCCTTTGGGTGGCCATGTCCGTCTCCGGGAGAAGGTGATACTCGCTATCAAGACCACCGAGCGCCGGCCACCACGTTGCCATTGACATTACGGGGCATACAGGATTACAGGCGCTTCTCGGTGGTAAAGAAGTTCGTGGATTGATGTTAATAAGTTTCTCTGCGGAGGCGAATTCGTTCAGAAGAAATTTTGTTAGTTTATTTATAGATTTCCCCAAGAACCGTTTGATTTTAGATGGAATTTCCGGTCGTGAAAGTTTTATAGTATTCTACACACTGATATATTTTATTAATTACAATTTATATATACATATATTACAGGGTTTCCCAAATTAGGGTCTGCGAAGTTGCGTTAAATATTCAATATTCGAATGCTCAAGCAAAATTAGAGTGAGCAGCAGCTATAACACTGTGTGCAAGTAACTCCGCCATTCCTGGTCCCAAGCCCGGATGAGAAAGGAGGAGGGCCGCACGCAGGGCTGCATTATAGGAACGAAATAACTGTAACGGAAAAGCTTGTAATACTCAATAGAGGTTCCTATTTCGCGTCAAATGTCTAAGAAAAATTATAATTAGAGAAACTATCGTAATTGAATTTTCGCCAATAATTCAATGACAAGAGTGTTGTCGTTTGAAATGAGTAGATTTGAAAGTGTTGTGGCTTGCATCAGCAGTCCGAGCGCGCTTATCAACAATACTGTTCACCGCTGCCTGCTGTGTACTTGGTCGCCTGAATGCAGGCGCTTAGCGGGATTTTTTAGCTGGCCGTATCACGCGAACGCGACTTTGCAGACCATATCGACGCCCGATACGAATAAAAGCACGTTTTAAATTCCGGGTGGAAAAGAGCACGTTTCAAATTCCGGGTGGAAAAGAGCACGTTTCAAATTCCGAATGGAAAAGAGCACGTTTCAAGTTGACTCGAATACTAGCACGATTCGAGTTGACTCGAATACTAGCACATTTCGGGTTGACTCGAATACTAGCACGTTTCGGGTTGACTCGAATAATAGCACGTTTCGGGTTCACTCGAATAATAGCACGTTAAAAACAAATAATAGCACGTTTTTACCGTGCTATTATTCGAGTGAACTCGAAACGTGCTATTATTCGAGTCAACCCGAAACGTGCTATTATTCGAGTCCACCCGAAATGTGCTAGTATTCGAGTCAACTCGAAACGTGCTAGTATTCGAGTCAACTTGAAATGTGCTCTTTTCCATTCGGAATTTGAAACGTGCTCTTTTCCACCTGGAATTTGAAACGTGCTCTTTTTCACCCGGATTTTGAAACGTGCTATTCTCCACCCGGAATTTGAAACGTGCTCTTTTCCACCCGGAATTTGAAACGTGCTTTTATCCGTATTGGGCGTCGATATGTTCTAGAAGTCAATTTACTCAGCTCAACCCCCTCTATTACCCCTATCATTTTGCGCAAATGATTTTGGGACACCCCGTATTCGCTGTGTGCATTAGGCTGGAGGGGATACTATGACAGCGCCCATGGTGGCAGGAGTAGGCAACAATCCTGGTAATCGTAGTGGCCACAGTCACGGAAAATCTGCCAGCTCTACCGCTTTAACCGCAGATGAAGGTCTCTTTTATCGGTAATATTCGATACTTTCACGATATTATTTCAGATTTGAAAGAAGTTTATATCTACGTAAATGTTATATGTATACATATGTGTTAGTAATATGAGACCAAATAAAAGAGTATTTTGATAGAAAATTCAAACTTACCACCATTTTTGTGGATCTACTGGAGGGGACCTGGCAGCCTTGACGGCAGAAATCGGCCAAAAATTGATTTTTCATTTATTCATTCTCTCAAAAATTGAAAGTCACCGACTATGTAAATAATAATTTACAAATAAATTTTAATTACTTCAATAATAATTTGTAATTGAAAGAAAATCGGACTTCCGTTTCTGATGTATGCGAAGGAGGTTGTGCAAAATTAGTGTGCGAGAAAAAAGTGAAAGAATAATGAAAACAAAGTGTGCTGGGCGAAAGATTAGTGAAAAATTAGAAGAGGTAAGAAAAGGGGTGACTAGAGAAATAAAGCAGTAGTGAAAAGAGGGAGTAGGAAGGAAAAGACGTAGAAATAGATCAACGCAGAGGTTAGGAAGATTAGGCGGAAACGGGAAGCAACAAACAAAGACAGAAGAAGCAGTAGGCAAGGTAGGGAATAGCAGGACCACCGGTAAGGCAGAAAGCAGTGAGGTACAGAAAGGATGAGTGAGGCAGGCGTCCCGCCAGGTAACGGCACCAGTAACGCCGGAGAGAGCAAGAGGGCGGACAAGGCAAGCGACGAAGGCCACACGCTGTTCAGCACGCCGGCGGCAGCGGAGAGAGAGAGTAGAGTAGAGTAGAGAGTATTTATTAGATCCTGGAGCAAGCTCCCTGAGGACCACAGACAGGAAATACAAAAGAAAATAAAAGATACATCGAGTGCACAACAATAATAAAGATAATAAATAGATTGATAAAATGGATAGATAATTATATAAAGCAGATGAGCGTACATAAAGAAGGGCAAGAAAAGGAATGGAATATAATGAGCGTAAAACATGCAGAAATACGTATAGCAAGGAGAATAATAAGACCCAAAAGCCAATCAATCAGTCGATTGACCAATGAATTACTTAATTAATCAATGCGGCTGATCGAGGCACAAATAAAAAGAAAAAAGAAACAAATACTTAATAATTATAAACATGACTAAGAGAACTAGAACCGGGCGTATCCTATTAGATAAAAATGTGGCAACTAGGACCCAGGAGGGTGCGCTTCGCGTTCCTCCACCGCGATGAGGAAACGAAAACAACGCGTGCGAAACTCGGCGAGAGTTGACGCCAGGGTCACTTCAGGAGGCAAAGCATTCCAGAACTGTATGCCTGTGACCAGAAATGACTTTTGAAAGGAGGCGGTGCGAGCGGAAGGAACCAGAAGCGTATCCGTCCGACAGGGGTTACGCCGCGACGCAAGATTGGCACGTAGCCGCACATTAACCCCGAACAGCCAGGGCTCACCGAGGCATAGCGCCTTAAAAAACATACAGCCGATCAAGAACTTGCGGCGATTACACGGCAAGAGCCACCCGCATGCACGTCTGTGGTGCGATATACTCGCATCCCGCGGGACTCTAAGTAGAAATCTCACACAGTTATTCAAAGCGACCCGAAGAGAGCGCTCCAGCTCCTCCGTCACATTCGTTAGGACCGTGGCACAATAATCAAAGAATGGAAGAACCAAGGCAACAACCAGTCGTCGCTTCACAGCTAGATCTAAGAGGTTGTCGTTCATTCGGATACGGTAGAGTGCCGCAGCAGCCTTTTTTCTAACCTGCAAGACGTGTTCCAACCACGATAGAGTACTGTCAAGCACTACGCCAAGATATTTAAACGAGGACACGAAGTCTATGGCCGACGTTCCCATACGGATAGGTGGGAGACCCTCGAGATTTAACTCATTTACGTATCGCGAGCTGCCGAAGACCATTGCTTTGGTTTTTCCTTCATTCAGATACATCTTATTAGCCAGAGACCAGCTCACTATGCGATCAACATCGTCATTGAGGAGGCGGCTACACACAGCTACATCAACGGGGCGGCACTTAATATAAATGACTAAATCGTCCGCATAAAGCAGATGCAAGCAGTTGCGCAGGCATGTTGGCAAGTCGTTGATAAATATCGAGAAGAGCAGAGGACCCAGAACGCTGCCCTGAGGAACACCCGATTGCGTGGGAAGCCATTCCGAGAGAGCACCCCCGCCCCCGCGCACCGCTTGAACACGGCCGCGTAAATAGGCGTGGAACCACCCCAGCGCCCCCATCGAGAAGCCCAGACCCTGAAGTTTCTGCAAAAGCAGACAGTGGTACCTTATCAAAGGCTTTCGTAAAGTCGAAGAAGACAGCTAACGTTACTTCACGGTCATCAATCCCCTGACGCACATCGTCCACAAATCTCAGGACAGCAGTCTGAGTCCCCGACCCTGACGGAAGCCAGTTTGCCGCTGGTCTAATAATTCATGCCGCTGCAAAAACAAGACAACCTGATTATACACTAAGCGCTCTAACACTTTGGCAATCGCACACAGCAGCGATATCGGCCGAAACTCCGAGCACAGTGACGGGCAGCGAACCTTAGGCAGAGGAGATACAAGCGAGAATTTCCAGAGCGACGGGAAAGCACAGTCTCGAAGCGAGGCATTAAATAGCCAGACTATGATCGGTAATAACGCTACACGAAAAACCTTGAAGGCTTGAATAGGTAAGCCATCCGGTCCCTGTGCTCGTGTCGTGATCCTAGCCAACGCATCGTCCACAGACTTTGCATTCACACATGAGAAGGCAAACTTTTCGGCATTCTCCTCGGCGACACCGGCGACGACGCCAACGCAGTCGGGCAGCTCCGGCAGCGGGTCACCCGAAGAGACCGAGGCAAAGTGTTCATTTAGCGCCTGCAGCGGGAAGTGCGCCGGAAGCTCATATCCACGGGGTTTCGTAAGCCCTAACCCATCGATCATTCTCCAGAAGCTCCGCGAGCTTCCTGCCAGAGCACACTCGGCTTGGATGTAGCCCGACTTCGCGGCGAGAAGTTTCGACTTTACCTCTTTTCGGAGGGCAATATATTTCCGAAACACGAGATTCGAGCCTGATCGCTTAGCTGCCCGGTAGCACGCATCCCTTTCATGCATACAGTCGCGCAATTCCGGGGAGATCCAGGGTGCAGGCGCGCGTCGCGCCACGACTTCTCGCAGCGGGACCGCCGCGTCTAAGATCTCATTGACAAGGGTATTGAAGACGGTAAGTTTGCTGTCGATACTCTGCAGACTGTCGAATGAGGCGCTATCGAACCAGGACACCATGTCAGCAGCCAGCTCCAGGTTGGCCTCATCCCAAGGGCGATACTGAAACCTTCTAGGCGCAGGACGAGCTATAATGTACTTGAAAGAGACAAAAATCAAGTCATGTCCCGAAAGAAAGGGCTGAGCAGATTGCCCCCAAGATGTGAGGGAGCCAGGGTCACTGACTGCACATATGTCTAGCCATGTATGAGACGTCTGCGTATGATGAGTAGGCTGGAGTGGCACCACCTGCAGCCCCTGTGCAGTAAAGAAATTTTTGAGGTGAGAGGCATCATAGGACGTAGATAGTAGGTCCGCATTAAAGTCCCCGAAAACAAAAACGAATTTGTACCGCGGTAGGCATGCCACCAGCTCTTGCTCAAACAGATGCAAGAAGCCAATCTTCGGAGGCCTATAAACCACAGCAACTAAAAACTTTGGCCGCGAAACACCCCACACCTCCACTAGGAGGAACTCCGGCACACCATCCCGATCTAGTCCCGCGGAAGAGGCTACGACCCGTCCGCACAGCTCATTATGTAGGAATAGCGCAACACCACCACCGTGCCGTCCTCTGCGATCAGTTCGAAACACATTGTGTGTGTGAAGCGCAATTTGCTCGTTAACAACGCGCTCGCTGAGCCAGGTTTCAGTGACTGCTATAATGTGATGGGGATTAAGCCGAAAGAAATCGCGAAACTCGTCAATGTGCGCCGGGAGCGATTGCGCGTTGAGGCAACAGGCATTAATCACATTACAGTCGGGCTTAGGCATACGCTGGCCGGTCGGAGCACCACTTGAGTGTCATAAAGTTAACTTGGCTAGATCAGTGGATGAAGCAACTCGAATGGGCCTTGAGGCGTCGTCCTTCCTGATGTGGACAGCCTCGTCAAAGATCCAAACCGCTTTCGGCTGCAGATTCGGAAACCGCTTCAGGACCTCACCTCGCAACCGATGAAGCTGCGCGGGATGACGATGGTTAACATATAATTTGTTCTTCTGGTACCATGGGGCGATTTCAGAGGCACATAGGTCCGGCTTAAGCTTTTTCGCAGCAATTAATTCGACGCAGCGCTTTTTGGTCGACAGCTCAAGCAACACTGCGCGTGCATGAGGTCGACCTGCACTATGCGCCACGGAAGTCCGTTTCCTACTGACAAGGGGAGGGCCAACTTAGTAGGTTGCCGATTCGGTTCTTCTTTGGTACACGTGAAGGTTGACGTCACAGGTATAACAGGTGCAAATAACAAGGTGCGACGCTCAGCCGTTTCCGAGAAATAAATTTATGGAAATTTCCCTGCCTTTATCTACCTTCCACGTTAACGGCGCAACAGCGAGCGGCGTGGCGCAGCGGCAGCGGCTTCGCTTCATAAGCGCGCGGTCGCTGGATCGAATCCCGCCGCGGATTCTTTTTTTTTTTTTCTTCCTCCTTCAAATCAATCAAAAAATCATATATAATTTAATATTAATTTGTGTCTTCACAAATACGTGTACTTTTATACGTATATAAGGCACCGTTCGTTCCTTTCATCACTTCCGTGCCAAATTGTGCGACGACAGGACATCGTTCATGAACGTGAACCAAGTCTGTTTTGCGGTAGATGTTCTACAAAAACCCTGCGAGTGCGAAAATACGGCATTCATCACGTGCGCAAGATGCCGCAAGAATTACTGTTTCCCGTGTTTCTACGACCTGTATCACCCTACTTCGTGCAGTCCTTCGTCCCTCGAAGATGAAGATATTGAATAAAAAAAAAAAGTTTACCGAATACTTATATACAATACAATACTGGGAATAAAAGTATTCATTTTTCAACCTCCTGTACAGTTTTTTCAGAATCCTTTTCCTGTTACAAAATAAGGTGTTCAAATTATTTCCAAAATAAACATTTGTGAAGACACAAATTAATATTAAATTATATATGATTTTTTGATTGATTTGAAGGAGGAAAAAAAAAAAAAGAATCCGCGGCGGGATTCGATCCAGCGACCGCGCGCTTATGAAGCGAAGCCGCTGCCGCTGCGCCACGCCGCTCGCTGTTGCGCCGTTAACGTGGAAGGTAGATAAAGGCAGGGAAATTTCCATAAATTTATTTCTCGGAAACGGCTGAGCGTCGCACCTTGTTATTTGCACCTGTTATACCTGTGACGTCAACCTTCACGTGTACCAAAGAAGAACCGAATCGGCAACCTACTAAGTTGGCCCTCCCCTTGTGAGCTTCTTGCCCATACGCTCGGCGGTGACAACTTCGGCGAGTGACAGGTTTAAGTTCAAGGTGGCACCCAGCCGCATCATAAACTCTTTCAAATCCTCTACTGTAGCGTCAGGACCCTCTGTCATCTCTGGGACCCCAGTGATTATAAGCTGGTTTGCCACATCCCGGCACGCGAGATGAAGCAGCGTGGCTTGGTCAGCTGACGATAGCCCAATTGACGAAGGCCCACTAGCCAGCTGAGCCTCTATGGCCTGTACACGAGCCTTGTTCGATGCAACATCCGGTACTACATTATCGAGTTCACCTCTAATACTAACTACAGATCCCCGCAGTTCCGTGAGCTCCTTCTTGAATACCGCATTTTCGGCCGAGAGCCTGTCAACTTTTGTGTTGAGTCCCTTGAGATCGGCAGCAATCGTATCGATCTTCTTTGTCACTTCGTCGAGGCTACCCAGTCTCGCGTTGATGGACTGCAGTGTGCTGAGTAACCCAGCTGGTTGGCAAACCGGGCAGGCCTCAAGCACTGCAACGGCAGCGTCTCGTTGCCCATGAAACGTTTGACGATAGGACCAGTACGGGACCAGTACTGCCTCCGACATTGCTAGATCCGGCCCAGCTCTTAGTTCCAGTGCTGGCCGGCTTACGGTAAATAGCTGGATTGATACGATCGGTCCAACACTTGGATTCCAGCATTGGGCCAGAACATCCAACTAGTATTCGGATGGTACAGTCTGCCAGCATTGAACCAACACCGATCGTCGTTACTGAGCCAGTCCTGGCTGCCAGCATTATGCCAGTATGACTTAACGCATGCCCAATACCGGCTGCCGACATTGAGCCCTCATAGCTTTCCATGGCCGAGTCTTGGTTGCCAGCACTGGGCCAGTATGGCTCCCCAATGCTGAGTACCGTTTTCCAGCATCGCGCCGGTGCGGCTTTGCATGGCCGAGTCTTGGTTGCCAGCACTGGGCCAGTATGGCTCCCCAATGCTGAGTACCGTTTTCCAGCATCGCGCCGGTGCGGCTTTGCATGGCCGAGTCTTGGTTGCCAGCACTGGGCCAGTTTTGGCTCCCCAATGCTGAGTACCAATCACCAGTATCGATTGACGCTGCTGGGTTTCAATTGCCACGATTCAGCTAAAATGGCTATGGCGTTGGATGAGCCATTATTTACGTTTTTATCCTATTGCCCAAACGTACGGACAAAAAGTGAATTGATTATTGTCTTCAGAAATGTGTTCGGGCGGAAATATACAGCGCTAATATCTATGAATACCAAAGCAGTTTTGGTAACCAGAAACGTCAAACAGTTATTACAACTCATCGAGAACTCAGGTGAAGTGTGAGAATTAATAAATATAACCAATATACACGTTTCAATTCGATATTACTATATTTTACCCTGTGACAACAAACTAGACACATTTCAATGTCCACTAAAGAATATAAAATATGAGTATATTTTAAGCTATCGCAAGTTATGTCATCAAGACATAGGTTTTTCATCGCCCAGGTTTTTTTCAACTTTTGGTACACGTATATTGACAGTACATCAATGTCATAATAGAAGATATAATCACAGGCTTCACAGCGGTCACTCCATCTCATTTTAGGGGAAATAGGGGAAAGTTCATGCAAAAATAGGGGGGTATTAGGGTTCTCATATTTCAATATGCATATGACAAAATGGAACAAAATTGGATGCATAAGCTTGATAAAGATCTTATTAAAAAGTGAAGATCAGTTAACTTAACTGAGTACCAACTAATAAAACCTATTATAATAAAGAAATGTCCTAAATTTTAATAAGAACAACGATTTCTCTCAGGTTTTGGTCACCGATTACAAGCTCACGCAAGCACAAGCGTGCCGCGCGTGTCAAGTCAGTAAGCTAGACTCTGGCTAATGCATCTAAATTCTGATAGACGAGTAGATCCGCGAAATTTAAATACCAAACTCGAAATAACGTAACTATCCGCCAGAAATAGGGTGGTTTTAGGGGAAAATGGTCTGCCTTAGTGTACATTTAGGGGAATCCCTCAATTTTAGGGTGCTTTTAAGGGAGCAAAAAAAAATAGGGTACTTTTAGGGAAATAGGGGACCCACTGTGTAGCCTGTAATCAACTTTGTGTTAAGAAACGACCATCTTTTTCATATTAGAATAGTTGATGTTACTTTAATTTTCACAGACCTTACTAGACATCAATATACCGATCATTAACCATTGATAATATATAAATGAGACGAAAACAACATAAAAGAAACGATTATGATAATGATGATCAATAAATGGTACTCCGAGAAACAAATATCTCCTACCTGTATATTACATTCCTAATTGTTTTTTTTTAATTTGAATTTCAATACCTCAATTTTTTTTCAATTTCTTTTTCCTCATCTTTTTATAGTTTATCGTTTTACATGCATAAAACTATGAGTCTGAGATATTTGTTTTTCGTTGCCCACTTTTCTTTACATCATATTTTACATTATCAATGTAACGAGAGAATATATGAGGCATTCCATGCCAACTCGACCAATGATTTTCCCTCACCATTTTTGATTTGTTTCATAATTTTTTCTATAGTTGCCCTCACTTTCAAAAACACTTGGAAATTTTTTCAGATTTTTCTAAATAGCCGTTAATTTTTTACGTATTTTCAAAACTCCAAACAGATAGACATTTTTGAAAATTATGAAAAAATTCTCAAAAATACTTGGTTCCAACACCATCATTTTGGGACATATTAAAAAGTGGAACCAATTTTTCTTATATTTTTTTTTGCATATGTAAAAAAAACTTATTTGATAATTATGATCCTATCGGCTCCGAAAAGTTGTAGGGTTCGAATTACTCGTATTTTTAGTAAAAACGGGTTATAAAAATAAACGAGGCGAAGGTTTCTGTGTATAAAAAATTTTATCAAATCAATTATTATTAATAATCTTAATGTGATTATTAAATAAAATGTCTTACAACAGAAACCTTTGCCTCGTTTATTTTTATAACCCGTTTTTACTAAAAATACGAGTAATTCGTACTCTAAAACTTTTCGGAGCCGATAGGACCATAATTATCGAATAGGTTTTTTTTAAATATGCAAAAAAAAAATATAAAAAAAATTGGTTCCACTTTTTAATATGTCCCAAAATGATGGTGTTGGAACCAAGTATTTTTGAGAATTTTATCAGAATTTTGAAAAATGTCTATGTGTTTGGAGTTTTGAAAATACGTAAAAAATTAACGGTTATTTAGAAAAATCTGAAAAAATTTCAGAGTGTTTTTGAGAGTAAGGACAACCATAGAAAAAATTATGAAAGTAATTAAAAATGGTGAGGGAAAATCATTGGTCGAGTTGGCATGGAATGCCTCATATATAGTATATATACTATATAGTATATATATACTATATAGTATATATACTATATATACTATATAGTTTTTTAAATATGCAAAAAAAAATATAAAAAAATTGGTTCCACTTTTTAATATGTCCCAAAATGATGGTGTTGGAACCAAGTATTTTTGAGAATTTTATCAGAATTTTGAAAAATGTCTATGTGTTTGGAGTTTTGAAAATACGTAAAAAATTAACGTTTATTTAGAAAAATCTGAAAAAATTTCAGAGTGTTTTTGAGAGTAAGGACAACCATAGAAAAAATTATGAAAGTAATTAAAAATGGTGAGGGAAAATCATTGGTCGAGTTGGCATGGAATGCCTCATATATAGTATATATACTATATAGTATATATATACTATATAGTATATATACTATATATGAGGCATTCCATGCCAACTCGACCAATGATTTTCCCTCACCATTTTTAATTACTTTCATAATTTTTTCTATGGTTGTCCTTACTCTCAAAAACACTCTGAAATTTTTTCAGATTTTTCTAAATAACCGTTAATTTTTTACGTATTTTCAAAACTCCAAACACATAGACATTTTTCAAAATTCTGATAAAATTCTCAAAAATACTTGGTTCCAACACCATCATTTTGGGACATATTAAAAAGTGGAACCAATTTTTTTAATATTTTTTTTTTGCATATTTAAAAAAAACCTATTCGATAATTATGGTCCTATCGGCTCCGAAAAGTTTTAGAGTACGAATTACTCGTATTTTTAGTAAAAACGGGTTATAAAAATAAACGAGGCAAAGGTTTCTGTTGTAAGACATTTTATTTAATAATCACATTAAGATTATTAATAATAATTGATTTGATAAAATGTTTTATACACAGAAACCTTCGCCTTGTTTATTTTTATAACCCGTTTTTACTAAAAATACGAGTAATTCGAACCCTACAACTTTTCGGAGCCGATAGGATCATAATTATCAAATAAGTTTTTTTTACATATGCAAAAAAGAAAATATAAGAAAAATTGGTTCCACTTTTTAATATGTCCCAAAATGATGGTGTTGGAACCAAGTATTTTTGAGAATTTTTTCATAATTTTCAAAAATGTCTATCTGTTTGGAGTTTTGAAAATACGTAAAAAATTAACGGCTATTTAGAAAAATCTGAAAAAATTTCCAAGTGTTTTTGAAAGTGAGGGCAACTATAGAAAAAATTATGAAACAAATCAAAAATGGTGAGGGAAAATCATTGGTCGAGTTGGCATGGAATGCCTCATATATATATATACTTTGCGAATCACTGTGCGGTGAGGAACTGTTTGTTCTTTCTTTCTAATACTTTTCGTTCCTTCGACACTTTTTCCAAGCTCTCTTAGAAAGTACTATTTTTGGCATCAATATAATAGAGAATAATAGAAATAAAACGAAACTTTACATTATATTTTACATTATCAATGTAACGAGAGAATATATATATATATACTTTGCGAATCACTGTGCGGTGAGGAACTGTTTGTTCTTTCTTTCTAATACTTTTCGTTCCTTCGACACTTTTTCCAAGCTCTCTTAGAAAGTACTATTTTTGGCATCAATATAATATAGAATAATAGAAATAAAACGAAACTTTACATTATATTTTACATTATCAATGTAACGAGAGAATATACAGGGTGTCCCATTTTAATCTTACACCTGATTTATCTCGGAAAGTACTGCTCGGATCGAGTAATAAGTAATATTAAACTTTTAGGATTTGGAGGGGGACGTTCAAAAATAATTTTTTCAATTTTTTCTAATAACAAATGGTGGCGTAAAAATGGAAAACATGTTTTTTTTCAAATGGGAACAGGACTTGTTTTGTTCAACAAAAAATCTGTTAGGTCAAAACTAACAACTTTTGTAGGAAACATTTTTCAATTGTTATTAACAATTGTCCATATTTGGCGTGTGTGTGTGTGTATGTGCATGTATGCATACATGCATGCGTGCATGCGTGCGTGCGTGCCAAACATGTACAATTGTTAATAACAATTGAAAAATGTTTTCTACAGAAGATGTTAGTTTTGACCTAACAAATTTTTTGTTGAAAATAAGTCTTGTTCCCATTTAGAAAAACATGGTGTCGTAAAAATGACGCACATGTTTCTTTTTCAATGGGAGCATGACTAATTTTCAACAAAAAATTTGTTAGGTCAAAACTAACATCTTCCGTAGAAAACATTTTTGAATTGTTATTAACAAATGTACATGTTTGGCACGCACGCACGCATACACACATGCATACATGCATACATGCACACACACACACACACACGCCAAACGGCTCAAACATGGACAATTGTTAATAACAATTGAAAAATTTTTCCTACAAAAGTTGTTAGTTTTGACCTAACAAATTTTTTGTTGAACAAAACAAGTCATGTTTCCATTTAAAAAAAACATGTTTTCCATTTTTACGCCACCATTTGTTATTAGGAAAAATTGAAAAAATTATTTTTGAACGTCCCCCTCCAAATCCTACAAGTTTAATATTACTTATTACTCGATCCGAGCAGTACTTTCCGAGATATATCAGGTGTAAGATTAAAATGGGACACCCGGTATATATATATACTTTGCGAATCACTGTGCGGTGAGGAACTGTTTGTTCTTTCTTTCTAATACTTTTCGTTCCTTCTACACTATTTCCAAGCTCTCTTAGAAAGTACTATTTTTGGCATCAATATAATATAGAATAATAGAAATAAAACAAAAACAAGATTTAAAATAACGACTATCGATTATGATTATAGGTACTCTGAGAAACAAATATCTTCTACCTGTATATCACATTCTTTGTTCTCCATTATTTTTTTTTCAATTGCAATTATCGTCTAAATTTTTTTTTTTTTTCATCTATTGATAGTTCATTGTTCTTCATGCATGAAATATATCGACTTGACTTGAGAGTATTTCTTTTTCGTTTCCCACATTTTTGCTCTGACTCGTGAAATACTCATATTTCACAGTACCAAACCAAGAATAGAAGATATGATTAATATGATTGAGGCATTATGGATCATTATTTTTGTTCATAGTTTACGATCATTATTTCTTTTTTTCAGCACTGTTTCATGTTTAGTGATAGTTGAAAATGAAATGGCATATGATTACGAGTGCTGAGACGCAAAAAAAATTCCAAGCTCATAGCGTTCATGCATGTAGAACTGTGCATGTATAGACTATGGAAAGATGAAGAACAAAAATGAAATGAAACGTCTCTTAATTGTACTTTTCTGATAAATATTACATAAATGCAACTGTATCCTCTCATTGTGGGTTCTGTTGTTGTACAACGACTCCAGCTATTTGGGCTTGAACAACTCCTGCAGATGGTACAACCGGTGCACCTTGTAAAGGTAGCGCAGCTTGTCCAATCGGTGCGGCTTGTACAATTGCTGCAGCGTCTACAATTGCTGCGTCTTGAACGACTGGTACGGCTTGCAGAACTGGAGCAGTTTGTCTAACCTGTGCAGCTTGTCGAACTCTTCCACCTTCTCGGTCGACGCATCCAGACAACCACCGACTTGTAGTGCTCAGAATTTGTTCGTGACTCTTATCGGAAACAATGTGTTCAGATTCACTAACAACATCTGCAATGATATTGAAATGTTCGTGAATATCTGGTTTGAACAGACACTTTAGGGTTAAATTCAACAATGTAATAGGAATTGTCGCAATAAATCCAGTTTGATGGGGGATCAGAGTTTCATCTGTGTACCTTATGGTTGGATATATGTAGGGAAAAGTTGTCAGGGTTGGGTCACTGCAATATTTTGTCTGGAACACTTTGACGTTGGTGGCGCAAAGTGTTCCAGACAAAATATAGCAGTGACCCAACCCTGACAGCGGTCCAACCCTGATAACTTTCCCCTATAAAGTGAAGTACTGACAGTTTTGAAAGCATTGTGTAAAAGGCTACCATAGAGAGGCTGTGGGCAAACTTGATCATATACGTCAAGAAATAGGTGTTCATCATTACTTCGTGTATAAACACGAAGGGGTATAACCCCCCCTGGCCCCCTCTCGATGCCGCAAATAATATTTTCAAATCGACTATGAAATATTCCAAGATAGTTTTTTTTTCTGTGTGTAGCTATCATAAGATAATTAGTAGTAAAATAACGCATTGAAAACTGAAATCCCCTTTGCTCAACTGAACTACACAGCTTTGTTAACATATTAAGTTGGTGAAAAAAGCTCGAATGCAGAGTATTAGATTTTTGATCGATATTCTTAAAATTCACATGTATCTGTAATCTGATATAACAATAAGTACCTCGCATGTATGAATAAGTCTTCGTTTTGCTAAAATTTTTCTTCCCATTTCCTTTCATTTGCCTACCGCAACCGCTATAGACTTCTTGAACTGGCTTGGCTATTATAGACTTCAAAATATTTGTAACAGCTTTATTACCAGCGGTAATACCAAGGATTGTTGATTTCATAAGGAATTTCTGAAACAGAGGAGTTTTTAATAACTTAAATTTTTCAGAAAATAATGAAGCTACCACAGTATACGTACTAATGCCTTTTCTTTGTCTGGAGCTGTTGCTAGAGCCTCGTCGAATTCAGAAAAGGCTACTGGATCACGTATGGGCAGTCCGACGTCAAGAATTTGTCTATTTTCGACTATGTTCATACCTGAATTCGTGGCATTCAGTGTCAAAGTGTTCTTTATTTCTTTCACCTTTTTATCCAAATCATAAAGCACGCTTCTCCTAGCTGAATCGATTCTCTTATGAATTCGCTTTTCAGTTTTCTCCATGAGTTTCTGGACCGAGGACATGATGTTCGCCAAAGAACCGTCGCCACCTACTTTGCGGATTGACAATCAAACATGATATTAAAAGATGTCGCCTGTCGGACAATGAATTTGTGTATATATGGATAACCTACGTTGTGCCTGTCCATTATTTGCCTGTGGTGCTACACCTCTTGGATGCTGTAAATTTCTGTGGTCTTCTGGCGTAGGAGACGTTCCTTCATCCGATGATGCATCAGTACCAACTGCTGGAGACTATGTGTTTCTGCGCGTTTTTGGCAAAGCTGGTCTCTGATCTTCATCCGATGAACTCGCGACAACGAGAGAAGGTTCCATGGTTCTGCGGCTTCTAGGCGGAGATGTTTTCTGTCTATTCGATGACGTACCTGCGCCAGCTCCTCTAAGTTGTGTGTTTCTGTGCTTTTTTGCTGGAGGTGGTCTTTGATCTTCATCCGATGATGAACTCACGACAACTTGAGAAGATTGTGTAGTCTTGCACCTTTGACGCGGAGATTGTCTCTGGCTATTCGATGACGTACCTGCGCCAGCTCCTTTAAGTTGTGTGTGTCTGTGCCTTTCTACTGGAGGTGAGCTTTGATCTTCATCCGATGATGTACTCACGACAACTTGAGAAGATTGTGTAGTTTTGCAACTTTTATGCGGAGATGGTCTTTGTTCATTCAATGACGTATTCTTATTCTTAGTTCGTTGTGGCCGTAGAGGATAATGCATTAGTGTTCGGTCGTTCTCGTCAACTCCACTGGAATAATCTGCCCCAAAATAACTCACATTGTAAATAGGAACAAGATGTGTCTCTAGTGTATCAATTATCTCAAATTATTTCAGATAGTTATTTAGCTAGCTTCGCTCAAAAAGCAGTATCACAAACTACGAAATGAGAATAATTAATTTAGTTACAATTGCAACTTGTCTATTGTAGTGAGCTGATAATGAATTTCATGAACTTTCGACCTTGTTTAGCAAAGAAATAGGCAGGTTTCATTCTAAACTCAGTGCGATGATGAAGTGATTGATAACTGTATTATATAATAACTCCTGGTTGAAGTAACGATTCGATCAATTGTATGTATTCTGAAAGTTTGAAAATTGTAATTTATAAAAACAATGCTATCGTCACTCATAAATGACTTTGATTGTCAATATCTCTGGCCAACAAAAATAATGATTTATTGCTTGTAAGTTTATTGAGACTTCCGAGCAGGAATTGATGCCTCTACCAGCACTCGAGTTTCAACGAAGTGCATTGATTTTGAAAACAGATTTCAATAGATAGAGGTTTGCAAAACTATTGTAGCTATGAGTGTGAAAATTAGAGTTACCTATACTAGTTGACGTTGCAGATCCTGTAACATCTGCATTCTTCCTATCAGACTGCCCAGTCTCATGTTCTGCAAAAACCACCGCTTTATAGAATTATATACAATCAACAGTTTCATTCATAATTTACCGATTGAAAAAAAAAGACTATTCTGAATAAATGTGTGGAGTGGATCTGAGTATGTTAAAATAATGGCAAACTAGTCGATATAGAAAGCTATCAAGGAATGGAAAAATACACAGAATAGATTTAATTCGTATAGGCTTGAATTGTGTGTTGTATGTACTTGAACACCTTAGGTTCTTACCTTCAACAGTTTCTTCGATAGCAGGTGCATGTGTTAATTCAAAATATTTCTGGTTTTCATTCAAGACTTGAGGCTGTTGTTGTTCTTTGTTACTCTCATGATGAGACTCTGCTGCACTTGTGCTTTCAACAGTAGAGTTGACGTACGATCGTCGACAACGTCTGACACCTTGCTCATAGTCCTCTGAAAAAAAAAAAATATATATATATATATATATATATAACGAGTGATACACATCTCAAATAATTGTTGGACAATTTACTTGCAAACACTAATTAAAAATTCTTACTGGCTTCCTTGACTATTCCTACTTTCCACGTCGGCCACTCTGGAGAGGGTTCCATAGATTTTTTCGTCCATCCTGTGCGTTTCGAATAATGCTTTGCTGGAGGGTATTGACACATCCACTGGTTTTCGACCAGTTTCAACCAAGTTGCTGGTACCAAGTCCACTTCCTCTTGTTCCTGGCCTGGAGGGTAAGGCCCCTGGAATACTATTACCACGTGGGTAGTATCTTTTCTGAGTTCCATGCTGAAAAATTCATATACACAATAATAATTAAATCATTCACTGTACCTAGTATTCAGAGATAGAAAATTGACAAGCGTGCTTACAGTTGCGACTAAGTGAGAATGTAACCTACTCCTCGTATCAAATCAAAAACAGTCTATCCTCATTTCAAAGAGCTATCTTAATATTACAATTATTCACGGGCGTATATACCTCGGTATATACACCTTCAAATTTAATTGAATCGTACGTTTACTTGTTTTCTTTCATTATTTTCTACATGTGATAGGGACAGGGATGTTTTGTGTGCACTTTTGTATGATACTTAAAATCAAGTGGGCTGACTGTGAAGGATAAGAGCATTTTCAGGAAACCAACGGTGAAGTTACAACGAACAATTTTCATTTCAGAGGTTAGGATGAAAATAACAACATTCATAGAGAAATCAAAGAGTCAATGCGTCAGCTGATGTGGTAAGCTAGCGATGCATTTCCGAAGCGTTGGACGGCGAGTAGTAGGATAAGTCTCTTGATAGCACAATATGAAACTTCTGTCCCTAGTATTCATTTTTACAGTGTAGCGTCATCCAAGTAGCAGCTCCCATAGCAGCAATGACTTTCCCTAGAGGCCTGAGACGCCTGCTACAAAACTCTGCTAAGGCTCTCCATGAAGACTCATAGCTGATGTCAAACTACTGAATTTAGTCTGCGGCTTGTACTGCATTAAGCCAGTTACTTACAATCTAACATAAGTAGAGAGTCTGTATAAACGATGATGCATATGGACCGCAGGACTTTCAGAAAAAAGGAGGCTCACGGTATCGGTGGCGTTAGATAACAAGCTTTCAATTTTGCATAGGCCGGTCTGAGCCACAGATTAGGTAGAAAGAATAGAAAAAGTTTATAAAGGCACCGAACCCGACCGGTGACCCGATTAGAAAGTCGCTGTGGCATAGTTGATCTCTAAAATTGTCGACGCAGCAAAAAGTTTAAGAGTCGATCTCTGCAGAATGAATATTTTGACCGCTTTTCTTTTATCGCAACGTAGCAACTGGCGGCAACCCATTAGCAAGCTAGCGCTGCCAATCAGGAACCGCCGAATAGGTCGCTGGTACGGTAACGCTGCGTGCTACTTACGTACACGAAAAGAGAGAGAAACAGAAATGCTGTCGGCTATTGTTGAACGAAATGGATAATGGCCAAAGGCGTTTCTCAGGCACACTTCTCCATCTACAGCGCGCGTCCCATTGAACGGTAGGCAAGGGGCTTGGTAGGTGGGACGACGGGGCAATTCCAGGGCAAAATACTGCGGTAAATTTGAATGAATGCACGGTTCAAGGCTTGGTTTGTTGACGCGTTGACTCAATGTTTCAAGTAAATATGTGTACTTTATCCGGCATCTGGTTAATTTCACAGTAGTTCGACTGTACATTACCAAAAACCATTCAATCAATGAAGTAGGATCACTTAAGGGGAAACCGTAAATTATTTTGTTTATTTCTAACCTCTATTTTAGACAATAAATATTTATGTCAGTCAGCTGTCAATGCAAACTATAACTCTATTCAAACTGCCTGCAGATTTTTGCCCTGAGAAATTTGCAAATGGCGCTGTCCGGTAGGGATCGCTCAACGGCGCCAGTCCACTATCAGTGTTCACATCATATTATTTACTATTCGATCGACGATTTCACTACTATTATACAGTTCCAACTGTACAACTACTGTACAACTATTTTCCAATGAAAATATCTCAATACGATTACTTGTAATATATCTTTATATTATTTAGTTTTATCGTAGCAAATTTGATTCAACTTACTGAAATTTAAAAACACTCGGTGACCAACGCACATCAAGAGACTCGGTAGAGTCTCGCGCCAAGTACATTGAAAAAAAAATTTTTTTTTCAGGCGCGAGACTCAACGACTCTATATACCCGAGCGACCACTGTTTCGGCCGAACGGCAATTTTTAAGTCGTGTTTATTCCGTCTTTCGTGACAAATATCGCTTTGGGCATGCAAGATTCTGAATCTGGATTCGAAAAGCTCTCATTTAAGCCCAATTTGACCGTAGTCAGTTGACTGAGAGCTTAGATATGATCAATTATAGATTTCTGATACCCCGTTTCATCGCCAATTTCATTTCCTCCTCCAGTCGTTTCAAGGTCGTTTCAAATTCTGAATATATAAACTATAGAAGGGATCGTTCGAGTAATAGGGAAGTTACATGGTGCTGAAATACCACAGAGTTTTCGATCTTTATAGTATAATACGTACAAACAGACGAAACAACATTGTCTATGGCCGTTCCATGTCGGCTGCTAGAGGCTTACAAGTTAGCCGTCGTTCTGTGTCAGCTGCTAGATAGATCAAATTCGATGGCTCCTAAATAAGAAACGACTAACTTTTCGGTAGCTGATGATAAAACAGGTATCTTCTGTGTATAAGCATAGGAGCACGGACTTACATAGGAGATAATTGTTTTATAATCTGCTACTGAAAAGTTACGCCTTTCTTATTAGGGGCGAAATGAGGTTAGGTTCTGCTAGGTTGATGGAGCGGTCAACAAAAGTTTTCATTTTTAAATATTTCCGCTCGACGTCTGACGATGTAACGATATTTATAAAAGGAATAGGACAAGAAACAATGATTTAATATGATATATGATTCTCTACTGCAGTCGATTGGTGATTTCTAATAAAAGAATGAGATAAAGTCATAAAGTCATTGAAATTTGGTAATACATAACCTCTGGGATCGATCGAGCTATATTGTCATTGAAATGAAATAAAACCTAGCCTGTGGGATCGATCGTGCTGATCGTGCTAAATTGTAATTGAAATGAAATAATACTCTACGATGTTGAATGTTCGTATCATGCTCTGTCTCGTGTAAAAATATTCATTCGGACGAACGATTTATTGATATGCGAGGAGCCCTAAGGAATAACAGACATACTTCTAGCTTCTAGCTACTTCTACTTCTAGCTCTACAGAGAAAATGTGTACGCTGCTAAGGTTTTCTTTGATGACTCAGCTTTCAAGTTTAACATTGCAGAACAGCTCTTGGAGCACTCGTGTAATACGACGTCAGACCATCGGAATCTGACGATAACAATACTGTAGTGGACCAGATGGAACGGACGAACCTTGCCATGTAATCTAATAACAGAAGTACTATCTCGGAAGACTTCATTGAGTGTTTGTCGATAGTTATTCATTGATTTTGATATTTTCGTACTATTATTATTTGTGTAGGAGATCGATCATAAAACATTATACTGTAGCATGGCAGGATACGGATTTCCACTTATGCTGAAGTTCATTGTTGGACAATTCTAAATGTATTCATCCGGCCAACATATTCACTTAAGGGAAGACTTCGGTTAAATTTTGAAAGTCGCTATCAGATGTGATATAAAAAAATCCTTTCAGCAGTTTTTGATTAATGGTAGTATAGACGGTGAAAAAAAAATTCAGCCTTCTGCGATGAAAGTGCAAGTGCAAGGAACCTTGCGAAGAAGATTTTGCCCACCACTACTAAAATTCCCTGCGTCTACACTTTCACCACAGGAGGCTTGAATTTTTTTTTTACTCGCACCCCATACTGGCATAATTTCAAAATTACTGAGCGGACTTGTTTATGCACCTCTTTTGAATATTTTAAAAACTAAAGAACCTATTATTGCCCAAAACTTCATCGAAGTCTCCCCTTAAAAACGGGAACCTTCAGTATTACGTCAATTATTATCGCATTCTCGGTACATGTTTTCTACCCAAAATCAAACACTGATACAAGTATTCTGTGCAACGACTGCATACTAAGTGATATTCATAGAAATGAATGTGAACATACTGACAACCGAATTAGTGTGGCGAGTGAGGAACATCAGAAACCCTATCGAGTGAGCGTAGCGTTCGAGACTAATTAACAGCTATTCAGTCGAAATTCTGCAAAAAGTAGTATATATATATATATATAAATGAAACTATCGAGTATATTGATGACGCACCCTATTTGGGCACCTAGGCACGATATTTTTTTTGCAAATTGAAAATTTTTTCCTGTTGTGCGCGGCCTCGTGCGCTTCGCGCACTCCCCGGGGTTACTAAAAACTCTCCACCTAGCCAAAACTATGCAGCTACAAGTCTGCAACTGTACACTTGGCTGCCACAAAATTTGAAATTTCGTAAATTTCAGGTTCGGGTCAATGAACCCGAGTCACCAAAATGACCGATTGATTCAATTTCACATTAATGACAGTCATCGTAATGACCAGGTGTCATCAAAGTGTGCGATTCATACTCTAATAACATGGCGGTCCGTCACGGAAATAGCCGATAGATGTAGATATATATATATATATATATCGCTCTATATTATATAAAGATATCGCCGCCGCCGCCGCCACCGCCACCGCCGCCGCCGCCACCGCCGTGTCAAGACCCCCTCCCCCCCCTCCCCCCTCCCGCGGCTTCACCCCTCTGCCCTTTCGAAGGTCGACGACGACGACGGCAACCCCCCCCCTCCGAGCCGACCCCGTAGATTACCCAGAATCACGTCAGGTCATTGGTCAGGGCAGGTCACGTCAGAATATTATCGTTTCCACACCACTATAAGTGATGTAGTAGATAATTCGGCGCGTTTTTTTTATAGTGGTATCCCCAGTAGGCCTAATCCACTGGTCGCTGTGAATTTTACATTACTATAATACCCGAAAAAGTTACGAATAATCTGACTCACGTAAAAATTTATCCTCCCTGATTCCGCCGAATAATTTTTCCACCTAAAATCAGGTCACCCAAGGGCATCGACGGGCATTCAATAATCCGCAGTTGTTCGGGACTTTGAAGTTTCAAGTAAAGATTTTTATTTTCTGCAATAAACGACTAGATGAAAATGTTGTCTTCGTTGCAGTGGGTGTAAAATGCAATTTGAAGAACCTTGCCATGGTCGTAAAAGTTGAATGTAAAAAAAAAATTTTCAAAAACGAATGACAGATTGAATGACACGAACGTTTTGTTATCTCAACTTTCCGTTTTCTCCGAATTGACAGCCGAATTTTATATCATTTGTCTCAGAATTTGTTGTCTCGATGAAATTGTGACAGTTGGCACAAATCAGAATCGCGACACGAAAATCAAATATCCTGACGGTAGTGATCAATTCTCCGTTATTTGAGGTCAACTTCTATCAAGGTCAAGTATTCTACGTAATAGGTGAGTTTCAGAGTAATATCTCACAACGGTAAGCCACACCAAAAGGTTAACTTTTCCTATTTATTTTGTCACGTACGGCGTGAGAAATTTTCCTATTCGATTCATAATTTATTTTGTCACATACGGCGTGAGAAATTCTCTTTGTGAAACATTGCACATCATCAGAGTCACCTCTTAAGTTAAAATCTAATTTGTCGATTTTGTGACACGTACAAAATGACTGGACGTAATATAAGGATACGGATTACGGGCGACGGAAATTGTTTATTTAGATCTTTTGCCCACTTTTTATTCAATGATCAGGAGAAGCATAGGGAAGTTAGATTGCAAATTGTTTCTAACGTAAGCAGGAACTGGTTGGTTTATGAACCGTTTATATTAGGAGATCAATCGTACAATGTGAATATAACCAACGAGAATTCTTACATGTCGCATATGTCGAGGGATGGAGTTTTTGGCGGAGAAGTTGAGATTCAATCGTTTGTGAACATGTATGCTGTTCAAGTATTGGTGTATCAGAACGAATTTCAAGTTCCTATAGAGTTTGGATCTAGAGTTAGTGAGAATAAATTAATACTCTCTTTGTCAGGTGTTATTGATAAAGCACATTATGATATAATAGATTATTCGAACATAGATTGTTCAGAGGTACAGCAAGACACGAATTCACAAAAAGCATATAATCGATCATATTACTTGAAGAATAAAGAATTAATCAACGAACGTCGACGTGTAAAGAATCTCAGTGAAGAAATGTTGTCGAGAAAAAGGAATTCGGATAGAATCGTTAATTTGAACGAGAAACGTGTTGAGAAAAAAAGACAGAAGGATTTGGTCACTCACATGAACGAAGAACGCTTGACAAAAATAAGAAATAAGGATTTGGTCAATCAGATGGATGAAGCGCACGTGATCAAAAAAAGACGGAAGGATATGGTTGATAATATGGACGAAGAACGGGTGATCAAGAAAAGACAAAAGGATCTGGTTGATAATATGGATGAAGAACGGGTGATTAAGAAAAGACAAAAGGATCTGGTTGATAATATGGATGAAGAACGGGTGATCAAGAAAAGACAAAAGGATCTGGTTGATAATATGGATGAAGAACGGGTGATCAAGAAAAGACAAAAGGATCTGGTTGATAATATGGATGAAGAACGGGTGATCAAGAAAAGACAAAAGGATCTGGTTGATAATATGGATGAAGAACGGGTGATCAAGAAAAGACAAAAGGATCTGGTTGATAATATGGATGGAGAACGCTTGACGAAAATAAGAAATAAGGATTTGGTCAATCAGATGCATGAAGCGCACGTGATCAAAAAAAGACGAAAGGATATGGTTGATAATATGGACGAAGAACGGGTGATCAAGAAAAGACAAAAGGATCTGGTTGATAATATGGATGAAGAACGGCTGATCAAGAAAAGACAGAGGGATTTGGTCACTCACATGGACGAGGAACGCTTGACGAAAAAAAGAAAAAAGGATTTAGTACATCAGATGAATGAGGAACGACTGGTGAACAAACGCCTTAGTCAAAAAATTAATAAAAGAAATCCGACAAACGTGAAATATTCAGACATTGGTGACATGGATTATGTTTGTAATTATTGTTCGGCTTTTTTCTGGTCCCAGGAATTTTCAAAAAAAAGTTGTTGTCACGGTGGAAAAATCGAACTTCCTCCATTACGTGATTATCATGACGATTTGAAAAATTTGCTTTATCAAAAAAAATACCGGGAACTGATTCGTTATTATAATAGTCGATTTTCATTTACAACTTTCAATGCTAAATTCATAACTAACCCTAGACACGGTATATATAACTTAAAAATTCAAGGACAAGTCTGTCATACTACCCCAACAACAATAAGCGTGAAGAAAGGTGATAATCCTTATTGCGGACAGATTTACATTTATGACGACTGCAGAGCGATTCAGGAGAGATTAAAAAATAATGAGAATTTGGTGAAAGAACATGTTGAAATTATAACTAAAGTATTAAATAATAATCCGTATGCTATGAAGTACAAAAGTTTACACGAATTATCCAAAGACAAGACTCTTCCAGAATATTCCTTATACTTCACTCGACATCCATCTCTGAGCAAACATGTCTATAACGCACCGGTAACTGCAGAATGTGCCGCCTTAATAATTTCTAAAGACGGTCAAATTCCGTGTAATTTCGATTTGTGTGTATATCCTAAAAATGATCCGAAAAATGATACGGGTATTGATGTTTTGAACAAGTTGTCATGCCATCTAGATCCGATGACTTTCCCTATTATATTTCCCTCCGGCGATTTAGGATGGAGTCCATCAATCAAACAAAATAAAAATAGTACCAAAAGGTTGACTGCTTTACAGTACTATTCATATCGTTTGGCGTATAGACCCAAAAATAAATTCAACCCGATTTTATTTTGTGGACGTTTAACACAACAATATATCATACAAGCATTTATAATAATCGAAAGTAACAGACTAAACTACTTTCGATACAACCAAAAAAATTTACGAATAGAATGTTATCAGGGTTTGATGGATCATGTTTCACATAGCGCATCCAATGATTCCAGTAATTTCGAATCTAAAGAACGTTTGGGAAATTTATTTATTTTACCATCAACATATATCGGAAGTCCAAGGCACATGCAACAAAATTATCAGGATGCTATGGCTATGGTACGTGAAATTGGTAGGCCAGATTTATTTGTCACAATTACTTGTAATCCGAATTGGCCGGAGTTCAAAAGAATACTTCAAAATTTTCCTCCTGGAACAGCACTCAATGACATTCCAAACATAACTGTCCGGCTATTTTACTTAAAATTACGTGCGATTGTTGATCACATAATGAGTGGCAAAATCTTTGGAAAAGTCTTATCATACGTGTACACAATCGAATTTCAAAAAAGAGGTTTGCCTCACGCACATATAGTATTTGTGCTACATTATAACAACAAACTGACGAACCCTGATGACATTGATAAACATATTAGTGCCGAGATCCCCGAGAATAACGATAAATTAAAGTCATTGGTCATGAAGCATATGTTGCACGGCCCTCATACTGAAAATTCTCCGTGTTACGATACAGATACAAAAGTTTGTTCTAAAAAATTTCCGAAAGAATTTTGTGATTTCACCGAGTTTGAAAAGAATGGATATCCAAAATATAGACGGAGGGATAATAGGGATAGACATTACGTGTATAACGCAAGGGTGGGAGATAAGTTTGTGAGAGTAGATAATTCTATGGTTGTCCCGTACAATGATGTATTGTTATTGACGTACGAATGTCATATATGTATACATTATTGTGCTTCAATTCATAGTATTAAATACCTTTTTTTGTACTTACATAAAGGCCACGATAAAGCATACTTAAAAGTACAGAAAGAAAACACAGAAAAGACAAAAAATTCAAGTCCAGAAGAAACACACGACGAAATCGCAAAATTTCTTGATGCCCGATACGTCAGCCCTGCGGAAGCTGCTTGGAGGATCGAAGAGTTGCCGATTTCCCGAAGGTCACATTCTGTCACCCGCTTAGCAGTACATACGAAGAACCAACAACAAATTCTCTTCGAAGAGGACAGGGAAGAAGAGGCATTGAAAAAGGAAACTGGAACAACTTTGACAGCATGGTTCAAATTAAACCGTAAAGACGAACATGCTAAAAAAATTCAGTATCGTAATATACCAAAATACTACTCTTTCGACACGAGTAAAAAAATTTGGATAAAACGAACCAAATTTTCAAATACAATTGGTCGCTTGAATAGTGTGAGTCCGAAAGATATTGAAAGATTTCATTTAAAGTTAATTTTGAACAGAATTGTAGGTGCAACCTCTTTCGATGATTTGAAATTTCACGAAAATATAAAATATGCTACATTTAGAGAAACCGCTTTGGCCATGGGATTAGTAGAAAGTGACGACGAAATTTACAAAATTTTCGAAGAAGCCTGTTCTATCATGCTGCCGAAACAATTAAGAAAATTTTTTGCTTGGTTTCTCATAGCCGATAGTACACCTTCGTCTTTCAAGATTTGGGAAAAGTTTAAAAACAATTTTTGTGAGGGTTTTCTCGATAATCACGAGACACGGGCTTTACACGATATAAACGAGATTTTGAAAAAGGAAAATGTATCATGTTTGGATTTTGGATTACCTCAACCATCAGACATTGAAATTGAAAATAGTATAGACGATGTAGAAGAAATAAAAAAAAATAATAAAGATAAATTCTTGGTAATGATTGATCAACTAAATGAAGATCAATCTTATATTTTCGATTACGTAACAGGCACAAAAGACGGTATGATTTTCATTGACGGCCCGGGTGGAACGGGTAAAACTTTTTTGTATAAAACATTAATACACTATTTTCTCGGCAATGGAAAAAAAGTACTATCGATGGCTTGGACGGGTATTGCTTCAATATTACTACCGGGCGGCATGACAAGTCATCGAACTTTTAGGTTACCTTTAGACTTATCAAATATAGAAACAACATTTTTGAAGTTACAATCTGATAAACAAAAATTACGTGAATGTGATGTTTTGATTTGGGATGAAGCGTCGATGATACCAAAAAAAGCTTTAGAAATAGTGGAGAAAACATTAAGAGATTGTTGTAGTATTGAGAATTCACCATTTGCGGGAAAATTAGTAATATTGGGCGGAGACTTCAGACAGATTTTACCTGTAGTAAAAAATAGTTGTAGGTCATCGATAGTCAGAGAAACCATCAAGTATTCGAATTTGTGGCCCAACTTCAAGATTTTGAAATTGAAAAAAAATATGCGATCGTGTCAAAAAGAATTCTCGGACTTTTTATTGCAAATAGGTGAAGGAGCAATTGAATCATTAGATGTACCGGACAGCCAAAGAACAGACGATATTTGCACAAAAATTTACGGTTCGGACGTAGACGAGGAAACTGATTTTTCAAATAGCACAATTTTGGCATGCCACAATGAAGATGTGGCAAGATTGAATGATAAAATTCTTAACAGGCTTCAAACTACAGAAAAAATTTATTATAGTATAGACTCTGCGCGACATAAAGGCATGGATCAATCCGAAGAAGATGTACAGTTAAATTACCCGGTAGACTACTTAAATTCTTTAAAATTTCCCGGATTACCGGTTCACAAATTAACATTAAAAGTTGGGGCCATTGTAATGCTCATTCGGAACTTAAGCATTAGTGATGGACTCTGCAATGGCACTAGGTTGAAAATTGTGGCACTATATAAATTCAACATTAAAGCAATAATTATTACTGGACATCAACAGGGAAATTTTGCGTTCATTCCCAGAGTCACGTTAGACACTGGAGAGCATTCGTCTTTGCCGTTCAACCTATACCGTAAGCAATTTCCAATTATGTTAGCATTTGCGATGACGATAAATAAATCTCAAGGTCAGAGTTTTGAAAGCGTAGGGATATATTTTCGTAAACCATTATTTTCCCATGGCCAATTATACGTAGCCCTTTCACGGTGCAGGAATCCAGAAAAATTGTTCATAGAAATTGATTCAGAGGAATTCACAAGTATAAGGAATATCGTTTGGCCGGAAATTTTGTAACCTACAATTTTGTAAACATTCAAACTTTCAACATCTTCTCCATTGTTGGATTAGAGTCAATAGTTTAGTCACGGATGTACATTTTTTTTTCAGTGACGAAGGATGAATTCTTACGTGAGTTATACCATTCTCAACTTTTTTAGACATCATTGTAATGTAAAATTCAGAGCGACCAGTGGATTATGCCTACTGGGGATACCACTATAAAAAAAACGCGCCGAATTATCTACTACATCATGCACTTATAGTGGTGTGGAAACGATAATAGTGTCATTACAATCCTGTCCCCATCTTTATTCTCTGTAGTACGTAACACAGTGATTCTTTTCAATTCGTTGAAAGGTTTCATTCCATTCGAAATTGATTCGAACGCCATTTTTCGTCCTATTCCGAAACATGTATAAAAATCTGCGACGCTCGCTTCGTTCATCACTCCATACCGTAATCCGTAAAGATTTTTTTTTTTAGCCCGTGCCGGGGAATAGGCGCGTGAACCGTTTGTACCAAGATTCTTAAAAATCTTGTACAACCCTATCCTATTTTGTCACTTCGTGGTGACTTTGTATAAAATAATATACTATCAACCCGAGTCGGGAGGTTGGCGCCTATTTTTCCTATCCTACACAGTGTGGCGCATTTCAAAATAAAATCAATCTTTTTTCATTCCATATACATTTTTCAAATTTTTTTTTCATCTTCATTTCCCTATCTAGAACCTGAATTGGGGGGTTGGCGCGCGAAGCGCGCAGGGGGGCGAAGCCCCCCTAGTATATATATATATATATATATCCCCCCAAAAAGCACCTCTGGTGCAAAAACCTTTCGCCATGTGAGTATAAGAGTTGTATGATTCGCACATTATAATGAAATAATGAAAACCGGAACCTACTGTATCATCTACCACAGTACCTTTTTGCTGTTACAACATACAGCTGCTTGTTCCATCAACATTTTTGAAGCAAATATATATAAAGTAGATGGAAGCAAGTAGTATGGTGCTCGTCTGCTCACCGCGCAGGCTCACGTCTTGCTTGAGGGCTGATAATTTTCAGAAGATAAAAGATAAGAGTGCTAAGGTCAAGAAACAAAACAACGAACATTACAGCTGACAAATACAAGTAGCTGCATAATCGATGCGGATATAAATAACTTCAAATTCGAGTATTTTCAGGATTTTCTTTATTTTCTTTATTCCGCCATTCCTATTTCCTCCGGCGTTCTACTTCCTCCCCCGGCCGCGACCAGTGTTCGCCAATTCATTTAATAACGATAAGAGGTTTTTTTGGCGCCTCTGCTGTATTTGCTGCCTCTTGCGCACAGCTTTCCCTGCTCGCATGTGGCGACGGGGCATATCTGAAAACGTGAAAATTGGATTATATTGTTGACAGAGGTGCAACATTGACATATACAATTTCCATGGGTCTCACTGCGAACACACACTGCGAACGTAACGTAATGTAACATGTCGAAATAAGATCAATGAACACTATGTAGAAGCGAACAAACCTATGTAAGCTCTCTGACGTATAAAAGTGGGCGGTCTAAGAAACAAATTGAACTGGAGCGAATCATACGAAGAGATATGATTATTGGTTGGGAAGACTGGCTCGGAGCGTTTATAGTATATTGTTTCTTCATGGATATAAATTTGATACCATTTACGTCCATGTAGGGGAAACTAGGGAGGTTTGACCATACGGGAGGTTTCGTCATGTAAGATTACCATGCTATGACAGCCTAATAAATACTGTTATCTGATGTGAAGTATTCATTACGTCAAACAAGACGTAGCGCAAGTATTTAGCAACTGTTTAGAAAGCGCAGAAAAGTTTGAGAGGTGTATTACTGAAACGGCGAGAAACGATGTCATTTTTTCTGTTCTTCCCTAAGGATGTAGGCCAGTCCCATCAATCTTTTATCAGAATGTCTTACCACAGATTCATTCAGTGGACTATCCTCTCAAAGATGCCAGGAGTTATAAATTTATCATATTGCCAAATTATATATTTTTTCGTTGTCATTGTAAACAAATGCTGTTAGGGAGGTTTGACCCACGTTCGATCGGGAGGTTTGACCATATTCAATTAGGTGCTAATAGACATCGCTGTCTAAAATTTTATCAAAGAAAGTGCAAAGCACGCTAAAAAAACCCCGAAATCCGGAAAAATGAAAGAACAGAGTGCTGCGAAGTCAAGTTTGAGCCTAAGCAGTAAGCGCGGTGGTCGGTGGTACGGAGAAAAAAAATGACGGCCAATAAGGGACCGGCGAAATTTTATGTTTCCTCATGCCTGGATTATTTTCGGATAATGTGTTAAAAGCCCAGAGATCAAAATATATGCCACAATATCTCAAATATGTGACTGCTTTATCCACATGGTCAAACCTCCCATCGCCCTGGTCAAACCTCCCATACATGGGGAGGTTTGACCGCGATTACGCGCATCTACAGAACGGCAAATAACTTTGTTTTTAAGGCACTGAAAATTATCAAATAATTCAAATACATTCTGCACAGTATGCTCAAAGATGACATACTATTGTGCGTGCCGGTTATTCAAATATAGTGATAAACGAGACGAACTTACAAAAAAGTGGTCAAACCTCCCTAGTTTCCCCTATCCATATCTATTATTAACGACAAACACTAAATTCTTGAATTAACTCACCAGGCTTACGTTCTTTTTTATTATCAGAGTTGGAGTTTCCCGCTGACCCTCCCTCTGTGACCAGGTTCCCTGCTACCCGATCCACTGGAATCACAAATACATAGATTGTTATAATGGACTCAGTACTCATGCATGCCTTGACATCTGGTTGTCCAATTTTGTGCGCAGAACCGTAGATCAGTCGATTTTTGGTCGCTGAGCAGAAACAAGTTAGCTGGAAGTGTGAAGGCATACGTGAACATTACTTTAATTGTATTGTGAGTGGATTCGAGCGATTAACTGACCTATCTAGTCTCTTCACATTGAATGATTATATTACTCTATTACTCTATTGGTAAATATTGGTAAATAACGATCGTATTATAATAATGATTGTTAACGCACCGTTTTCCAGCTCCTGGCCTTCTTTCCCCTTTAAATTATCTGACGCGGCCTCTGTAAACATATATTATACATGAATAACTGATTTCAAATCTAATAACTATACCATACCTATACATATGGTGCATTCCATGTCGATTCGACCAATGATTTCTCTCATCATTTTTCAATCAACTCTCCGATTTCAAAACGGCGCTCCCGAATTTCTATTAGATCTTTTGCGTCAACGATTTATTACTTATTAATTATTAAGTTACAATGATTTGAAAAAAATACCGTTTTGCGATGGGTTTGAATAATAAAATTGAAGAAGACAAAAAAATTATAGAGCGATCCAAAAATGGTGAAGGAAAATCGTTGGCCGAGTTTACATGCCTCGTATGAATATTCATGATTCATGATCTGCATTTCGGCTTTTTATACCGACCTCGATGTACGCCATTTTCGACCTCGGTCGGCTTCTGACACGCGGTCTCTATTTTTTCCATATCTGATCTCTGAAGAAAATACAGTAAAATATTGTACATTAATGTTATGTTTTACTTTTCTTTATGGATTCGTCTCTTTTTGGCTTCAACAACGACAACCGCCAAGTTTTTGTTATTTATATATATAATATTGTTAGCACCGGTGCGTACTTACTCAGAAACACGACTTTTCACAGTACTGCGAATCCTCCAGGAGGCAGGAAGTAAGAGGGACGCGTCGTGCTGAATTGAGCCCCTGATTGAGCCTGTATTGTAGGCAAGGTGTCGCTAGTGTTCCGATACGCCATGGTATACGCACATCGTTTTGGTTTACCATTGGATGTCGGAATGTAGATAGACGCATGCGACCAATGATGGCGCTGCATGTTTCACGGATGTGAAGTGAACTTTTTCTTCATCAGCTGAATCCCCGTAGTGTGCAGTGTGTGTTCTTTCTTCTTCGCCACGTTCAAATCATGGCATCGCAGCGGTCAGCGTCATCCGAAGCCGTTGTGTCTACGGAGGAAAATGTAGGTTTTGATTAATATTCGAATCCTACTATCGCGGGTAGAAAAATATAACATTAATACTGTATCAAATTTTATTTCCAGTCGAGTGATATTGAAGAACAACTGCTAGCGATAAGCATCCCTGAGATGGCTGACGATTTCCAAGTGGACGCGGAACACGAGGGTGAGTATTCCGAGTATTCAACAACGAACCGACAGTGCAAGATAATATTAAAAACGATGAGAAGTGAACGATTTTGTCGTTATATGATTAAAGAGACTACTGAATTAATTTAAAAAAGAAATACAGTAGAAGCATGGTTATCCTAACCTGAAACATTTAAACTCTCGATTATCTGAACTATGACTTGGTTTTTCCGAACATTCGATTACCCAAAGTTGGCGGAAAATATAGCGTGTCCCAGAACTGACTGCCAAAAATGTAAGGCTTAATAGATGAGGCCGAGCCGAGTAAATTAAATTAACCTGTAGAAGATGTGGTCTCAAAGGCGTGTTTATTACTTACGACCGGCTGAACGGTTACGCTACGCTGGTATATAGCTGCCAAATTTTACAGCGGAGATCGGTCTGCGGTTTCGTTTCAAGCGCGCACTACTATATTTTTTACATATAATTTGTAATATATAAAATTGTTGATCGTATCAGTGATCGAGTTGACCGCTCCTAAGAATAAAACCCTAGCTCGGGAAGCTTGGCTATACGGCCATACCTCAGGCGTAGCGTTTGTAAGACCATAGGTCGTGCTCCCGTTTATAAAGTATCAATTCGCCACTTCGTCTATTTAAAACTATAGCCGGAACGGCGAACTGAGAGTTTTTAAACGGGAGCGCGGGCTACGGTTTGACAAACGCTACGCCTGAGGTACGGCCACATAGACGAGCTTCCGAACTAGGCTTTCATTTGTAGTAGCGGTTAACCAGTCTGCGAACCCATTACCACTGGAAAATTGAGTGCTATGTACCAGCGCTAGCGTGAGCTTTCACCTGGTTCTGGGACAACCTGTATACATTTTTAGGACGTTTCTGGAAAAGCCACACGTGTTCATTTATATTCACATTCACAGGTGTGGAACCGGCTCTCTATGAGGAAGTGGAATATGTACGGATGGAGATTGTGGGTATGTCGAATCATTCACTCACTTCCTCGATCGTCTGATCTCTCTTCCATATTTTCATTTTCCAACGACTATCTAGGGCAAACGTACATTATAAACGCGAACTGAATTTTACTGAAACAAGACTTCAATGAACACACTCTTTCGAGGAAATCTTTGATCTCGTTGACTTACAAATTCTACATCAAAATAAAACAATTGAATGTTGATCCAATTTGGCTTGAGTTTACTTACCTTTTTTTTTTTAAATCATCAGCAAGCAGTTTGGTAATAGAATTTTATACTTACGTTTTCAGGCGTTGCAGAAGCGCAACCTGCTCCGGTATTGGCCCAGCCTGCTCCGGTATTGGCCCAGCCTGCTCCGGTATTGGCCCAGCCTGTTCCCGTATTGGCCCAGCCTGCTCCCGTCTTGGCCCAGCCTGCTCCTGTATTGGCCGAGCCTCCTCCTGTATTGGCCCAGCCTGTTCCTGTACTAGCCGTCGCACCGCAAACTGCAGGTACGCTCCCAAATATATTTCCGTATCCGCATCGTTTACATCGATTTTTGTCATCACAGCAGAAAAGACATAATTATCACAATTTAGAACGTGATTTTTATATTTTATATCCTCAGCAGCTGCAGGTCCGTATTCCGCACGAGACCGCTATCGCAATAGACAGAGGAACCGCCATAGAAGCTTGGCGAGTTTGCTGTATGCGATGGCGGACGACTACGACAGGCCACCAAATCAGCAACCGCAGCCAGCAAAGGCTCAGCAAGGAGCCCAGCCCCGTGGAGGGGGAAGAGGCCAGGGTCAAGGCCAGGGTCAAGGCCAGGGGAGACCGGGTGGGGCATAGTATAACTTTTCAAATCGTTTGTCTTTTTTACTTTTGTATTTTATTTGAAATTTGAAATTTGAAATTATCGTTATTATGTCGAAATAAATAAAAATATAATAATATAAATGTCTGATTTGATTACTATAATATTTATTCTCTCATCCGACAAATTGATGAGAAGGATTGATGAAAAACATATCGCACCTAATTGTTTGGCCTTAGTCTATCGGTATGGTGATTGACGTTTATAATTTATAACCTGTTTTGTAATACGCGGTACTAAGCATGCGCATGATCGGCCAATCGAAAGTAGGCAGCAACTATCATGGCGGACCCCCCCTCATTCTGGCCTCACACCCCTCGTCAATAAATCGAGTTTATGCCCGAGGTACTGTGTGACGACACGCTGCGTTTGAAAATTGATAATTTTCAATTGCTGTTCACAGTCACCTGAAGCTGATTTCCTATAATTCTTATTGTTCTCAAAATTGGTATTTATTCATCACGCACATTTATCATGGTTATATGTTAAGCTTCAATCTGAGGAAACTTCCCTATTTTAGTCCTGGGGGCTTTCTAACAAGGCAAAAAACAGTTACCTTCAGACATACAGCGACATGATTGGTCGGATCTAAGGGAAAGGACCAATCATGTCGCTGTTTGCCTGACGGTATATGTTTCTTTGCCTCGTTGCCATCTCGTTGCAAACCCAGGGTCGCCACCTCTCGGCTCGCGTAGTTAACCATTGTGGTTCTTCATTATTCCGACATCCCTGCTGCTGGTGTTCTTTTCTCTTACCTAGCATTGCCTAGTCCTCATCACGGAATTGCTGGGGTAGGATCAACGTTGGCGTCGAGATAAAAAAAACAAAAAAAAAACGAAGATCCGCGTGGAAATTCGTATTCAATTCAAGGGTTTTCAGGTGCGAGGAGTTTGGTTACGTAGGTATTCGGAGAGTCTTCCGAATCTTCTAATAATTAGGCTAGTTAGGTTAGTTAGGTTAGTCCGTCTTCTATCGAACGAACAACGGCTGCTTTGCGCCAAAAACAAATCGGTGGCTTCGCCCCAAAAACAAATCGGTCGCTTTGCGCCTCAAACAAATCGGCAGCTTTGCGCCTCTACATTCGATAGAAGACGTAAATCAGTTTCCAACTATGGAGGACAAGAAGATAACTGTCTTATCTGATAAGGACATGCGAATTATTACATCTCGCGAAATGTTGTCGGATGTTCACATAGATCACTTGACGAAACTCGTTAAACGTGACTTTCGCTGCGCTCCCCTGGACGTGTGGTGGAAATATTTTCCAGACGAAATCAAACCTGCTTCGCAGTACAAAAAGCATGTCCAAATACTGCATTCCGGCGTTGCGGACGTCGATGAGCACTGGGTGTGCGCTTACTTTGATACAAAGTCGATATTTATATACGATTCGATGAATTCGGTGGTGCTCCACCCCGATCATGAGCTATTTCTGAGGAAATTGTTCCCTTTTTACTCTTTCGATAGTAATCCGGTGACGTTTCCTAGGGTTCAACATCAGGGCCAAACACTCGATTGTGGAGTATTCGCGATCGCTTTTGCCATTTCGATCATACATGGGCAAAACCCAGAAGAGATTACTTATGACCATTCACGAATGCGCAAGCATCTGCTAAACATGTTCGCAAATAATAAAATTGAACGTTTCCCATGCATTGTTGGAAGCACCCACCAGGATCACTCGCAACATGTTGGTGTCAAAACTTGGGCCATGATCGTTCGGAAATCAAAAACAGTTATCGATCCAGGAGCACCACATGGAAACGACGCCAGAAGGTCTTGTCGTAAACCACTTTTGGCAAATCTGTCGGAAAAACGCGTTTCCACTTCTATCAATCATAAATCGACCACGGTTCATAACCATAACGACAGTAGCGATTGTGCGCTACTTTCACAGAATACGAAGGGAATTCAAAGCGGCAATAACATGATTCAGCTTTCGTCACAGGGTGATTCCCAACATGATCTTGTGCCTTTGGTTCTACCTCGCATGCACGTTTCACAGAATACGAAGGGAATTCAAAGCGGCAATAATACGATTCAGCTGTCTTCACAGGGTGGTTCCCAACATGATCTTGTGCCTTTGGTTCCACCTCGCATGCACGTTGGCGAGGTTACGGAGAACGTCTGGACAGCGGTTACTAATAAAAAATCTGCAAAGCGCAGTCGTATCCGTGCTCCATTAATTTTAGATAACGTATATAGAGACGAAATCGTATCAGGAGCCTGGTTGAGTGATCTCCATATGAATCAATTTGTTTACCTTATGCATACCCGAACAAAATATTCACCCCGCGAGACATATAGGTTACAAATGCTCGATACAATTGTACCAATTTTACCCACACAAAAGCACATTCAACTTCTATACGCTGCTGACCGTCATTGGGTATGTGCATACTACGATACCAAATCGATTTTTATATACGATTCTCTCAATAAAAAGACGCTCCACGTAGACCATCAAAAATATTTGAGAAAATTGTTACCCTTCTACGCGTTTGACAAAAAAAAGATGAAATTTCCAACTGTTCAGGAGCAACCTAACTTCTCGGATTGCGGAGTTTTTGCTATTGCCTTTGCAATCTCGCTTGTGAACGGACACAAACCAGACAAAATTACGTACGACGTTGGACTCATGCGACCACACCTATTAAAACTATTCGATCGTAATGTCGTAGTAGAATTTCCTCGCATCCATACAAAGCAGACGAACAGTATTGATTCCAGTAAGACTCATCAAATCAGTCCTGAAGTTATTGATGTTATTGAACGTCCGCATTCGGAGCCGAATAAAAATAATAAATCGCGCGTGCAGTCGGTAGGGCAACCGGCTGACGATACTTCCGTACACGAACCAGCTTCAAACGCAATTTCCGGTGTTTTAAGAGTATTCGATGAATCGCAATCATCTATCAATCAGCGCGTAGCAAACGCGAAGGCTATTTGTAAACGGGAACGAGAATTCGAAGAGGAATCATACCGCTCACCAACCTGTGATAACCAATTAGTCGAAAGAGTAACTGAAGTTCCTGCAGCAGATTCATTAATGTATTATGAGGAAAAATTAATCAATAAAAGCAGAAAGAATAAGGAATATCATATCGCTAATGCCGAAAAGCTGCGGGCCCGTAAGCGTGAACAATACCATTCGAGTGCTGAAGAGCAGCGTGCTAAAAAGCGAAAAATATATCAGTCGAATCCTGACAAGCAACGAGCGAGAAAGCGTCTCGCCAACCTTGCGAATAATGATGACAAACGTGATGGAAAACGTCAGCGATGTAGAACAAGTGAAGGGAACGATGTGAGAAGTCACAAAGTGAAGGCCGCTAAAAAGATTGCCATGAAGTATAGGCGCCTTCGGAGTGCGAATACTATAACTTTGCTACAATCCAAGGAAAAATATGTAGCGAAAATTTTGCCGTTGATGAACGAACGATCAGAAACTGAAAGTAGAATCAAGGCTCAATCAATCATCAAATGGTGCATCCATGATAGGGATTTCAGAATCAAGTCAATGAGGAAAGCCTTACAAACCATGAAAGAACATGCAGAAGTCAATATAACACAGGCTGCGAAATGCTCCAATGACAAGATTGAGGAAAAACTTAAGGTTATATGTGGTTCCTCTAGACATATAGCCTCAGCTGAATCGTATTTTTCGGAAGCTGTATATGATAAAGTTCCAATTTACGAACCAATTGTTCTTAACGATGCTGGGCAAGCTGTCAATATTTTGCCATTGCTAGAAAATAACAATAAAAGCCGGAATAGTAAACAGAAAAGTTGGCCCTGTGACGAAAGATGCAGAACAAAAGATATAGCTTTACTGGAGAAATATGTCTACTTTCTGAGTGTCATAACCACGTGTACGTTGAAGAATATGTATAAATTTATCAATCAATTGGAATGTACAGAGAAACATGGTAACGGCAAGCTAGGTCACTCACAAATTTGTTACATGAACGACGCTACTTGCAAATCCATATTTTTACCTGTTCAAATTTTAAGCGCACATTTCCCATCGGTACGGTACATGCAGAGGCTAGTGTACAAGGTAAATAATTGCTACACGCGAATTTCAATGCTCGATCAAGCTCTACAAAATGGGGATCTCCAATATCTACAAGAAATCGCAGAACTTGCACAGCAAAAAGCAAATGACATTGCCAAGACTATCACAAGTGACATCGATTTGAATGAGGAACGCATAATTGCAAAGTACAAGGGTGCATTTAATGCCCTGACCAAACGTTCAACTGATACACCCAGTTATGTCTGTGTATCTTGTGAAAAACTTTGTTTCAAACGAGATGTACAGAACATAGTCAGGTTCCGAAAACCTATAACGACAAAGGTCTGGACGGATTTGATGGATCATGTAGAATCTGAAGGTCATGATTGTGAACATGTTTGTAACTATTGCCTCCCTAAACTCCGTCAAAATGTTATGCCACCTAGGTGCATTTTGAATCAACTTATTACCAGACGAGTACCGGATGGTATATCATTATTGAACGACTACGAACGCATTTTAATACAAAGAGCGAAAGCATACCAAACTGTGCAGAGAATGGATACGGTAGCGAACAAAAATCTACCTCACAGAGAGAAGGTCCAAAAAGTCAAAGGAAGGACTTTTCATTTGCCATTGCCTATCCAAGAGACTTTGAAGAAAATTCCACCACCCACAGATCCAATCAACATAAACCACGAGCTATACATATTAGTACGTGGAATCCCAACGAAATCTAAAGTAGTGTGGGAAGAATTGGTAAATGTTAACAAAGTATGGGCTGCATTAGTATGGCTCAAAGCAAACAATCCTCACTATTCTGAAATAAAGTTGCCCGAATCAGCAGACTCCTTGTTGAACGAGTTACAAGATGTCGAATTTCAACTAGAGGATGAAGAAGAGAATGTGGATGGTGACTTGAAAGAACGGGAAAATCTTGATCAAATTCATGCGGAACTTGAAATTGGAAACAATGAAAATGATGTCGATGTTAACTTGAGCGATGGCGATGGTCGTCAAGATAACGTTAACGCGAATAAGCGTGCAGCATTATTGACTCAAGTCACACAGTCGGACGAACTTTACGAACAATTTACCATACATCCGATGTATGAAAAGAGACCGAATGAAACTGTCACAGATCTGTATCAGATGTTGAAAGTACACGACGTGCCGTTAGATAACCGTCATAAAAGTTTGGATTTGCAATGCTTTCCGCACTTGTACCCGTATGGCTGCAATGGACAGCACGAGGATAGGGAAACGCGTCTAACTGATGCAGAATTTATCAAATCGAAACTTATGTCAAAGCACTCACAGTACCGGTTAGATCTACAATACATTTTCTACCTGTTGAATGACGCCAATATGCGCCAAATCAATAGTGGGATATATTACAAGCTTAATATAACAAACCCACGAGAACGATTTACCGCCAAAAGTTATTTGGAAAAACTCTCTAAGGAAGAGTTGGAAGGTAATTTAAATGCAATATTTTCAAGGCTGCGCAACACAGAGCAATATTGGAGTCGGCCGAGAAATGATTTATCTTGCATGACGCATCATTATGGTCCGGCTACTTGGTTTCTCACTCTGAGTCCGAGTGAATGGTTATGGTCAGACTTAAGGAGGCTCTAGCACGAACGGATCATGCACAGAAAAAAATAAATTTTCAGTATATTATAAATCAAGCACCCATTCTCACGTATGCGAGATTTCAGACCGGGTCACCGACTAAATACGCAAGATAAAAATAGTTGAAATTGGAATTTTTAACATGGGCCTTATGGCAGGATCCCTCTCGAAAGACATGGGCCAATTGATATCTCTACATTTACTACACAGATGTTTACGAAAAACTATAGTAATGTTGATTAGATCGCGAGGATTGCAAATACAATAATACAGTATGGGGTCACCGACTCATATTATGAGATATTCGATGTCAAAGTCTCGAAAAATTTGAAATTTAGAGAGGTTATGGAACCGCGTAGAAATTCGGCAGCGAGACCGAAATATGATGGCAGAGCGCCTGCGCGAGAATTGAACCTCCATCCGTCTAGCACTGGAGAAAGTGAGATAGATAGAATCGCGGTGTTGCCATACTTATGTATGCAGTATCGTACCGTAAAATTATTCTTCTTTCACGGTTTTTATTCAGTGGCGCGAAATTAATAATGTATTCATAGAATTAACAATAATTTTATCGGAAGCAACTGTGTTATGACAAACTTGCGGTCTGTAAAAATAGAGGCCCTCGCGTAAGCCCCCACACAAATCGGCCCTTTGTGCTAGAGCCTCCTTAACGGAATACCTTCGCGAGGTAGGTGGCCCCGCTGCGGCCGGGATGACTCCCAGTCAATTAATCGCCTCTGATCCGGTGTCTACATCCCGATTCATTGACAACAAGTTTCGTGCGATGCTTGATTTCATATGTTCTTCGGATAACCCTATTGGGGAAGTAACTCATTATTTCTGGAGGCGTGAGTATCAGGGCAGAGGCATGCAGCATTTTCACTTATTGATTTGGATTAAAGATGCTCCGGTTCTTGGTAAATCTTCAAACGAAGAAGTAGCAGTCTTCATTCTGAAACATGTGACTTGCAGATTGCCGTCGAGACATGTTTCGCCCGACTTGTATCGTAGAGTTACGACACATCAACGGCACAAACATAATTCGTATTGTTTGCGGAGTAAAAAAACAAAAAATGGTACCTCGTCCAAAGTTTGTCGATTTGGATTTTCTCGCCCCGTAACCGATAACATTGTCATTCGAGATGTCGCTGTCTCGATAGTTGGTAGGCGGAAACATCAGCCCAGAAAAAGGCTCATTGACCTTCCTCGAAATAAAGACGAGGTCGACATCAATGATTATAACCCAGTCATTCTCAGCGCTTGGGAAGGCAATGTCGATATACAGTTCATTGGCGAATTGTCAACTCTTCTCACGTGGTACGTCACTAAGTATATTTCCAAATTCGAAAAAAGCAACATGGAAAATGACATCTCGGCCCAGATCAATTCAGCAAAATCCCTTTGCAGTCGTCTGTGGAGTTTTGCTCAACGCATGTTGAATCATAGGGAATGTGGAGCATTGGAGGCGGCTGATACTCTGCTAGGAATTTCATTACATGGCACCGACCCACAAACGACCATCAAATGGATAGATGTAAGAATGATTAGAAACCGAAAAGTAAAAACTCACAAAGAAATTGCAGCTTTAGATGCAGATTCGACGGACATTTTCTGCGATTCGGTAGTTGATACTCATTATCCCGATCGACCACATGAATTAGAATCAACAAATTTGTATGACTTTGTCAAATGGTACGAAGTATCGAAACTCGAACCGAAAGCACAAGACATCGAGTATTACCGGATAGGAGCATCACTGTACTTGAAAAGGAGAAAGCGCGGGTGTCTTATCAATCACTATAAAAATAACGCGAACAATCAACCCGAAAAATATTACTTCGCGTTACTGTTTCTGTTCCAACCATGGAGGGATACGGACGAATTGAAAAATGGATGTGACACGTACGCAGAGGCATTCGATTCGGTCAAAATGGAGCTCGAAGAAGCGTTGCAGTATCACGACCGTATCACAGAAATACGAGAAGGCATTGAGCAAGTGAAAGAGATTATTGAAAAGAATGTGACAGAAGCAGTTGAAACCCAACATAGCGATGACTCAGACGCAATACCCCTAGGTTGTGGGCCAATAGAAGCTGAAGGTGCGATGATGGAATTCCAAGCAGCCGTCCAGAAAGTCGACAATACGGTGAATGGTTCACAAAAAGTTGCAGCCTTAAATGCTGACCAGAAGCGAGTATTTGATACAACAACGGCGGCTATCAGTTCAAATGATAACATTCTACGACTGTATGTTAGCAGAGAGGGTGGCACCGGCAAGAGTCATCTTATCGACGCTCTCGTATGGTGGATCAAGCAGCACGCTGGTAAAGATACGGCCGTGACAGCACCAACTGGAATAGCAGCATTCAATGTCAATGGCTTAACTATCCATAGGCTTTTTCAGCTACCCGTCGAACACGGACGCACTCCCAAATACAAACAATTGTCCGATGCAGCTCTGAAAGTGATCCGAGAGCAGCTGAAAAATGTTGTACTCATTATCATCGATGAAGTGTCTATGATTTCTAATGTAACGCTCATGTACATACACCTTCGATTGGGTGAAATATTTGATACAACCGACTGCGAGGACGGTTGGTTTGGTAGAAAACATATCCTTCTGTTCGGTGATTTGTTACAACTTCCGCCTGTACGTGAAGAACCTGCGTTCAAAAGCTTATCGAGTGCGATTACCGATAAACTTCTAGGGTCAATGGGGAGCACTGACCTGTGGAGTAAATTATTCAGTTATGATGAATTGACTATCAACATGAGACAAAAAAACGATCAATCATATCGCGAGATACTGTCGAGAATACGCGTTGGGGTTGCTACGGATTCGGACACAGAGATTTTAGCAAAAAGGAAGGTCACTTTCACAGCTTCAGACTTTACTGGAAGGATAGGTGAACTATGCATTTACATTGATAATTTACCAAACGACGCAGTTTGTCTGCTTCCTACTTGTCACATGTGTGATGTTCTCAATGACGCGATGTTGGGCAAAATAAAGAGTAAAGAGATACAACTGATAGCTTATGATACGGCTGACTGCCCCCCGTATTTGAAAAAGAAAGTACAAAAAATGTTGAATATGGCAGACGAGGATTGTTCTCGGACTGCGGGCCTCGCAAAATTGATAACTGTTAAACTTGGTGCTAAAATAATGATTAGACGTAACATTGATGTGACTCTAGGTCTCGTGAATGGTACTATTGGCAGAATCACGTCAGTATCACGAGCAATTGATACCGGTGATGTAGAAGCGGTGCAAGTTGTCTTAGCGACAGGTGTGGAACACGTTATAGAGCGCGTTGATGTCAAGTTTGAGGCAATGGAAGGGGCTTTCGTTATCCGAAAACAATTTCCAATTTGCCTCAGTTATGGAATTACAATCCACAAAAGCCAGGGTCTGAGTTTGAAGAATGCCGTAATCGATGCAGGTAATTGCATATTTTCTAGCGGACAAGTGTATGTTGCTCTGTCACGGGTGACTTCCTTAGAAGGACTTCACCTTATTAATTACGATCCACATGCAGTGCTAGCAGATAATTCCGCCATCTTGGAATACAATAGGTTGAGGACAAAATATCGGCCGGACCTCATGACCATGACTGTTCCATCCAAACGTTCGCGAAAGGTTCAAGACCGCCAATGGTCAATTACAAAAAATGTGTCTGCGTGTCAGGAACCAACCATAGGCAACACCTCTGACGAAATGTGGCGAATAAAAGGTTTGCAGAACCCAGATGGTGTTTCTTGTTACGCCAACGCTACGATTCAGTGTCTGTTTCACAGTCATCTCATTAGAAACTGCTTAATGCATCAACAGAATGGCGACGTCATGAAAAACCTCATTGAGAATTATGCCAACTTACAGTCACCAGGCCACGTGTTTACTGCTAGAAAACTCGCAGGTAGAGAGTTCACTTTAAGGAATCAGCAAGATGCACCAGAATTCCTAACCAGTCTTCTGTGGAAATGTGATGACCTGAGGGTTCTGCTGAAACACGAGGTAACCTCTACGAGGCGTTGTGCTGACTGTGGTTTCAAAAGTGAGACAATCGAACCTGGTTACATTTTGATGCTTGCATTGCCACCACCAAGTAAGCAAACTCCCACTCTGTCTGAGATAATAAAGTACAATTTTTCGGCAGTTCAGAAACGAACAGAAAATTTAATCTGCCAAAATTGCAAGTCGAAAAATATGACCATGGTCACTGACGTCACATCCGCGGGTAGTTGTTTAATTGTACAGCTCGTGTTGCATTCCATACAGAAGGGAAAGATGACAAAGATAATTAATTACAGTGTAAAAGGAGTTCCCACGGACCGATCTTCATTCTGTTCGAAACAATATAAGGTGAACAGCGCAATATTCCATCATGGAGAGGATACTGAAAGAGGTCATTACACTTGCATGCTACGAGATGAAATTTCGGGTTGGCGTCACGTCAATGATTCTAGCATTGATAAGCGGAGGTGGCCACTAAATGCAAGGGACGCATACATATTTTTTCTGCAGCATATCTGAACAGTGCTGACATTTCTCATAATACGTAATAATATTCAAATTTCAAATTCGCAAATTTAGAAATATGTATATGGGGGATTCCAGGTCAAATCGACCGGCTGATTTTCCTGACCCCTTTCGATCTGTTTGCCCTTTTACACAGTGAAAGTACACGTTGAAAGGATCGACTGTGAATTTTGTCAGATTTTTCTGACCAAGTATTTTTTCACTACAGCTGGTCAAATAATCAGCTTTTAGCGTTTTTTTGATTTTTCAAGCCAACATAGCTTGAAATTCAGATGAGCAATGAAAAAAGTTCTCATACAAAAGTTTCGCGTCTTTCTTTGAAATTTCTGAAAATAATTTTTTGCAATTTTTTGTGCCTCGCGAAACTGTAGTTTTGGTTAAAAATCTTCGAAAATCTTCAGTAACAAAAAAGTGCCCTGATCGAATTGGCTGAAATTTTTACACAGCATGTCTTTTTCAATGCCAAAGGTTGTCTGGAAATTTCAAAGTGGGCTAAGCAGTAGTTCAAAAGATACATCAACAAATATTCGCAAGGTGGCGATAATTCGGCGATTATGAGGTCGCCTGAAAGTTTTTTTGGCCGCAGTTCAAAAATTCAAGGGCGATCACCAGTAGGTAGACAAGAATAATGAATTTTAATGTTGAATTTTCGAATCGTGGCCAAAAAACTTTTTTTGCGACCTCATAATCGCCGAATTCTTGCCACTGTGCGAATATTTGTTGATGTATCTTTTGAACCACTGCTCGGCCCACTATGAAATTTTCAGACAACCTTTGGCATTGTGAAAGACGGGCTGTGCATAAATTTCAGCCAATTCTATCAGGGCACTTTTGAGTTATGAATGATTTCCACTCATTTTGTATTAAAACTACACTTGAACGGGGTATTAAAAATCTGATGACAATACTCTCGAAAAGTTCACAAAAAGCCTCAAAATTTTGGTATTGGAACTTTTTTCATACATTGTTGACGTTTTGAGCTATGTAGGCGTGAAAAATAAAAAAAAATTGAAAATAAATTTATTCGATTATTTTTCGTAATAGAATGATGAGTCAAAAAAATCTGAAAAAAATCACAGTTCATCCTTTCAACATGTAGTTCGACTGTGCAAAAGGACAAGAAGATCGAAAGGGGTCAGGGAAAAAATCCCGTTTTTTCGGTCGATTTGACGTGGAATCCCCCATATTCAAAATTCAAAACCGCAAATTAAAAAATAATGACATCACAGCGGCAACTAGTTATAACCCTGCGTGCAAGTAACTCCACCAATGCCGGTTTTTCACTCGGAAACGCGATTTTCGTAAAAATTTAAATTTCGGACCTTTTCGGACGAAAACGCGATTTTTTCATTCGTCGTGTCAAGGCGGTCGTACGTACGCGTAAAAATTCGAATTTTGGATCTTTTCGTTCGAAAACGCGATTTTCGTAAAAATTTAAATTTCGGACCTTTTCGTTCGAAAACGCGATTTTCGTAAAAATTTATATTTCGGAACTTTTCGTTCGAAAACGCGATTTTCGTAAAAATTTGAATTTCGGACCTTTTCGGACGAAAACGCGATTTTTTCACTCGTCGTGTCAAGGCGGTCGTAAGCGTAAAAATTCGAATTTCGGACCTTTTCACTCGAAAACGCGATTTTCGTAAAAATTTAAATTTCGGACCTTTTCGGACGAAAACGCGATTTTTTCACTCGTCGTGTCAAGGCGGTCGTACGCGTAAAAATTCGAATTTGGGACCTTTTCACTCGGAAACGCGATTTTCGTGAAAATTTAAATTTCGGACCTTTTCGGACGAAAACGCGATTTTTTCACTCGTCGTGTCAAGGCGGTCGTAGGCGTAAAAATTCGAATTTCGGACCTTTTCACTCGAAAACGCGATTTTCGTAAAAATTTAAATTTCGGACCTTTTCGGACGAAAACGCGATTTTTTCACTCGTCGTGTCAAGGCGGTCGTAGGCGTAAAAATTCGAATTTCGGACCTTTTCACTCGGAAACGCGATTTTCGTAAAAATTTAAATTTCGGACCTTTT
>JAEUYN010001547.1:0-192922 GCA_018257835.1 Euura lappo | reverse complement strand
GAAGGGCACCCGGATTTGGGCTACGGCATATTTCACTGAGCCCCTGGGAGAAGGGCATCGGATTTGGGCTACGGCATATTTCACTGTGCTCCTGGGAGAAGGGCATCGGATTTGGGCTACGGCATATTTCACTGTGCCCCTGGGAGAAGGGCACCGGATTTGGGCTACGGCATATTTCACTGAGCCCCTGGGAGAAGGGCACCGGATTTGGGCTACGGCATATTTCACTGAGCCCCTGGGAGAAGGGCATCGGATTTGGGCTACGGCATATTTCACTATGCCGCTGGGAGAAGGGCATCGGATTTGGGCTACGGCATATTTCACTGTGCCCCTGGGAGAAGGGCATCGGATTTGGGCTACGGCATATTTCACTATGCCGCTGGGAGAAGGGCATCGGATTTGGGCTACGGCATATTTCACTGAGCCCCTGGGAGAAGGGCATCGGATTTGGGCTACGGTATATTTCACTGAGCCCCTGGGAGAAGGGCATCGGATTTGGGCTACGGCATATTTCACTGAGCCCCTGGGAGAAGGGCATCGGATTTGGGCTACAGCATATTTCACTGTGCCCCTGGGAGAAGGGCAGCGGATTTGGGCTACGGCACATTTCACTGTCCCCCTGGGAGAAGGGCATCGGATTTGGGCTACGGCACATTTCACTGTGCCGATGGGAGAAGGGCATCGGATTTGGGCTACGGCACATTTCACTGTGCCGCTGGGAGAAGGGAATCGGATTTGGGCTACGGCACATTTCACTATCCCACTGGGAGAAGAGCAGCGGATTTGGGCTCCATCGGAATTCACCATACCGCTGGGAGAAGAGCAGCGGATTTGGGCTCCATCGGAATTCACCATGCCGCTGGGAGTAGAGCAGCGGATTTGGGCTCCATCGGAATTCACCATACCGCTGGGAGTAGAGCAGCGGATTTGGGCTCCATCGGAATTCACCATACCGCTGGGACAAGAGCAGCGGATTTGGGCTCCATCGGAATTCACCATACCGCTGGGACAAGAGCAGCGGATTTGGGCTCCATCGGAATTCACCATACCGCTGGGAGAAGAGGAGCGGATTTGGGCTCCATCGGAATTCACTGTGCCGCTGGGAGAAGGGCATCGGATTTGGGCTACGTCCAATTTCACTGTGCCGCTGGGAGAAGAGGAGCGGATTGGGGCTCCACCGAAATTCACCATGCCGTTCGGAGTTAAGAATCGCATCTGTGTTCCATCGAGTAAAACTATGCCGCCCGGACCTGAGGATCCCATCTGTTTTATCGCCGAAAATTATGCCGCCCAGATCTGAAATTAGGCCGACAATCACGGCGACAATATCTTTGTTGGAACAGAAAAAATCAGAATTAATTGCATTTCCAATTGCATTACAGTTGTATTCGAATGCCATGCCCCGAACTTAACCTGTAAACTGACCTTCGGCGCTTCGAAAAGAGTTTTGTTTTTTTACTATCCGCTCTTTATTAGCTCTAATCGCACTTTTACTCCCCGTGGTGCATCTCGAAATCGCGCACGTCTTACCCGGTTTTATCACAAAATTATTTTTATACACCTCAGGGATACAAACGGCGGTTTATTGCCCTGTTCCAGCCGGAAAAACCACTTTATTTCCCTTTGGTGTATAAAATATCGTATGCACCACAGGGCAAACGTTGTTTTACAATTAGACTCGTGCGATTGTCAGGGCAACCTCGCACTCGTCAAAAACAACTTGTCGCCCTTAGGTGCATAATATACTATTTTTGGACCACCAGTTATCGGCTATAGGCCATGTACCAAATACTGCACTCTAGTATGACTGAAGCTGGGTAATGTTTTGGTTCTTTCTTCTCCCGATAGGAGGAACATGGATACCTTAAGGTGAAATGAAAGTCGCTATTTTCTCAGCCAAAACACATTCGATTGATGTGAAATTGATATCAGTGACGTAGAAAAACTTAATGAAGGGCCTGCCAATCGTGGATTTTCGAAAATCGAAAGACATAATCAGAATTTTGTGTAACAATAATGTTCTGTAACCCAAGGAGGTGCTGCCCCTCGTGGGGAGAGGCAGCACTTCCTTGGATTACAGAACAATATTGTGAAAAAACTGTTATTACGTCTCGATTTTCGAAAATCCACGATTATCAAGCCCTTCATTAAGTTTTTCTACGTCACTGATATCAATTTCACATCAATCGAATGTGTTTTGGCTGAGAAAATAGCGTTCGAAAATTCCAAGTGTAAATCATCATCCTCATATCGAGGTCACGTGACTTTCATTTCACCTTAACACTTGTTAAGAGGAAATGAAAGGTACGTGAGTGCGACAGAGATAGCGCCATAGGCCCCACCGTGGGAGCGAGAGAGACGCACTCGGACACAGCTTGCGCTACACCTTAACTCCGCTATGGAGCGATCTTGCAAATTTGCCCTTTGCCTCCTATACTTAACGAGGTTTGACCATTCGTATGTTTGTTGTTTAGTTTATTACTTTTATTATTGGTTTTTTGTTCTTTTTTTCTTGCGGTGGTGGCCACTGATATAGTTGCGGCTGAAAAAGCGAACTTGCAAACTGTTCCGTTTTACAGTGCGACAATCGCTGAAATGTATTTCGGAACGATCTTCGCAGCGCGCTCTGACGCCGCCATATTGAAGTACTGGCAGTGAAAAAAGGAACATACCCTTTATGTGGGGGATATGTCTTCTTCTACTCTATGGACAAGCCGCGTTTAGTCGCCGGCTGAAGACACGGCCTGAGCCCGAGCCTGAAGCCAGTTCTTACGACCGTATCTTGTATCATCTACATGGTCGCCGCTTTAAGCGATGGACGATAGAAATTTGACGTGTATACGTGGGTCGAGCTCGAGAGAGAGTTTTGATGATAATTAACAAGTCTTATCTATCTCGTTTATACGTTGAAAAAAAAAAAAAACATTCATCACCCGACGAGATAATGACTTCGTTGAAACACCGAGGCGTCGGCAAAGTGGGATAGATGCTCCATAAAATAAACTCGATGCTTCGGGAGGAGTGTAATTCATGATCGGTTTGCATGTGTGCGGTCAAGAGGAGTGGTGCTGCTCTGCACGTCAAGTAAATCGTTATCTTTTCTAACCTTCTCTATGTTATAATATCACGCGAGTCGCGCGAGCAACGATAATCGAGTCAAACATACGGAACTAACGAGAAAGAAGGATATATCGAAGATGTCTCACGGTTCCGTATCTTCGTAGCGAAATATCGAAAGTTTGAACTAAAACTCGTATAAATACTCGGAGATGATCCCCGGTCCACTCTCCTGATTCTATCCTCATCGCGGTTATTTTTCGAGCTTTGATCTCACTCGCAATCATTGCTTCAAGAATGGCCTCCTCTAACAGAGGCATTCAGATCGGCTCTGCCTGGTTTCAAAAGAAGATTAACCTCAGGCCTCAGCACCGCGGCGTGCACCTAGTCACGGAGGAAATATTGAGACAGATTCCAGAGCTCTGCCAATTCTCCGTAGGCCTCTGTCACATACAAAGTAAGTTTCGGAGCATTTTCCGCAACCTCCGGGTATATTTTGGGGCCCATCGACCTCACGCGCTCGTTTCATTTCTCCTTTACAGTTCTTCACACATCCGCCAGCTTAGCGTTAAACGAAAGCTGGGATCCTGACGTCAGAGACGACATGGAAATGATGCTCAACAAAATTGTTCCCGAGGGATTGCCGTACAGGCACAGCTGCGAGGGACCGGACGACATGGTGCGAAACAAACATTATTATAATAAATTCAACGTCGTCGCTAGTTTTATTACCAATGAACAATTTTTGAGGGCCGGCGCACCCTATCCGGAAGCCAACTTCTCTGAGGAAATTGAAGGAAATTCGATTAGGATATTGAAAATAATCTATTTTGATATTTACTATCCAATCGCGAGATCTTGGGGCTTGTTTAGTTAATTATATCATCCGATTCCTATTCCTTTTTCTACCCTTCCGAAATTCTGATTAATACAGCATAAACTTGAAAGTTTTCAATTTCAACTCTGGGTTCGGATTCTCGCGATATTTTATTCATTCAAACGGTCAAGTATTCAGTCTGGAGGCCATTTAGAGTTTTAATTATCTTCAGACTTGTTTATTAGTCCCTTTACTAATAGAAAAAGAACACAGAACTGTCGGAGAGTTACAACTTTCTTCTACCAACAGTAACTTTGATCTGAGTGTCGGCGAAAGAAAAAGAATACACTTAATCAATTCATTTAACGATACACTAACGTATTTTCAATTATATTTCAGCCTGCCCATGTGAAGGCTTGTTTTCTCGGTTCGTCCTTGAGTATTCCGATCACCGATGGAAAGCTCGCGTTGGGTACGTGGCAGGGCGTCTGGCTCTGCGAGCATCGAGATCACGCGGGTAGTCGTAAGTTGGTGATAACATTGACCGGTTGTTTGAGGGATTCGGCGCGAAGCCCCTTGAGCCCTGTTAGTCCAATCGCATCTACTAGCAGCTAGGACCACTCTCACCGCCGACGGCGCAGCAATCTCCAGCTGCGCATCTCCACGTCTAGCAATTCGAGCTAGCAGCCGCCTAACATTAGCTGAATTCTGAGAGTACGAAGCGCGAAGTAAAATAACGAAGGATATGAAGCGGGTTTAAAGGGAAAAGATACCAAATCGGGGCGAGTTTTATTAGTGTTTCGAAAACTAGTTCATTCAGGGCATTTAATATGTAGGAATTTGTGATATTAACATTGATTATTTAAATGATATGAATATGCAATTGCGTCTTATTAATAGGGTATCAGTCCATCAAGGTGGATCGAAACTTAGTCCTGGATGGCTAATAGTTTGCGATTATGCCGATATATGCTTCCGGCGTATCTGTGGGAAGCCCGAAGACCCTCTTTAGACCCGTATCCAAGATTCTTGCGTCGTACTCTTAGTTCGAACCAACCTGCCGTGTTCTGGTACCATGTGTCCATTGGTCAAATCTGTTTCTTCTACCGTTACCTCAATTTCTGTTCCTACAAGGTTCAAACACGCTTCCAATGTAATGGTATCTAAAAAACACTGAAGATCTTTCTCCCACTCCCAGTTTGTCTATTCGGTTTAGGCACATCGTCGGACCAAAAATTGATTCGAAACTAAGAATATCGGTCCATATCGTTTCTGCAATATTTCTATTTATTCGAGATTCACCTGGAACTCAAGTTCGCTGATAACATAACTTGCGTTGCGATTAATAATTTATTATTTCGCACAGTTTCATTGACTAGTCGATGGGTGAAGTTACGCCGCAAATGAAACCGATACTTTCGCGAACTCGATACTTGGGTATATGATATTTTTTACTTCCCTCGCAAGAGATAACGAGTAGCTGAACCGACAACAACGAACTTATTACTGCCAATATTTGACCAGATTTGTTGAAAGTTTCAGTTAGTGAATTTTCCCAGCAAAACTTGGAGCAACGAACTCTTTGTTGATAATTGTTGCACTGTTGCATTGGAAATGTGATACCAAATGCAAAGTTTTACAAGGTCCATGTTTTTTTTTAGAGTTTGCGCTCCGACGTGACGAATCGTTGTCGGATTTAGTTATTTTTTGAACGGATTTTGAATACCGGTACGCGAATGGTTGGAGTTATCCATTTTTTCCTCCTCGTATACACATATTATAAATGGTCGTCCATTATGATTACTGGAAATGCTTCAACGTAAAACGTATGTATTGTATGATACAAATACAAATACAAATACAAATACAGCCCATATGAAATCTGAAAAGCGAAGTATATTATAAAGAAAAAATAAAAATAAAATTAGAGGAGCTCAAAATGTACATGGCTAAAATGTTTAAAGCAACATCGCAGCTAAAGTTAGCGTGCAATTGTATCTCATCTTCGGAACAAACGATTCTGGCCGCTACACTCGGATGTGAAAACAAAAATTTCTACCCACATTCAGCAGGAATAATGTTTAAGACTTATCGAAATATTTAATTGCGAATAGAATCGAAGATATAACCGAGTGCGCGACCTGCGTTTGTAGAAAACATCGGATGAGAAACTTTTGCTGTAGGCAATGTGTGAAATTGACGTCCGAGCGGTATAATAATAATTAATAAAGAAATAAAAACAACAACAACAACAACAACAAAACGAGTTGAGAGTGGTCCTTTGAAAAAAAAAACTCGGAAAACCTATCTACGTATATTCATAAATGACATTCCATTACTCGGAGTAAGTAAATGGACTCTGAGTTTTCCAAACTTGAGTCATAATCTTGATATAAATGCGTAAAATAATCATTCTTGGGTTCGTTGTATCCGCGGTAATTAAAATTTGCCATAGTACGTTTACAGCGACGCGGTTGTGTAGCGGCAGCTCATATACAAGTAACTATTGAACACAAATCGTAGGCACAAACGATAGAATAAAGAAATTGTATTTGTTGTATAAACGATAACGAGTCCCTGTGGAAATTAACTCGAGTACTCGATGTGAACATAAAAGTTTGAATTTTTAGTTCAAGATTGAAACTCCTAATTTTGGGCTCCCAGCAGTCGTAATTGCCATAGCCACGAGTATCTTTTGGTCATATTCTGTGCTCTAATGAATTTCTAATATATTGGCATGGATGTAAAATAGCTTTAGTTGTAGGAAAGCACAAATTTATGATAAGCCGATTTATAATATGTAATAACAATTAAGATGTCCAACGGCTTTTATAGCGATTTATTGAGGGGCTATTTCGTCTAGATAATTGTACAATTTTAGGTAAAGTAGTCTGTCACTAATTCCATTCGATTCCAATTTCTAATCATTAATATGAAAAACCTAAATTTTTTTCTTCATTCCTTAACTCTCGATCGTCAGGGACTAGGATTTCTGTAATATAAATAAACTATCGCATAGTCGAGGGCTGTAGCGACGTCATTCAGCAACAGCTTTCCAAATTATTTTTTCAATTAATCTTTTATCAATACGAATTATCTCGCTATAGTTGTTAGCTAGCATTATTATCATAGATCAAAATGGAAAACTATTCAATTCATCATCGATTTAATACTGTTTGGTAGTTATCGGGATGTAAATAGCTTGTTATTATAAATAAGATAAGATTAATTGTTCGGTACTTGATCCTTCTCTTATTTATTCTTCGTATAAATAATATTTACCTAATTTGAGGTAATCATGGCCTGATGAGAATCTGTACCGATAAGATTTTGACAAATCATCATTCAGCGTTGTACAAAATTCATTTTTGATAGGCGTATGATCAATGAATAAAAAAATAAAAAATAAAAAACAACGTTCAACAATTAGGGTGTAAATTTGGTGCGTTGCTTAAATTTAATTCCATTTTACTACCCGACGAGAGTGAAAATTCATTGATATTTGTGAATATCGATTAGCTATTGTTAGGGGTAATAAAATTTGTGACCAAGTTTCGATGATTGTTATTTTGTTGTTTCCTTTTTCTTCGTCTGAGAGAATCAGGAATATTTAACAATAAGAAACATAATATTTGGAAAGTGCGCAAAGTTTAACAATTAGCGAGATACAGCGGACCTGAAACTCGTAAAATAAATTTTAAAAACAACTTGCTACTTACACAAATAACGTAACGAGTAAGTATATAAGATAAATATAGTGTGTATCAAAGTAAATTGCTGTACATATGAAAGTTGGGCAAGCAAGAGAACGAGATGTAATGAAAAAAAAATTATCTATGCGAGTATACCTAAAATTGAATGTGTTTAAAAGAGTCAAGACAAGGATGGGGGAAAAAAATAGTAATATGACACAGAAAAATCGTTGGACGGTGACAATATAGCGGGTTTAGTAGATTTATTAATAAAAAGTTTTAATTAATGTAAAATTATTATGGAACTAAATTTGGATGATTGTGTTTTTTTTTTTTTTGATTATTCAAAGAAAAACATTGAAAAAAAAAACGATCGACGATCCCAATAGAGAAAGTCTGTGTTTAGAGCCCATGAATGTTTGAATCGTCGATTACAATTTATCGGTTCGTATGAAAATAAAAAAACACGTTCGTCCAAAATGATTGCAAGTGCAGGTCGTATAAATAATAGGAAGAAAGCGCGCGTTGTTATTTAATTAATAATATTATTAATTTATTATTAATCATAATAAAAAATACAAATGTAAGTTAAAACTATACAAATACAGTAAGTAGTACTAAAAAATAATAATAATAATAAAATTTAAAAAAATGAATAAAAGTAAATTTAATTAAATTACTGATAAAATGTGATTCGTATTGCCGCGTCATCGTTTTGTCACTAGTCAAAATAACAAATGCCCGTCACTTTCACTACCGACACAGAACACATACAATAAGAACCATTACTACTAAATTATTATTATAACTATACAAATATTTGCATATATTTTTCTGGTATTATATTATTATTGTGAACCATATTATGTATGCATATGTTTGTATACGCTAATTAGGGTTTGTGCTACAATATAAAAAAAAAGGTTTATCCATTTTTTTTTTTTTTTTTTTTTTTTTACACCCTAATGAGTACAGATATCCGCACCTAGGCGAATACCTGTTTGTATACATTACACATATATCGGCGTGTACTTTGATTATGTAATACCCAGATAACAAAATAACTTTGATCCGCTAAAATGCTTCGACGAAATCAATTGAGACATTGTGGATACTCAACATGTCGTCTAACGCATAAAACTTGAGGTGAAAATCATGTTTTACTGTACATCTTGGTCACCGAACCAAGATACCCATACTATTCATATTTGTAAGGAATATTAAACACAAGTTTTTTTTGTTTTTTTTTTATCATTCAATCATCGTCCCATGTCCGATATAATACATCATTAAACATACCATGGTTGAGATCATGCACGTTGTGTGCACGTACGTTATCTGGGTACAGAGAAATTATTATATAATGAGAAAAAAAAAATAATAAATAGAACAGGCAGAGAGTGTCTCAGATTTAAATGCTGTATGTGAAATAGTTTGAATTATTGCACTGTTATTAGTGTAACGATTCAGAAGCCTTCGTTCAGCTTTCTGGTCGATAACAGATTCATCTTCGACAAAGATTTTTATGAATTGACCGTGAATTATTGATCATGACACTTTTGGATATAATGATTTATTTTTTTATCTATACCTTGTGGAATTGGCGGTAATCGTCAGGTAACTGCGCGTATATTCTCACTTTCACAAAATTAAAACGTAATACGTACGAATAACAATCGCAGAATTAGCAAAAGCATATGTAAAATCTGAAACACTTTTTACCTGAATCACCGAAAAATATGTTATTGTAATAAACGTTACCAATTGCAAGTACCTAAATAAAGTTTTCGAAAACTTTCATCAAAATATCTGCCGAATGGGCGACAGCGAACATTGTCAGAGTGCTTTTTATAGAAAAAATGCTCGGGTACATAATCATTAAAAGTTATGGATAATAATTATCACTTGTATCATATTATCATTATTATTATTATTATTATTATTGTATTATTATATTATTAGGGGGGGACTTATTAAACAAAGTTGACTCTGTTTCAAGTGTCTGTGTTTCCTCGTACTTCTCTCATAAATATTTCTTCGATACAGAATTCTTTTCACCTGATTATCATATTAGGGATGGTCTTTACGACATAAACATATAATTGCTTGTATATTGATTTCTTAAGGAGAAAAACTTTTAAGCACGTAAGTTTTATGCTCCTCGATACTTGTATCGATCATTGTCAATTTTTCTTATACTTCAACTCGTTGGGATTTTCATGACAAATTAATTATAGCTATGGATCTAAAATCTGCGAATGCACCGATAAGTTATTTGAACACCATATCGGCAATTATATTTTATTCGAGTCGTTTGATTTTTCTAGAATTGTGTAATTTATATGCGAAAATTCATCAATACAGACTCAAAAATGCACTTCAAATTACCTTTTTGTAATCACTAATCTCTGATGATTTTTGGTCCGTACGCAACATTTAGTAGAGATGTATAGAGCTTAGAGATAACGTAGACTTTATTCGATGATAAATGACATGACGAAATTTAAATCTAGTTTGCAGAAAGGTCAAATTGGGATGATTTAGTGCTACTTTCTGAATCATTCCGAGGATCGTCCGGTTCTCGATGGTCGTTCGGAACCTGGTGCGGTCCTGGATTAGTAAGATCATTAGCCTGCTCTTGTACTTCTTTAAACGAAGCTTTGATTTTGTCCATTGCCGACCCCAAATCAACTTTAATTTTATTGAACTCTTGAGAAATTAGCGAAAGACGACCCATGAAATAGTTCAGATTGTCGTCCACATCGACCATTCGTTGCTTTATGTCGCTCACCTATAAAAAAGAAGATTAATTATTCTTGTGTATTGCAGGAGCAAATGCTGGGAGAATTAAGACTCAATCATCGAGAGCTTGAAAATGAATACCTTGGTCTCTATGCCGTCTACGGTGGAAAGGGTACCGTTAATGTAGGCTTCATTCTGCTGATCAATCTTCGTTACTGTTGCCGCAGTTCCGATCATCTGTTGATACATGCTGTTTATTTGTCTCCATACCTGAAATAGCGGAGATGTCAAAAGTTGTCGTATTTTACCCCTTAAAATCACTATCTGGAAATTTACCTGAACCAGTTCCTTTTCCATTTTGGTTGTCAAATTTGCAAGCGCTCCGCTCTGAGTGCTTATGATATTGGTAGCGATCCCGCCGAATCTCTCGTTCAAAGTCTCGTTCATAGCTGCGCTATGGGTTTTTATTAATTCTCCAACTTCCTGGAGAATTTGACGCACCCCGTATTCTACTCTTCTCTTTGTATCCAGCACTTGGTCCGCCGTCGTAACCATCACTATTTGCCCGTTGGCAAGATCACGTAATTCAGCATTCACACGTTCTGCGTTAGTAGCGAGATCAGATCTGTTGGAAGTCAGAAAAATAGAGACAGAGAAATTTAGGGATTCCAAAAAACTATCATGAAGTATTTCATCTTTCTCACCTCAGGGCCGAGATACTTTCTTGTATTGTTACATTACTTTCGTCAACGCTCCGACTCACACCTTCAATTTTATCATCAAATGTGCTTAGCAGGGTATCTTTAGCTTCTTGCAACGCCGCCTGTGTCTCATTATGCAGCGACTGAACCTCGGATGTTCTGGAAAAAAAGGCACATTTTTGAAACATTGATGTAATACAAAAATTGTATACACCGAAGATTACGACGTCTTCCTTACGACGGTAGATTTTGAACCAGATTCGCAGTGTCTTTAACAAGTTCTGTTACTTTTCCAATCGCCCTACTTTGTTCTTCGGCAAGTGCCTTAATGTCACATGCTGGTTCCTTAGGATCCTCCGACTTTTTCTTGGCAGCCTCGTCAGCTTTTCCTAGAGAACTTTCAATGTCCCCGAGTCTCTCACTGATATTTCTCACCTGCGTAGGGAAAACGATATCAATAATAAATCGCCAAATCATCTAAACAGAGTGATATGGATGACTCAAAAGTCACTAAGGACTGTAGAATCAAAAAAGCTCCACCTCGTTAACTACAGTCTGCAATTTTTCAGTTTGGGCGGTGGCGTCGCCTCGGTTTTTGGTAGCCATATCGCCCAGGCTGGACTCAATTCGTGTAACTTTTTCTAAAAAATGTGCTTCGGTATCGCTCAGCTTGGACATGATGTCCGACGCAGATACAGATTCGGTAGTTGTGCTCGGTTGGGTCGGCTCGACATGAGCGCGGACTTCTTGGATCGTATTTTTAATGTCTTCCAACTGTGTTTCTAGACGGTTTTCCAAATTTGCTATCAAGTTCTCGCTGAATTCCTTATGATTTTGCTCCTTCTCCTTCGTCTGTTATACAGATGAAATATATTATTACTACAAAAAAAATGTGGATTAGTATGTATCGACGTCGTTCGTTACTACGAAAACAAGGCAATGATAATTTGATGGATATTCTATTTAGTCGAAGGTGACTAAAAAAATTGTATGTACTCCCAAAAAGCTGTACTTCGTTAAATACGCTCTGTAGTTTCTCAGCTTGCCTGGCAGCCTCTGCTGTATTTCTAACAGCCATAGTACTCAGGCTGGATTCAATCTGTGCAACTTTTCCCAGCAAATTTGCTTCCACACTTTGTAGCCTAGATCCAATGTCCGACGCTGATATGGATTCGGTTGTTCTGGTTCCCTCATCAGTCCGGTGTCCTTCAGCGATGGCAGATTTGATCTCCGTCAGTCGAGCCTCCAGACGGGTCTCTAAGTCTTCTATCAAGTTCACAGTCTTTTGCATCTGAATTCTTTCTCTCTCATCTCTCTAGTATAAATAAAACGAAGTATATCATGTTATGAGGATAAATTATAACAGATTCCCGGTCTTGTACTTGAACTTCACAATCAATATCGAGGCCTCAAGCTTTCTACTAGGTAATTTAAATAGGAAGGTGCAGCCTGGGTGATTGAATTGTTCTCTATCTAACAAAAGACGATGATTTGAGTGAAAACATGGATCATAGGTCTTTGGTCAATCTTCATCTGTTCTATTATTGGAGATGATGGCGTGAGATGAAAAGTAACGACCATTAGAATTCCTTTGAAACACTAGAACCACTTTACTATGTAATTAATCATTTTTATAACGTATGAACTCATACATGACGTTCTAATGATAAATAGTTTTCTTATTATTCATTAGTGTTATCAGAAATGATGTGACGACCTCTTCTGCCCCTCTAAATTTCTAGCTACAATAATATCCATTCATTCATCTCCGCAGCTACTCCAATGCAGCGGGGTTAACGAACTGTACGCATTCATATGTTCATAAATTGACTTGCAGGGATGCTTGCGTAACGCATGGACCATCTTTAATCATTATTGAGATATCTATTAAATACAATCACAATGATAATCGTGGACATTGTTAAGAGTTTATTAATCTCTATATTTCATTTCTACGAGGATTAGTTTATTACATTCCAGCAGTTCAATCTCCTTGAGATGAATTCCCCCCCTTCATATAAGTTTAATGTAAGGCGTATTATATCCAGTCAAGATGCAGTCATGCAGCGACTCCCCACGTAATTAAATGGCTGTAGATAAACGCTATCCACGTTTCTCACCCAACATTAACGCAAGTTGAATAACAACTGCAGTACAGTTCCGACATTTTAGTGCATTCAAATTCGATTCAATTGAATAATCAAATCGCATTGTCAATATGAACGTTCAAATGTGAACGATCTCATCAGCTTTAAGACTCACCTGCGAAATAAGTTGTTCAATTCCAGATATTCGACCTTCGATATTAGTCATGTTTGATACAAACGTGTCCAATATGGATACTTTCTTCGTCAAAGCTCCCACAACTTTTTTCATGTGTTCACCCAGAAGGCGCTCTCGCACCTCGTGCCTCTCTAGCTTTTGACTATTTTCCTTCATTATCCGAGCAAGGCTCAATATAGCTTCTACAGTCATTCCCTCAGAACTAAACAAAATACGTCAAATGATTATACAATCCTTACATTCAATTACTGGGATTACAAATCAAATAAAATCAAAAGGACGATATGACTCTACATCTTCAAAGACTGAAAAGTGATCAGCATTTCTTTCAATTGTGATTTGGAAAGCATGTATAGATCGCATGCCTTAATCTTCATACTTCGAGGATTCTTACAGCACAGCCTACAGGGTATGAGCCAAGTGATCCACCAACTATACCTACCAAGCTTCTCTGGAAACAACGGGGTTCACGTAGAGGAACAGGAATATCATTCCTGACGCTGAGAGCCACATGTTTGCTGACTTACTTGCCAACGATGCTGAGGATTCTGAAAGGCAAAACTGGTCATCATGTTTATCTAGAATTGGAGAAGTAGACCCTATGTCAATTCTATGGACTTTGGACGTGGGTGGGACGTTGGAGACCGAATAATAAATTCGAAATTACATGACTATTTTTATAGCGATAGTACGACGAATTGGTAAACTGTACAAGGGGATAAATTCAATAAGCTAGTCTCAAGATAAGAGTGGACTGGGTCACCGCGGATAACCTTTGCAATATGGGCAATGTAGTTATCAAATACCGAGAAATTCTATAGTCAATAAACACTCTATCAACATATCTACACTCTCTTTGACGTCGAAGATATCCGGGCCGGGAATCGGAGTGAGTAGGGTGAGAAGAGGCGATAGATAATGAAACATTCCATAGTCTGTCAACAAAAAATCGTGACTAATTTCAAGTAACGAAATATTTTTAATGTACGTTATTTATATCGTACTATGAAAAATGCTGGAGAAAAGATAACATACCCGAAGAGACTGATTGAATCTCCAAGCTGAGGGACATAAACTTCTCTATTAGTGCATATCTAATGGTCCTAGGAGGTATAACTAAAGTGAAATATTATGGCTTGTCATAGCTGCACATGTATAACGAAACGACTCTCGGTGTATTTATTATATGCCATGTGCGAGCTGGTTCAAAGACATCTGTCTTGATGTTGTTTGAGACGTAGATAACTTAGTGTCTGGCTGCAGTATTCTTAATCATTCATATTCGATATGCCTCGGAAGCAATAGGGGCGCTTTTGTATATTTGATAAAGTAATCAAGCACTTCTTCTTTCGTCTGGAGAAAATTCTGGCTGCGATTCGTCACCATATAAATTAAAGATTACAATTTTCAATTCTGTTATGTGATTGCTATGGACAATGAATGTTCAATTGAATCAAAAATCGAACGAGATATTAGATAATTCTGCCTATTCTGTAATCGAGAACAATTGAAGACTGCAACTATTATATGAAACTGTTTCAAATTTATTTCCTGAGACCTGAGTGGTTGAGGCCGATTGTTAATGAAAGTTTCCCATTGACAACTATACGAACTAATTTGATCTAGTTGGACGAATTCAATTGAAAAAATAAAAAAATGAAACAATAAATGGAATAGAATATTAATTTATATTATTCAATCTACGTGAATATTATTTTGACTCGTTGATAATTCTCTAATTTATTCTATATCGAGTTCGTGATTTCCACATCTATTTCGAATACAAGCTTCATTCAATTTTCAAACTATTTTCATTATTTGGACAGTTATATGAATTTGTGAATTTCATTATGTGAATTAGTTTCAAAAATTTAAAAAAAAAAACCGCGTGAAGAATCCGCGGTTTTTATGAAACAAATCGGCACCGCGTCTACGGTCAATTGTTGAGAGGGGTCTGAATATTTGAATTACGAACCGCGGCTATCACGCTAAGCTGAGGAGTGACGATTACTTACGTTGGATGTAAAAACGACTGGGAGTCACCTCGATTTCAGAAGCTATTAGTTGAGCGTCCTGCAGGCTTCAACTCTGCAAGAAGAACTGGATGCTCTGTGCCTTAGATAACCCATCGAAGGGGATTTCAAAAAAATTTACCAGAAACTCGAGCAGCTTTTATGTAGCGCTATCTACTGTCAGGGATACAAACTTTCAGCTTCGTTTCGTACAATATCCTCAACGATTACTCCTGTGGTATATTTCATCATTTCAATCATGATAATATTCATTATTTAACAACAACAAAAAGATTGCGAACTTTCACATGTTGATAATTAATGAATCGGCGTCAATCGGAAACATATCATAAAATTATTCTACTATCAGTTAATTATTCTAGGGCAAAATTCCATCACAATAAGTCAAGACAAAATAACTATGAATTGTAATGTGGTCAATGTATTTGTATAATAAAATATAAAACAATAAAATTATTGTAACAATCTTCGGTACACGTAATAAGGTAACATAATGGCTGCATTATGATTAGAATTTCAAGTCTTCGATTGTTTTATCCCATTTACAGGCTTGCACAGAGATTATAGAAAATAAAGTAAATACATATAGTATAAGGATCTCAAAACTTGAAGTAGAAAGGTCGAGCTTCAAGAGCATAAGCGAGTTTTTTTTTTTCTCAATTTCGCTAAACTGTACTTAATCTTTGGCGAAAGATGATCAAAGACAAATTGAAAATAATAAATTTAAAATCGAAGTAGTTTGAATGCATAAAATTATTTTTATTATACGCGTTGAAGTACAAAACGTTAATCTTCTTATCTCAAATCGCTGAAGCTTATTCGCTCACTAATATACAATTACAATTACACTTCTCGTCTTCTTCTTCTTCTTCTTCTTTTTCGATCATGCATCCTGCAGTTGCAGGTTTCTGTCCAATAATCGAAAAATCCCCGATACTCGTTCACATCATAACTGGACAAGTAACGATTGTCCAACCGTAGACTACAGCGTATGTACAGTTTTTGAAGCGACGGTGCTGCCACGATGTGACGCAATCTCAGGTATGTATACCGAAATCCGAGTCAGTTCTTGCGTCGAACTGATCTATGGTTGAACCATGGCTGGTTCACGTGTGTGCTTTTGGTTTTAGTCTGCTGTAAACTTGTAATAATTTTAGCCGATAAAAAAAATTCGAACAAGAATAATAGAACTCGTGTAAAATGTACAGGCTTCTGAGACGGTATACGTTGCTTGTACACAATATTCAACTGCCGACACTGCAGATAAAAGCTAATAAAAACATTCAAGTTTGCTCGTTCTGCAGTTTCTATCATTTGAAGCCATATAAATGTACGTATACGACTATTCCGCTATTTATCATCATACAGTTAGTTTTCTCTGTCGTTTAGTACATTTATAATTCACTCTGCGACCATAATTGGTCTTATTCTCATCCCCAGTTCGGGGCAAACCTTCGATTTTAGGTTAAACCGGCCTCACGATCATTTTTTCATCCACTTCCGATTCCTCTGACACAGATTTACCCTCTCTAAAAACAATATGATGACATGCTTTAATTTAAAATCGATGACACAACCTTATTTTCTCGGTTTGTGTTCCTTTATTCAGATTTGTCACACGTCATTTTTTTCTATGTCGGATCGTTAACGTCGGGCGCTTAGACTTGACTTACTCTTAATTCCCAAGAGAATCGTAATGTTTCCTGATTCTACGTTGCCATATACCTGATTACGTAATTTTGTGAAATTAGAACAGAAAACCTGATGCCGGGAAGTAAACACTTTAGATTTTGGTTTCCTGGGGACTTTGAGAATGTTGAAAATCGTGGCAGGGCTTCAAGCGTTCAACTATTTTTGGCAATAGCTACTATTTGCTATCAATTGCGAATGAAAATAATTTATTCACAGCGGAATCGTGTCTGTCGGTATATCAGAAGGATGTTTCACCAGGTCGCAGCTACAGCGCGATTCGTCATCAAACAATGAGCGCGAGTACGGCAATAATGGATGAGAGACAACCGAAGAAGATTAAACACAGAATTAAAAATTACGCAGAGCTTCTAGAAGGTATATTTCCGCAGGATTCTGAGTCCGATTTGTCCACATCGGTATACAATTTTCTGACTTTGCTCGTATTTCATAATTTCAGTATCCGGAGACACGACGTCTAACAAAAAAGCGAAAATAAAAAAACTGAACGCTTCTAGCGTATCGGAATTCGCTAACGAGCCTGAAATCAGCTTGGACCAGCTCCACAAGATTCGGAATAAGAGTAAGACCAAGCCGTCGGTCGTTGGATCTCCGCAGAACGTCGGACAGACAGAACCTGCAGATTTTCAAGTCTACGATGCACAGGTGAAAATTAATTATTAAATTCGAAAGATTGTGATTGAATTTCAGTTCTCGTCGTTCAAAAACTAAACGAGAATCCCTTCTCACACGGAACAGGAAGAAATGAATTTATTGGCCTCTGCCAGTTCGTCAGAAGGAAATACGCCAGTAGAGGACGAAGCTACACTCCACGAGGACCTCATGGTGTTGGAACAAGATCCGAGCACGATGATCAAGAATTCCTCCGTTCTGAACACCTTTGAGGAGTATTCGGAAAATGTTATAGATGAGACCCAACTCGAAGCTATGGGAACCATCGTCACTGTATCCGATGAGTAGGTGAAAATCGCCTAACTGAAACTCGATCACGATTCACAATACTCACGATTTTATCGCAATGAGAATATTGTAAATCTCTCTTGAAGTGAATGAAATTACTTCGAAATTGTGAAGAATTACTCACAAATCTCCTAAAATCGACGACTTTCGAATCCTCTGATCGATAATTTGTTAGCTTCTTTGTCAATTGTTGAGAGTATTTTTCGGTTTAACAGAATGCCAGAACAGAAGGTGAAGTCTCATCTGAAAACGAAGCGGAAAGTTCATGCTGTGCAAGTAAAAAATTTGGAATTGGAGATGCAGTTTAAACAAAAGAGTCTTGAACGCAGCCTGAGTTCGTACTTAAACGTTTGCGTCAACAGTGGAATGATGGCCGAAGGATTGGGTACATTGATGTATTATCGTCATTGCGGTAAAAACATCAAGAGCTATCCCTCAGTCACAGACGTCAGAGTATACAACATCATTTTACACGCGTACGCGTCGATTGCCAACACGAATAAGGTCAGAACAATATTGGAGATGATGGCAGAGGATTCTATAAAACGGAATCCACAAACCTACGCCGCTATCTTCGAGTGCTTTGGCCGGAACAGAGGTTTCAGAGATTTAGGTAGTAATTAATAATATGTACTTTAAATTCAATCATTATTATTTATTATTCATTAATTTTGACTTCTTTGCAGAATATCGGGATACGGTCGTGAAAGAGATGACCGAGAACGGTATCAGTTTCGATGACGTTCTAAATAAATCAGTCTTTACACACGACCAGCGAGAAATGGTCAATCGAGGGATATGTACTATAAATCGAAGGTTCAAAGCGTCTTACACGCCGCCAAACACGTCGTATACCAATCACCTTTTGCACAAGATCACAAACTCGCCCGGTACTCCTACTGCACCAGCCAAAGGTCTATTCACTGAAGCAGAGTTCGCTCAGAGGGGCCAAGAGCAAATGAAACTTGAACAGCAGGGTCAAATAACGGTCAAAAGTATCGCTGCCAATGGTGAAATTACGCCAGTGATTTTACATTGTGTAAGTCGACAGTAAGACACTTTTTTTTCCAACTTGAAATAATCGGATAAATTTTTCCCATTAGCCGGTGTCACGGGAAAATCTCGTTCTTATTATAAATTTTATTTTACAGAGGAAAAGAATCGCTGAGACCGAAGAAATGTGGAAGCGCGGGATTAGAGAGGCTCTGGAAAGGGACACAAATGTGCTAAAAGTTCAATACACTGGTTCGATCTTTATGCAAAGATCTATGAGCATATATCCTTATCTGAAGGTCCTCGGCGTGGAGCATTACGTCGATATCATTTTGAATGAAATAAAACGATTAGCTACCGGCTCCGAGACTTTCAGCCCTTCTCTGAATGTCCTTGCTAGACAAATTGGGCAGAATATATTTCACAGATATGTGGTAAATTTCTTTAATTTCGTTAATCATTGTCGTGTAATAATTTATCATTCGATTTTATCACTTTTAGATCGAAACGAAGAAAAAGAACGGTGTGTGCGATAAAATATCAGAAATATACGAAGAGTATTGTTACCGTTACCTGAACGGTCACAAAAACATGAATACTCGCACTATTTGGCAAAATCTTCTACACGAGAAACGAACTAAGGGGCCGACTGCGGATTTGAAAGTCCCGCCATGGCCACCTCATATCATTATGAATGTGGGAAAATTTCTGTACAACATCCTCCTGCGAGATATCAAGATCGACGCTAATTCCACGAGGATGAATAATAATAACAATTCTCCAAGATACTTGCCAGCGTTTTATGCCGTCTTTAGAAATAGTCGACAAAAGCTCACGCAAGAGGTAATCTAAATCATAATTACCTATTGTATGCCCCCTTCTTTTTTTAATACAACGCAACAGTTACAATGCTTCCAAATCAATTTAACCATCGGTTTTCTTTAATCGCTCACCCAGCAGATTGGAGATTAAAAATTTTTGCTGATTCAATATTTTATTTCGCAGATAAAACCTCATCCAACTTTATGCCGGCTGTACAGGGACGCTCAGCTCGAAACTTTGACTTTCGACCCTGTGCTGCTACCTTCGTTGAGTCCTCCTGTACCTTGGTACTCTATCCACAACGGTGGATATCAGATATCAGATGCTAAAATTATCAGACTTTCCCACCAGGCTGTAAGTTGCAATTTTTGAATTGCAGAATCAATTTCAAATCCAACGACTTGCCATGTTAAACTTGACGATTTTTATTCTGATATTTAGAACCAGCAATGGCAAATGCTTGAGGAAGTACCGCCGCAACAGTTGCATCCAGTATTCGACAGTTTGAATCAGTTAGGCAGTATACCTTGGAAGGTGAATGGTCCGGTGCTGGACGTAGCTTTGAAAGTAAGCGATAACTAAGTTTACATTTTCAACAATTTTCAATTATATCGCATTTTTCATTCATTGATTATATTGATTAGGTATTCCAAAGCGGGGGATCTAAAATTTTGGATATACCAGAACCGCCGTCTCACCCCTTGCCGTACATACCGCTTAAAGCTGACGCATCAATAGAAGAAAGAAACAGAGTTGCAAAAGCCAGGCTGAAGGAGAGGAGAAAAAAAAGCGATATGTACTCGCTCTGGTGCGAAACTCATTACAGATTGTGTTTAGCTGCTCACGTAAGTGATAATTGAAAGAAAAAAATCCAATGAATCTGACGCAAGAGTGAACGGCGACTCTCCTTTCATTACAGTACAGGAATCAAACCTTCTGGCTGCCGCACAGTATGGATTTCAGAGGTCGCGTGTATCCCATTCCTCCACATGTGAATCACTTGGGTTCTGACATGGCCCGTTCGCTGATGGTATTCGCCTTAGGAAAACCATTGGGACCCGACGGGCTCGACTGGCTCAAAATTCATATCATCAATTTAACAGGCCTCAAGAAGAGAGAAGCCAACAGTGAGCGGCTCAAATACGCGAACGAAGTGTTACCCAAAATATTGGATAGCGCAGAAAACCCGTTGGACGTAGGTTTCCACAATTTATCATTTTTCAAAACACTCCTCAACAATCGTATGGTGTTTCTCTAATAGATATCTTTTCATTCTAATCCAGGGTGACAAGTGGTGGCAAGAATCTGAAGAACCGTGGCAGACGTTGGCCGCTTGTTTCGAGATTGCCAATGCCCTCAAGTCTCCGAACCCGGTCGAGTTCGTCAGTCACTTCCCGATCCATCAAGACGGCAGTTGTAACGGACTGCAGCATTACGCAGCTCTTGGTAGAGACCAGCAGGGAGCTGAAAGCGTTAATCTTTATCCTGCCGAGAAGCCCCAGGACGTCTACAGCTCGATCGCTGCCCTGGTAACAGCAGACTTTCAATAGCTTTTGATCGAAAATCTCCTAGATTCCCCCTTGACCGTTCTGTATTCGATCCTTGCAGGTGGAAAGGGAGAGAAAAAGTGACGCTGAAAGTGGCTTGTCGATAGCGATAGCGTTGGAAGGACTGATCAAAAGAAAAGTAATAAAGCAAACTGTGATGACGACCGTATATGGCGTTACAAGATTCGGAGCTAGACTCCAAATAGCCAGACAATTGAAAGGTGAGACGAAATTTTTTCGGGTAGCCATCGATTGTGATCCGTACTTTACTCTGATTTGAATTGTATTTTTCCAGAAATTGAATTCCCGGATGAATACCTATGGCAGGGAAGCCATTACTTAGTCAATAAAACGTTTCTCAGTCTGAGGCAGATGTTCACAAGCACAAAATTGATTCAAGATTGGTTGACGGATTCCGCTCGTCTTATATCCATGGTTTGTGGTAAGAATATGGAATGGGTTACGCCGCTCGGACTCCCGGTCGTACAACCTTATAATAGAACCGTTCCACACAGCGATGTTAAAATGTTATCAACTACGGAGATGTATAAGTATGTTTGATGAATTAATTTTGGATGTTACCAAATCGGTTACAATAATTTTTTAATTTACTGAATTTTTCTGAATGCTCTTGATGTTACAGTAAGCCGAATGTAATGAAACAGAAGAATGCATTCCCGCCGAATTTCATTCATTCGCTAGATTCTAGTCACATGATGCTGACCAGTCTTCATTGCGAGAATGCTGGGCTCACCTTCGTCTCTGTTCACGATTGTTTTTGGACTCACCCGTGTACCGTTGCTCAGATGAACAGGGTAATTATAATACAAAATAACCATTTTATCGACTACTCATAACGTCTAAAAATGTATCGTTTTAATTATTTCCCTGCAGATTTGTCGCGAAGAGTTTGTTGCCTTACACTCTGAACCAATTCTGGAGAATCTTTCCGAATATCTGATCAACAAATTCGCTTTCAAAGACAGGTTTGTGTACCTTACCAATGCTGCGGTTACACAGCGAGTCGGATGGTTGTTTAATTGCAAAGAATATCTCGATCAAACATTCAATTTGATAATAAATTTTTTTTCATAATTCCAGCGAGCTGCATGACGACGGGTCTAACGTTGATTTGACCAAACAGAAGCTGAATAACGTTTTGAATAAAGTCCCGAAACAAGGTGTCTTCGATTTAAAAAATGTATTGAAATCCGTGTACTTCTTCAGTTAGATGCGCCACATGCGCTGTTGGAGTAACACACGGAAAAACTTATCATCGTGCTGTAAGATTTCATCTATTTGTAATATAGTAAGCTGCAGTTATATAACAGTCAGAACTCTTTTGGCTTGTCTAAAAAGTTCTTCATGATATTCATCAAATTATAATTATTTCCGATCCGTGCCATAGATTGAGAAGAACTTTGATGCAACACGAAGACGTAGTCACAGCTGGCCAATGTTTGATGCAATATTTCCAGCAAACTGTAAAGAATAGTTGATGAAACGAAAAGTATTTGCTAGTGTCTTTCACGTGTGGTATCAATACATAAGTTTTACTATTATAAACCCGGTGTGAACCATGTACAGAAAAAAAAAAAACACAATTTTCATATAAAAAGTAGCAAAATATGTTCTAAACGTTGTTTTTCTATTCTCATGGCATGTAGTTCGAAATTGAACCACTACCCTATTTCCGATTTGAATGACAGTGAAAAAGAACCAACAGCGCATCTGGGATTCCCCGACAAAAATGCATATTTTCAGATCCCTACAACTCGCTAATAAAAAAAAAAAACATCGGGAAGAAAGGTGATAACAAAACAAACAAACGAAAAAATGCTTCAACGGGAAATTCCGAGCATTATTTTTTGTAATTGTGTTCATGTAAACCTGATTGTAAATATGCATTTATTCGGGGAGTCCCAGATGCGCCTGTAGTCATGACGATTTGTTTTTATTTTCCGGTGAAATTTAAAGTTTCTGCATCGTATAAGCCATCATTTTTGATGAATTAACAAAAAAAAAAAACAAGTTCCAAGCGTCTCCCCGTGCTGAAAAGAACGCGCGCCAAAATTCAAATAATACGAGACTTCAAGGCCGCTACCAGGTGGCGCTGATGAAATTCGATTCTCGCGCCTCTATCGTGATATCGAGTAACCGAGTCGACCCAAGAGGTTAAAAAATAATCAGGCTTCATTCTGACGTCGCTCTGTGTGAGAATTTGGGGGATCGGGAGATTTCGGAGTTGGACAATCTTTAGTTAAAGATGAATAGTGAACCATGGCGTATGTCAATGTTGCTGAATGGAAGACAGATCAGGTGTGCGAGTGGCTAAAAGGTACGCATTATAAACATTCAACAAAATATCCGGAAACGAATACCGGACCGAATACAAATATCCACGAAATAAAATCCCCTTCGTTCACCTGCCAATTATCAACAACGAAATTCATTTCCTGTGTACGTCCCCCTCCTCCCTCCTTCGCCTGCCTGCCGTCCCTCCTCCCTGCAGCTTCTTTCATACTCCGATACCGTCGCTATCTATAACACAAACTGCATTGTAAATTCTACTTTCGTTCATTCACGATTCACGAACAATTGCGTAACTCATTGATGAATCCCTCCCTGCCTATCCTATCTACAGGTCGTAAAACGCGATGACAAATACTGACTCGATCATTCGACACAATCGCATTGTCGCTAATCGTCCTTGTAACAGTTTCGAAGAAAAAAATAAAGATATCCGTATGAAGGAATTGTTTTTTTTTTTTCTCTAATTAATGGACAAAGACGATCGAATCGAATATTCAAACCGCATTCTCCTCCGTAGGCTTAGATAACTCCGTTTTACCGTACGTTCATAGTTTTATGAACCATTGTGTGAACGGTCAGCAACTATTGAATCTTAGACCGGAGGATTTGGAGCACCTTGGCGTGTCGAAGCTCGGTCATCAGGAGATAATTCTAGAGGCCGTAGAGTATTTGAGGAACGTTCATTATGAACTCGATCGGGAGAACCTGCAGCTTCTCGCGCTCCGTTTGTCTTGCCAGGCACATAGCTTGCACAACGAACTCTCTAGACAGACAGACTCGAAGCCTGTCACTACGCAGACTCTATCCGACGTAGCCTCCGTCGTTACGGCCGTCAAACCCCTCGTTTGTTGGCTGGATCGATCTCCGTTCAGCGGGCAACTCGAATATAACGACAAGAAAGCTGAGCTGTTAAAACTCTCCATTGAAATGGCTACGTGCGCTCAGAGAGACAGGTTCGCGGAGAGACCCATCGAAGAGATCAGAACCACTTGCGGACAGCTCGCCATACTTGCGGACTACATTATACAGGATGTCGCCGATCCCATGATCCTACAACCCGCTAGTCTGGATCTTGTAACGCTGAAAAAGAGGCCTGGAGATGATCTGGTGAGACATAGACTCTGAAAATATTGAATTTTCCATCAAAATGAGCCTCAAAACCGTCGAAGAAGGTCCAAACGCTGTTAAATTGAGTTTATTTTTGCTAAAAATGAGTATAAAAGGAATAATACTAGTAGCCACATCCTTTTTAGATAAGAACATTAACGGCGGTAAGATTGTAGCTTCCTTTGCAGATAACGGACTTAATTTTACATGACAATGAAAGTGCAGATGCACTTTGAACTGTGGCTCTGTATCAATCTTCTCGCATGACAACATCACCGTAATTGAATATTTTTTCTTCACTCAGGGCTTCTACATCCTCCCGTCGTTCCACGGCGCCCATCAAATAGCGGAGATTAAATTCGGATCAGCTGCACACCAGTGCGGGAAAATGGAGGAAGGCGATGAAATTGTCCAGGTGAATTACTCAGAGCTGATCGTCGCCTTGAGACGATTTACTTTCATCATTTTAACTCCGAAAATTTAATTATTTCAACGAATGAATTCTGGTTGATAGGTAAATTACCAAACGGTCGTCGGCTGGGAGCGGAAAAACGTGCTTGAACTGTTCCGCGAGAGTCCAGCGGAGGTTTTATTGACCCTGAAACGGAGACCGAGACACACGAAAGTCTATGGCCAGATATACATAAAGCCTTACAGACTGCCGAGTAATAAGAAAACAACGTACACGACTCGGTGGCAGCATAATTTACCCTCGCCTAGACCGGAGCTGCTGACTATACCAGATTTCACTATGCCTCTACCTCGGTAAATATGATTATCATCGATTTAAATGTCCTATATTGAGCAAACGCCTTCTAATACCGTTGTATTCCCTTCAATTTCAATAGGCATGTACCAAAGATTCCCAGCCCGGAACCGGCGAGCATTTTAGACACAGTTATCACCTTGGACACGATGCCTTCGGACAGCAGCGATTCTGACAGTGAAGTTGAGCCGCCTTCGTCCGTTCGATTGTACTCTTCTAAACCGAGAAATCTGGTGCAGAGACGGGCGACGATAACCGGAGCCAGTCCGACGACCAAGCATGGCGTGGACATTGAACAGTTTTGGAGAGAACTGAAAGCGGAGAGGAACACGACCTTCCAGCTTAGAGACAAAGCTGCGTCTTGCGCCCACGGCTTGGATACCGTGCCTTCGAATTTGAGACCGCAAACTTGCCTCGGTATAGAGCAAAGCAAGAGGAAGAAGAGGCTGGAAGGACAGGTGGATGATAAGAAAGTACAGTTTCAGGAGAAGTCGGAGGACGGTGATAATGCTCAAGCGAACGATAAAGCGAGATCGAAAATTATATCGCAGAAGAGTATTTCTTTTGAGACTAATACGGTTTATTCGGAAAATAGACTTATGGATGTTGAATTTAACGTTAGCTCCAATACGAGTGATACTCAAGTGCCTTCAAATGAATCAAATAATAATAAAACTAGCTCTAATATTTTACAAGATGGTAAAATTAGCGAACCAAGCGCTCACCATAAGGAGAGAGGCAGGTTGGATAAGAGCTACAGCACACCGGCCTACGATTTGACGGAGAACGATTTTGTCGAGAGAAAATTAGCGACCATTGAAAGCCACTCGAAATTGAGTCTGGCTTCGAACGCGTCAAATTGTAGTTTGAATAAGACTGAATCATTTAGAAACGATGAAATAGTTTTAGATAACGTTGATATTAAAAAATTAGATTCACCCATCGAGAGTGAGAGTATCGGCAATGTTGCACAAAAGATAAATAACATTGAGAAAAATTTACGAAACATCGATACCGATGGAAAATCAAAGGTGCTTGACAAAGTAGATTCAACCAGAGGCATTGTACATATTAAAATAAACGACATCGACTACAGAAGCAGCGTCGAAGATTACCAAAGCAATATTGGAAGCGTGGAAAACCTTTCGGAGTACGCGAAAGACGACGATGTCGTCAAATCAAGTTATTCAATAGACGGTAAGAAGTCCAAGAACAGAGACGTCGAGGATTTGCAATCCAACTACGAACCCTCAAGTCACGAGAGTAGCGTAGAAAAAACCGAATCCACAAGCAGTTACAACGACAACGTCGGTAGCAGTAGCGAGGGCGATCCGACGTTCAAAAAGTTTGGAGATATCGTAGAGACCATAAACCACGCCTTGATCGCGCACACCAAACTGCAACAGGTGAAAGCTAGGAGCGCGGAAGACCTGCACAATTATAAGACACGGAATTCCGATCTGGAAACGATCAAGCCTTTACAGAGTCCGTCGCAACACTCTCAGCTCAGCAACGCGGAAGCATTGGAGAGACAAAGCTCTGTGACGAGCATTCAGAGCGGCAATCTGCTCTCGAGGCAGTACGCGGAAGTCTCTAAAACAACGCGGAACAAACCTCAGGCCAAGCAGAGGTCGACGCCACCCGAACCACCGCCACGAAAGTATTTCACTAAGCCTGCGCCATTGAATTTAACTAACATATCTCACTCTCCGGAGATTCATGAGAAACCGATACCTTCGGAGAGGCCTAGCGTTAGGAGAGATTTGAAAAAGTCGGAATCGTTCCTTGACAATAATTTCAATACCGATGACGCCTTGGATCCATATCAGAGAAACAACGAGGCTTTAGAAACATACAGCGATTTTGTTGAAAGGTCGACTGATTTTATCGACGAACCGAGTACTCCGGTCGGAGATCACAAGCCAACTTTGTTGACCGACCCGTACGGTTATTCCGAAATTTATGAGGGTCAGTTCAAGGAGGAAAAAAGTTTATTCGACGGGTGTGAAACGCCTCTGGAAAAATTCAGCCCGACTAGCCAGATATCCTCGGAGCAATATAGGATAGAAAACAACGTTTCAAGGAACATGGATTCCCCGGATGGCGTCGGGTGCTCCAGGCAAATGCACACACCCGAGTCCAAGCCCAGGACTCTTGAGAAAGACAAGAGCTCGGAGAAGGGCGTCGTCAACAGGGCCATGATGGTCGCTCGCAGCATCGGACTGCATCCAAGTTCCAGCAAAGCTTCGGGATCCAGTCCACGGAGCAGCCGGAAAAGGAACCTGCTGCTCGCCAGTCAGTATTCAAATCGAAAAAAATCCCCCTACTTATGTTTGTATTGCTACGAAAAATCTCCTTTTATTATCCGCAGAAAGAAGAAACGTATCGGTGAAGGACGTCGGCTTAGGAGAGCTCGAGGGGTGGCTGACGCACCGCAGCAGAGGGGCAGGAGGTGCGTGGGCTCGAGCCTGGTTCATTCTGAAGGGTTCGTCTTTGTACAGGTATAAAATACTCGAATTCGAGAACTCGACTCCAAAAATGATCGAAACCGAGCTAGAAATGATTCCCATGAATTTCAGGTTCAAAACACAGGACAGCGCGAAAGCCGATTGCCTGATTGCCCTGACTGGGTTCACAGCTTCGCAAGCGACCGAAGTAAAATCCCGAAAATACGCCTTCAAAGTTTACCACACGGGGACCGTCTTCTACTTCGCGGCCGACACTGACGATGGTCTGGCGCTCTGGTTGGACGCGATAAACAAAGCTACTCTGGGGGCCGAGAGCCACGGGCAGAGCAGTGCTTTGTTCAGCGAAACTGACGAGAGCGACGGAGAAAACAAAGCCAAGCTCAGGGGCGGCTCAACTCCGGATAAAACGAATTTAGAAAAGAAATTTGGATCTTTGAAGAAACTTGGAAGAAAAGATTCAGGGTTCAAAGAACAGGAGATGGGCGGCGCCAGCCTTGATAGAAAATACCTCAGATTCCTCGGAGCTAGAAATCAAAATGTGCCCGTTCCAACTGCACAGTTTAGAAGCTATAGACGAGTTCTACCCACATCGACACCAAATAGGTGAGAAAATTTTCACAAATTCGTCTAGAATCCCTAAATCTGATGTTTTATTTCCTATTCTGTTACAGAAAGCAAGATTTGATTCCACATTCTCCAGATTTGCAAGTGACGGTAGCAGGGAGCACGTTCTACGGCCTGAGTTCGTCGCACAGCGCAACCGATGTACCAAGTAGTCACGACATGGGTGATTATCGACGAACATCAGACAGGTAATGAAAATTAATACAATTGGCTTTAATAACGAAGAGCGTTGATGAGCTTGCCCTCTAAATTGCCTATAGTTAACTTTCCGTTTGTTATATATATATATATATATATATTTATATATATATATTTTTTTTTTTGCTTCTAAATAAAACAGCATGTCTTGGCGGTGCTATTATCTCAGTATTAACAAAACAAAACTTCTTAATTTTATATAGGAAAAAAATCTTATTTAAAAAACCAAACTGTAGTTAAGACAATAATAATAATAATAATAATAATAATAATAATAATAATAATAATAATAATAATAATGTTTAAACAACAAGATGTTACCAAATGCCTGCTGTAATAAATTATCCAATCGTCAAATGAAACGTGTAATTCATTTTATATGTTAACATTTTGTGCACGTTTGACCCAGCAAACTCCAAAAAAAAAAAAAAACTTCTTTTATTTTTATAAACGATTTTTTTTTTTTCATCGTGCAGGGAAAACTAATCTCCTAACACTAGCTACAGACCGTAAAGAGCAATCTATGCATGTTATTCACAAATTTCGTAGTCAATATTAATTCTTTGATCGGTAAGTTTGATATTAAACTTCATCGACTGACTGCATGACTGCTATGGGACACTTAACGTATCGTAGCCGCAAATTTTACCACGTAATATTACTCGTCGTGCCAAGATAAGAAAAAGGCATCAGAAATTATAATCATTGCGGTTGAGTGTCTTTTTCAAGACTAATAAAACTCATAAATTTCTATAATTCTATTAGAAAAAAAAAAAATTACATGAACTCATAAAAGTATTCAATTTCATTCCCCAATTCTACACATAGATCGCATAGCAGTCGGAGTAGGAGGCCCGACGACCTACAGGGCTTCGTAACGTTAGAACAGTTCATGCTGTCTCATCAAGAAGAAGATCGTCGACAGGAATTGGGAAACAGATCGGTCTCTCCGCACGTCACTCTACTTACCAGTGACCATGTTCACATACAGCACAGAAACTTCCACGACATATCGCCAAGCAATGGAGTCATATATGGGCAAACGAGGCATTTCGACGATGTTCTACCAACGAACGGCGTCATATACGGACACACGAGAAACTGGGATGAAACATCGTCTAACAGTAGCAGCAGCACTTCGTACGGGCTCACCAGAAACGACGAAAATCATTCTCATAGCAGGGATTTGAGTTACGGTCAAAGTCACAGCGGCGAAGAGCCTCATGCTCATAATAGAGTGAATGAATATTGCAACGACGCCCCTGGTGGGAAGAATAAGTATGGTCAGATCGGATATGGGTATAAAAAACAGTCGGATAGTCATTCGCACAAGACTAGACCGCAGGAGGGCGTCGTGTATTATCCAAATAGTCAAAACGAGCCGCCGCATGGTAATAATTTACCGTTTCACACGAGACAGGAAATAGTTCAGAACTCTAACAGGCAGATGGATGCTATTTATGGACAAAACGCACATATGTACGGGCCGAAAAGTAATTTGAAACAAGATTTTAGGTACGGCAATAAAATTCACGATAATCACGGCAGGAGGGTATCGGACTCTAACGAAGTACTCGCTGGCTTACATTCCGCACCTAAGAGGCTCATCAGAAACGAAGGTAATCCCGGTTCTTGGATCAGTTCATTCGGGACTTTGACGTGCTTCGATATTGTTTCAGGATATTCGGGGTCGAGCGGTGACCTGGCATCACCAGTCACGTCGGAAACGTTGCAACGAGCTAGGCGAGAGGCCTCTGTGACACGCAAGGGTAGTTTCAACCTGATAGATCGTCGTCGAGACAATTCAACCCCGGAAAAACACTGGATGGATTCATTGAGAAGAACCGAGAAGAAGAATTCAAGCTCTGATAAAAACAGATTAAAGAATGCGGCGCAGTACCAACCCCCGCCGATACCTAGTTCACCTTTTGAACAGGACGGTATGAGACCGGCGTTTGAAATGCACTTGGACAAGAGCGAACACGTTCAAAAAACAAACAGATTCAAAAGTCTGTTCGGAAGCAGAAGTCCACAGAAGCCAAACACCTTGGATTTACCAAAGGATCATCAGAAAACATTGCTCGGTAATTGAAATTCGTCTCAAATGGATTATCGTAATCGATCCACTATCCCTTCTCTCCGTCTTTCACGAAGCTTTTACTTACAGGTTCACCGAGGTTGCACAGAGCTATATTTCGAGACAAACGAACGAACCAACAGCATCAAACTAATCGTTCGGGAAGTCAGAGTCCCGGAGACAGCGGAATCAGTCAGTCTTTGAGTTCTTTCAGCGGAACTAGCCACTCGCATACTCTAAGTCAAAGCTTCAGTTCAACGAGCTCCGTTAGCGATTGGAGTCCGGATACGCCAACGACGAATATCCCTAAGGTAGATCGTTTCGTATGATTCGGTTCTACTGATTCCGGTTACAAATTCTAATAAATCAAATGTTTCTCGTTACTTTAGTCGATACCAGCGCCGGGACACGCTCAAAAGAGGTCATCAAATTCGAACAGAAATTCATTGGCGCCGCCAACGTTGCCGTACATTCCACCACCTACTTCGCCACCGCCGGATTATCCTGGTCTAGAATATCCGCCAGTTTTTGAACCGGGTACCTATTCATTGACGGACGCTCTACTACGGAATCGGAGCAAAAGCAGCCAGAGCAAAACGGATTCATGAATATTTGAAGTGTTTATATCTTCATCTGGCCAGTTTTTAATCACGCGAATCGATAAATATCTAAATAGTTTTGAGAAAAAATGTCAAAGAATAAAAATTCTGCTAGTTTAAGGCGATTATTATCAACGTAAGCGAGCCTCTTGCTGAAAAGTATTGAGATTTTAATTTAGTATAAGTCGTAAGGTGTAATAGGATGATTGATATTCATTAATTTGATATCGACGAGTCAGAGGAGCGATGATAAGCAATTATGATGAAGTAATTTTTGAAGAATTAACTGAGGTGAAAGTAATAACGAACAAATTCAATAATTAAGCAATATTTTGAAGTATCTGTGGCACAGTATCGCAAACAGCCGTCCATGCCGTGCCTATAAAACTAATAATAAACATTGTTGAATTATCCGTTATTCATAAGCAATACATATAGTCTATACATTTTTTTTTAATATTTACTCAAATTAAATATTTAGGCACCTTTTTCTTACCGTAATTTTTTTTTTCTACGAAGGAAGTTTTTTAAATTGACACTTCAAGCCTCATTAATAATAATAATAATAATAATAATAATAATAATAATGATAATCCATATTTTACCACGTGTAATTTCAAAGCAATTGCGTAATCTGAATATGATATGTAGAATAATTTATTTTAAAGCCTCCTTGTACCGTAGTATTATTATATTTATTGTAATTTTTGGATATAGTTATAATTAATAGGCTTGCTCATGCTAAATTCTGGTAATTGTGAAACAGTAATTTACAGTAATTTACAATTATCGATAATGTCATACTCTTTGAATCGCTTCGTTTTTCCTATAAACGCTGTATTTTTATTTTTATTTTCAAATTCTTTTGTTACATGAATTAATAGAAGAATCGCGAAGCTTAGTTTTAGCAGCGATTACGCTTATCGCGACAAATATTAATCGCATTGTTTCTTCGGACTCTTACTAACTAATTGATTCATGAGAAATTTTTTCTAACAATATTAAAGTTATTATATCTAATTATCAGACGATATATGAATTCGAAATGTGATTTAACGCGTTTAAAGTGCCTATTTTCAATATACATAACGTGAATCCTAGAAGAATACATATCCTAGTTAGCGATTACGGTCTAATATTGAATCGTATAGAATAATTATTGTAGATATCTGTAACATTTTATTGCTATTCATAGTCTATCTTTATTCAGTATTATTATAGATGCGATTATCCGATATTTTTCTCTTTCGGTTTTCCTACATCAGCGAATAACGTGATCTTCTAATTTCATTTTCATCGCTAAAAATCAAGATGTTCCATATTCTCAACAAAAAAAAATCGTAATTACTTTGTCGAATCTAGTGAAAGTTAACGTTTCTCGCGTATTTGCTGCGTATGAATAAAAAAAATTTTCGTTCCTCACGACGTCGTCCCACATTGCTCGCAATGCGTATTAATTATTATGCATCTATGATTTTTACGTAGTTATATTCTTTTATCACACTATGGATATTGACTATTGTACATAATAATATGTCCGCTATACAAAAAATAAAAAATTTAAATAAAACTTATATTTTACGAATACTGTACAATATTTTAAACAAAAAATAATAATAAATTAATATTAAATAACTATTCGACTTTCATTTTTTTTTTCAACCCTACACATACTTCGAGTTCTACTATTGAGAAATGAATAAAACAATATTAGAAATAACTGGCAAAATGAGGAAAAAATTGTTTTCTAGTAAATTGAATAATTTGAATTATTTCACTAAAAAAATAATACGTCAGTCCAATTTTGAAATATTTTCCCCTCCGAGTCAATAATAATAATAATAAAAATACTCAAACATTCCTCAATAAATATTGAACAGAGTTTTATCAAATCTGCGACCTGAAGACCTGAAAGTTTTTCAGTAATTGAACTCCTACGAACAATTTCATCTGTTTTTTTATCTGACTAATGTAAAACTTCGTTATATTTCAAATAGCGCCGCTGTGCCCAAAGAATTTCTTAATGTCGTATTTTTTAGACAATTGAGACGAAAAATGGGCTAAAAAAATACTAATCGTAAAACCCTTGGGATCAATCAACATTGACATTTTTTTTTAAGCGTACAATTATTATTAAACCTTGTTTTGAACTGTAGAGGAAGCTTTCAAAGCTAATCTAAGCAATCAAACGCAGCCGAAATACCGAATTTGTAGGATACGTGTGACAGAGTACACGACATTGAGACAGTACAGTGATCACAACACTTGAATATACGTGCTTCTGCACAACGTTAGTTGAAATTAAAATATCCAGCGAGAGACGGGACGCCGATAATTCGCCATGAGCCAACAGAATAGGAGATCGCAGATTACCGTTATCTTACGACCTGGCGTAATTCCTGCAGAGTTACTGAAAACAGTTCCGGAAGAATCCAACGAAACTGTAGATGTGCCAATTTCAAACGATCAAATCAAGGACCTCAACGACTCGATGGCCGAGTTTGTGGCAACTGACGTGACCGTGGAAGGTATAAATTCGAATATTCCAAATTAGATCCTCCTTCTGGGTGGAAAGTGATATTTTCGACCGATCGATTGTCATTTTTTGTTCAAATTTGACCTTTAAAATGAAAAAGTCGATTGACGTTGGGAGTAGAAAGAGTGTTTTCATTGAATCATTTTTTTTTCAAGATTTATTAAATTCGTCCGAATTTTTGGATGAGCAGCGAAAAATATTGCTGGAGTTTGAAGCCCGCCGATCGCGTATAACCGAGGAAAAGCCCGATACGCCTACGCCTCCGCGCGAGCCTCCGCGTCGATCGCGGCGTACCAGCATCGGCCTGAAAATCACCTGCCCAATATGCCTCGAAAGTCTTTTCTCCGTAAAGTGCACGGAACAAAAGATGGTGACCGAGTGCGGACACATCTTTTGCAAATCGTGCATCGAAGACACATGCGATCCAAAGAAAGGGACTACCTTGTGCCCGGTGTGTCGTGAGAACGTTGGACAATTGCGTAAAGTGTTCATATAAATTATTCTGATCGATATTAACAGCCAGCTATCTCAAGAATTCAAGAGAAATATGAGAATATAAGTGTCAGAATTTTATCGATATATTTTCCGTTGATTTTCGCTAATTGTTGGGTTTGAAAATTTGTAATTGCGTTTCATTTTAATGAAAATTTATTTTAAGCTACGCGCTGAGCGCGATCAAGATGTTTTAGCATATAAGGAAAATACTATTGGTGATAATTATAGTCTTTATGGAATATGTATGGATGTATGATTAATAATATATAAATAAATAGCAATTTTTTACACCACATTCGTTCAAATTCTTGTAACCAATCCCATGATGTAGAATATATGATTCCTTAAGAGCAACAGAAGTTATAATCTGATAAAGAATAACGTGGTACAACAGAAACATTTACATTTACAAATGAATCGTAAGACTCTGCTGATAAGAATGCAAAAAGGTGATCGCGGATACTAGAATTTGTGCAAATATGAAAACTATAGGGTTGTTGTCCTTAACAGACTTGAGTACAGTCATGTCGATGTACATATAGTTTGACAGAGGTATTTGTTGATGTTTTTGTTGATGTTTAAAATATTATCATGCAGCAAAAATTTTTTGCTGTTGCTCCTGCCATCAATTCGGGTCGGAAAAAAGATATTTTTCGATTTTGTGTTGATCTCAGCTTTTCTAATTTCCGGTTGTGAAGAATTTAACGCAGCCAAATACGATGCTACATAACAGAGAGCGAGACGCGTGGAAAGAGCACAGTAATCACAACACTTGTCGTCGACAGGTCGTACAGCACTTATAACTGCTCCAAGACCTACAGAGTAAAAGTTGAATATAAATTCTGATCGAATAAAATCGAGTTATTTTCATATTCAAAGTGATACAATAATCGTATTCATTGAAATCCCCGGTGTGAAGATCATAATTGCTGCAAGCATTTCAGAGAAAAAGATGAAAAATACGACGCGTGGTGTTGAAGACGGAAAGATGAAGGAATCGGCGTCGAATCCAGAGCTTATTCAGATTTTGCAAAGACTGAACAGGAACGTAGTGCAACTAGCTACGATACTCGCGACTGTGGCGGATTCCAGCAATCTGAATATATTCGGCGTCGATTTTTCGAAGAGTATAACAGAAGAACCGGATCAGTCCTCGCAAGGTGACTATAACACGTAATCAGCGATAGAATATGTGTTTGAATTTCAAATAATAACCGATCTGATAATGACCTTAGTTTGAGAGAAACGATTTGTTCTCCCATTGTTGGGAATATTTATATCATCGACTTCTTGTATCACGTAACAATATTCGGTATAGCTAAAGTTTGACTGTTTTGATTTTGAAGGAAAACAGCGCCGTATCAAGGACGAATGCGATTCTCTCCCGCGACGTCGGGGGAATAAAGGAAGCTTGATCCGTGTATCTCCGGATTATAGTTCAGACTCAGAAGACTCAGATGACAACATGGTGATGGTAACCGAATGTGGGCATTTGGTCTGTCCACATTGTATTGAAGAAGTATGCAAAGAAGCGAAGGACGCAGGGGTCGAGGCGTTGTGTCCTGACTGCGGTGAGGAAATTGGCGTCTTGAGAAAGGTTTATCTCTAAATATACGCGTAGGTCTAGTTGATGTAGTCTCGAATACACTGATTTTAAACCGGATCTAATTGTAAGCATTTATTATCGTGAACGTTGCGTAGATGTATATGTATTTGGTTTGTTTGAAGATTATATGATACGAATTAGTCGGTTAGTTTAGAAAAATTGTATGATGGACCTTCGCGTGGAACGTGTTTGTTCTTTTCTTGTTGTCAAACTTTAATCATGATTATTACATGAATTTTCAATTTGTTCGTACATACCGGGTGCTCAATACAAAGAATGGAAAAAATAGTAATTAGTCAAGAAGCTACATGTATTATTTATTTATTTGTTTGATCTGGGTAATCTTGTGACCTGGAAGTTGCAGAATGCGTGAACTGATTGTATAGATTAGAAAAAAAAAATTGTTTACAATAATGATATCTAGCTGGTTTTAGGTCTATTTTTAAGTTAGGTGATTTCGATGTTATAATAATAGTAATGAAATTGTATACTGTAATTTGAATGAGCATTTGAATAAAGAGAAATTATTACACCCATAAATCTCCGCCTTTCGAATTCCCATCGAAGCTCGAAGTTAATTATTCTCGACGTTTCTGTTGACACGAACATTGCCGTCTATGAGGTCGACTCCTAACTACCGACCACAATGTACGTATGATCAAAATTGGAACCAAAAGTTATAAAAATTCTATTTCTGAAGCTGACTAGTTGATAAAACATGCGCAGATGTAGCTCTCACTGTTTTAAAGCCGAATTCGAAACATATATTATTTCTGATCTAAATCTGAACACGTTGTATCTGGTTCCGATTATGAAAAAATTAACCCAGCCAAATTGTCAGCCCACAGTCGACATTGACTCTACATGATATAGTCAGCCGGGTATCGACAGAGCACAATAACACACGTCACGTGTGGTCAATAAGTCGTACGGCTATAGTCACTCCAAAACAATGCTAGTCGCGATCAGAGCAGAAATTGAATAAACGGGTGAAGATAATCGTATCAGGATGTTCAAGAACAAGTTGGAAAACAAGACTGATCGTGATATCCCAGACCAATCTGTAAAACAATTTTCGAAACCGGAGATTACAATGATGTTGCAAGATCTGCAGAAGATGGTGAATCGTCTGCAAGAAGTAATAACAACGCGACTATCCACGGACATGGCTGTTACAGATCCCACCGACCAACACAAACTCGCTCCGGATTATTTGAATACTCTCGAAAAACCGGCATCCTCCAAAGGTAACAACATTTTTAAAAATAATTTCATGCCGAAGTGGAGTTTTATTGGAGCTCTGAGTGAATCGGTAATGAATTATTGACTGCATGCAGCATGGGATCAGAATTTTTACGGTTTTATGAAACATTCGAATTTCGATCAATCACAGATTTGACATTGAAGGTCATTCAGGAAAACTTCGTATCCTTAGACCTATACAACATGTATAACAAATTCTCACAATGGGGAAGTTTCAGGCATTTTTTTTCATCTCTTATCTGATAATTTGACGATTAGGATTGACAAAAAACACATTGCGCCAAATTGTTTATACTTGGTTTTCACGTAAATCGAGTTCTTCAATACAGCGTTTGAATTTTGCGGTCGCATGTGACGTCACACAGTATCTTTTACGCACAGATTTACCGTCTGATGGCCCTACGAACAACAATGGTCAATAGAAGAACATGGCGACCGAGGTACTGTGTGTCGTCACGTGGCGTTTGAAAATTGATCATCACGCACTCATTTATCATGGATATTTGTTGTTCCCGATTGCTTGTTATGATAATGACTGCTAACACGTCTTGAATTTTGAACAGATCGATCGTGCCGTGTCCCGAATAAGGTGGAAGATTGCTGTTATCGAGAAAATGATACCGAATGTTTGTCTGCAGCAGGAAGTAGTACAACTTTCTGGTCGGCAGAAAGCTTTATGGTCGAAAACGTGGCGATGGCAACCGAATGCGGACATTTATTCTGCGAATCTTGTATCAAAGACGTCCTCCGTGTGGGAACGGAAGCCTCGTGTCCAAGGTGTCAGGGGAAAGTGGGGGTTTTGAGAAAAATTTATTTCTAAATGTATGAAACTGTTTCGTATTAAGTTTAGGTACCAATTCAATATCTGTAACGTTATTGTGACAGATTTTTGTTTGAATGTTCTGAAATTTCTTCGTTATTTAATGAGTTTAGAAAAATTGTATAAAAAATGTTCGCGATGATTACATGAATTATCGATCTGCTCATACATATAAGATCTACTGTGTCCTAACTCTTATCTGTTGGAAATTGCGAATTCGAAGAACAGGAGAAAAAAGTCATTATTTAAGATGATATATGTTGATTATTTTTGTTCCACTTATTGTCAGGTATTTTGTGACCTGGTAGTTACAAAACGATCGAACCCTACGTAGATTCACAAGACATCTTGTACTGTGGAAGCAGGAATTACATTCAGCTGGTTCTAATTAGCCTATTTCTGAGCTATATTTAATTTCAATGCTGTGATCTCAGCGCAATTGTATATAGGTACTGATTAAAATTGTCATTTGCATTATATAAGAGAAATCGGCTCACCCATTATTTAAAAACTTACTCGGACCTATACTGACATTCTCATACCGTATCACAATGAAAACGCAAAATTAGAAGATCATGATTCGTTTTATATATTATTTTACATCAAAAATTGAAATTGTATTTGAAATTAGGCTGTAATTCCCAAATAATCTCCCAATAATTGTTGTCGGAAATTTCATTAATAAAATTTATATTCAATCTACAATGATAAATTGTTATGATTTTTTCCGCACTTGAAGCGTGAAACCAATATTTTCCTTTCAATAATCATATCCGCGATTCATGTAGGTATAGTATGTAGCTATATACTGTACGAATACAATCGAATTCCTAATCCAAGGATTACAGGTCAAAGTTTGGAGCAGATTGAGGCTCATACAAGTAACATGTAATATCAGAAATGCCTATTGTCATAAGCTTGTTGTCTGTAGGGAGAATTCGTCAGTTTCCAGTTTGCCAAAGACACAGTTGGATGTGCACGGCTTACATTAATCAATTGCCGGAAGTTATATTCCATCAGCGCAGTAGATATCCCCGTTTTTCGCCTCGTTGTGCCTGAAAAATAATTGTCGAAATTACCAAGTCAATACATAAATGAAACGACATCGCGTGTTCGAATAAAAAAAGTTACAATGCCCGGGCTGCTGTTCACTGGTACAATCGGCAGGATTATCGGAGCTGGATTCCAGGTTGCATTCGGTGTAATTTCGATTCCAGGAAATGCCTCCGAAGCTTCGGACGTGCTTTGTCAAGATAGACTGGTAGTACCGCCTGCAAACTGTTGTTTACCAATAGCCTTCGACGAACAGGCGTCGCCTATCTTCGATGAGATTGAACAGCACATGGCCAGAACTATGCAAGTCATACCACCCTGCATCCAGATTACTGGCAACTTGAAAAACGCTGCTTCTCCTCGAGCTCAACCCACGTCAGCCGAAGGTATTGCATTTATTACTGTAATTTTATACTCCCACATTTTCCGGAACGCAATTATGTCACTGCAACTGTAACGTTCTTCGTAGTTCTTAGTATTTTCTTCTTGATAATACAGACTATATGGCCTCAGCTTGGACTCCTCAAGAAGAGCTGATTCGATTCGAAGCGTCAGGGAAGGTGAATGACTCGTCATTGTCAGCCATCGAAGTGACAAAATGCGAGTATGATTTACCTCCACATCAATCAACGTCGACACCAAAGTTCGACATCAGTCTAATGACGCAAAACTGCGAACCAAGTGTAAGCAGCTGCCTCTGCAGTTCTGCTTCAATTGAGTGTACAGCCGAGATGACGGATGAAACGGAAAAACCCGCAGGTCGTTCGCCGGTTTCGAATGACTTGAGTGCGGAGAAGAAGCAGAATGATTGTGGTAGCCCAGAAGCAAGCGTAAAAAACGTAGATGACCTTGAAATTTTGGGTAAAGTTGATGTAAACGATAACAAAGCTGTCCCGCAAGATAAGAAGATGAGGGTAGATGAGTCAGCGATTGGTGAAGAAATTGCAAAAGATTCGAAGACCTGTCAGGCAATGGTACAACGGGAACCTAAGGGATCGAAAGGTCTAAAAAACGTAGATGACCTTGAAATTTTGGGTAAGGTTAATGTAGACGGTAACAAAGCTGTCTCGCAAGATAAGAAGATGAGGGTAGATGAGTCAGCGATTGGTGAAGAAATTGCAAAGGTTCGAAGACCTGTCAGGCAATGGTAAAACAGGAAGTTAAGGGATCGAAAGGTCTAAAAAACGTAGATGACGTTCAAATTTTGGATAAGGTTAATGTAGACGGTAACAAAGCTGTCCCGCAAGATAAGAAAATGAGGGTAGACGAGTCAGCGATTGGTGAAGAAATTGCAAAAGAATCAAGACCTGTCAGGCAATGGTAAAACGGGAACCTAAGGGATCGAAAGGTCTAAAAAACGTAGATGACCTTGAAATTTTGGGTAAGGTTAATGTAGACGGTAACAAAGCTGTCTCGCAAGATAAGAAGATGAGGGTAGATGAGTCAGCGATTGGTGAAGAAAATGCAAAGATTCGAAGACCTGTCAGGCAATGGTAAAACAGGAAGTTAAGGGATCGAAAGGTCTAAAAAACGTAGATGACCTTCAAATTTTGGATAAGGTTAATGTAGACGGTAACAAAGCTGTCTCGCAAGATAAGAAGATGAGGGTAGATGAGTCAGCGATTGGTGAAGAAATTGCAAAAGATTCGAAGACCTGTCAGGCAATGGTAAAACGGGAACCTAAGGGATCGAAAGGTCTAAAAAACGTAGATGACCTTGAAATTTTTGGTAAGGTTAATGTAGACGGTAACAAAGCTGTCTCGCAAGATAAGAAGATGAGGGTAGATGAGTCAGCGATTGGTGAAGAAAATGCAAAAGATTCGAAGACCTGTCAGGCAATGGTAAAACAGGAAGTTAAGGGATCGAAAGGTCTAAAAAACGTAGATGACCTTCAAATTTTGGATAAGGTTAATGTAGACGGTAACAAAGCTGTCCCGCAAGATAAGAAGATGAAGGTAGATGAGTCAGCGATTGGTGAAGAAATTGCAAAAGAATCCAAGACCTGTCAGGCAATGGTAAAACGGGAACCTAAGGGATCGAAAGGTCTAAAAAACGTAGATGACCTTGAAATTTTGGGTAAGGTTAATGTAGACGGTAACAAAGCTGTCTCGCAAGATAAGAAGATGAGGGTAGATGAGTCAGCGATTGGTGAAGAAATTGCAAAAGATTCGAAGACCTGTCAGGCAATGGTAAAACAGGAACCTAAGGGATCGAAAGGTCTAAAAAAGGTGGCTAAGCCCAAAAAAACATTTCGCGTCTCACTTGATCTTTGGAAGTGTTACTTGTGTAAGGTTCGGTTGAGGAAGATACACAAACCAATTTCGAAGCCCTGTGGACACATGTTTTGTTACACGTGTTTGATCAGTAAAGTAATTATCAATTGTCCATGTAGATATACTGGATTTACGCGATGATTCGCCCTTTCAATATCTACTATGTATCTAATGGATCACAATTTATTGTCTAGGTATACATGTATTTATTGTTGAAGTACTATTCATCCATCTGATCATAGATTCGTCGTAAGCTTATTGTTAGATCTTCAATAGTAATTTTAATTCTCTGTGATGGAATCTTTTTCGTGTTTATCAAACGGGGATTGCTGGATTGTTTGAATACAGTCGTTATAAGAAATTATTTATGGCTTTCGCTGGAGGGAAAAATCGAAAGATTAGGAAATCTTTTTCGGATTTTAACCTACTACGGCCATTATACTTTACAGGCAGATGAAACTCAATCGATATTTATTACTTAGCATCCCAACTTATTCTTGTGCGAGAAAATTTGAGCTAAATTCTAATTTACAAATTCACATTAGTCCTGCCATTAAATCGTGTAAGAAGGTAGAAAAAAAACACTTCGTTTTCATTGTAACACATACTAATTTATAGAATATTTAAGCTAGAATTTTTTTGTTTGTTTGTTGTATAGTATTACATGTAACGGATAGTAAGTTTTATCCAAATATTCCTTTCATTTTATGAACTTAGCCCCAATTACTTTTAATCGTTGGTTTTCTGTAATTTTAAATAGTCTTTATCACATGTGACGATCTTAAAATATTTCACTGTTTTTTATATAAATTTTAGAACGTTTAATTGGGACCAGATTCATTTATATTAAAAATCAACGTGTGATCATAGATTCACTTTTTACCCAAAAAATTGACATTTATCGGACCAACTTTTATTGTATTACTTTGAGACACCGCTACATGTTAATACCTACATGAATAACACCATTCCTATGTATACATACACACAATAATGTATTAAGACTGCAGCATGTGCCTGAATTAAAGAATTTTCCAATTTTCTCCACAAAGGCCGCATCAATAATTCTCGTGCGAAAAAATGCCTGTACATGATGGTATTACAACAACCATTCCTTCTGTCCTTTATTCTGCATCGTCTTATATCTGTGTGTAAGTTTTAAGCATTTTCAATCTCCAAAGTAATTGCATCTGAAAGATGTACAACTTCAAAACATTCAGTAATCTGATTTGATGGTCGTTTCAAATAAAACGAGTGAATTGGTTTCCCAAACGAAAGTGTAGGGGCTAACGGCTGGGACAGACTTATAATAAGAATATTGTTTATTCATTATTATTATTATTATTATTACTTCATCAATAATTTCACAGATCAGCTAACATAGATTCCCAATCTGGAGAACAAATTAGAGTACTGCCGACCGTGCCAAGGTTCAAAAGTTCGCCGGTCAATTGTTCCAAGTCTAGTTTGGCAGCGATTAAATCCTGTAATTAAAGGCAACGCATGAAATTTTGAGAAAAAATATTCCTCAATTAAGTTCATTTCATCATTTGATACCAACTTGTCTGAAGCTTATGTGTGAACCGACATCCGTGACCAGTTTATTGTTACCAAGAACCAGCCTCGCCTGACCAGATTTCAATATTTGCAATTTTCCTAGCATCCCTTCCTTCAAGCCACTCAACGTACAGTATTCAGTCTTTGGTTTGTTATCGATCGGATTCTGTGTACTGGATTCGGCATTCTTCGCTCTCGGATCGTTCATTTCACCGTCGGTTTTGAGTCCGGGTAGACAATCAGGAAACTGAAATCAAGATTCGCGGTGAACACAGACCCGCTGAACCGAATAGAACTGGACGAAGTATAGAACATGCATCATCTGCTACCTGTAATAAAATATAACTGTTCGATTCATTCGCAACAATTTGTGGAATGGTGATCAGCTTCTTTTCCTCTTTCACAGATTCCTTTGGAGTGGCTTTCACCCCGCTGCTATCATCTGACACTGAAACACAGAAAAATATACTCGAGACATTTTCAATTCTACGAAGAGAAGTAACTGTTCTCGAAGCTAGTAGCAAAATTTCAGACTTGAATTCAGAATATTATTATGCTCAGTGTGAAAATAGTTTTTTTTTTCTGAGTACGTCATGCAACCAATAAATAATGTGATAGCATCTGCTTATACAATAAAATATCCGGTACTCCGCGTGTGAAAGGAATTAAACAGCTGATGGAATCTAATTAAATGGAAAGATTTCGTCCAGACAAAGTTTTACTGCCGAAAATCAATTGAAATTGAAGTTTTTCAATAAGGAGATTCAATTAATATTCTTCTTGGACCCTTCGAATGAGAGAAATGCACCTTTCCCATTTTCCAGTATAACAGGCTTCACGTCTCCTTCGGTGTTATCAATTTTAGGTATCACAGGCTCGTCTTTGGCTTCTTCTTTGTACAATCTTGCTGTAAATAATTATTCCATCGTTAAATATCAATGAATCATAGCGAGAAAAAGAAATGAAGACGTTTAGTCAATCAGGAATCGAATTATTAGCTACTTGCCATCATCAGCCATGGGCAGCATGACCGGTGGATTTTCCATGTCTGGTACAGCTCCATTTTCGACAAAATCATCCCTCAATAAATTCTTGAGTTTCTCTTCCTCCTCAGCTTTGTCGATTTTGTGATTCAAATTCAGCTTCTGTTTCTCCAAAGCTGAGCTGGCACTCCGACTGCTACTTCTACCGCCGCCGCCGTCTCCGGCACCTTTATACTTCTTACCGGGCCGTGAAGAGTCGGCTATACCACTAGAAAATACTCCGTCGGTCTGCGAACAAGATTCAAAGTAATGAGAAGTTGAGAAAATTATGTTTCAACGTCGAAGCATCAACGGATCTCTATTAAACCTGGATTATGTTATCCGAAGCTTTTCCTTTCCCCCGACCCCTCTGACCTTGACCCTTTCCTCGACCTCTTTCTCTCGAATTTTTCGTATTACTCTTCGCTGCGACGGGTTCGCTGAAAACATAACGCAAGGAATAGATAAAATAATGTGGTTTTCATCGATGCATCGATGCAAATTGATGCTTACTCCTTATTCTTGTTCCTTAGGACGTTGAAATTGGGAGCATAAACCTTTTTCGGTTTTTCTAGCTTAACGTTTCCACCTAAGGTCAAGTCCCTTGGCAATTTGAACGACGTTAGTCTCGTAGTTGACGTCGGGAGTCCAGATTCTGTCTTTATAATCGGCGCTGAAGGTGGAACTACGGCTGGGATTATCGGAGGCGGAGCTGTGGAAGGACCTGCGACTTTGGTACCAGGTTCTACTTTGATCCTGACGATCGGCTCCGGCCTCTCGTTTGCAGCGTCCGAGTTTCCAGAATCCATCTCTGTGAAAATTGACTCTTTATCGTTATGATCGAAATTTGATGAGGAAATTTGACGACGAACCAGAGATATTCGATAATACGCAACACAAAAAAGAAAATGTTTTAATATTTTTCTTGTTCTTCAAACTTCGCCACATCCATTAAATTTAGTAATCCATCAAAGGCATGTGGATATTGCAATTGCATCAGTGAGGAAATGCTAAAAACTGATCTAACCTAATAATCGTAACCGTAACCTAACCTCAATCCTTGTTTACTCGTTGAATAAATTCGATCTATGGGATATTGTCTACGTTACGTGACCCGCTAATAACTGTAGGGTTGTTTTCCTCGTCTGGTGGACATAAACCGAAGCGTCAAGGTATCAATAACACGATTATTTTCATTAACAAATCACTATTCGCACGCACCTTGCGGTAATGTAACGCGCACGTGTGAGGGTTTCGTCCACGTTTACTGCACTCGAAATGTGATATACATATATTGTATATAGCTATACTCATTAGGATTTTGCTATCGACGCGCCCCTGGCGGAGGTGGATGGAGCTTCGTGTGCCAAACATTATGATACAAACTTTGCCAATTCAGGCTGCCGGCAGAGGCGCCTCGGACGACGAATATTAATATACATATAGCCGGTTTTCGCCCAATGAGAAAGAAGCCAATCTGTCATGTTACATTATGGCGCGAAATTCGTAAGTCTGAAAACGTTGTATTGTCGTTAAAAATAACAGAACGATAGAACGACGGCATATTTTTATATTCTCATGATAAACATTTAGTAACTTCGCGTGTATACAGCCGGGTTCATCGTTATTAACGTTATACTCTTCGCCTAGAGGAACGAGGAGACGTTGTTCTTATTGCAGAAAAATAGAAATTCTTATCTTTTTCTATACTTTTTTTTTTTTTAAGTTACGTTAACGCCAACCCCTCGGGACGTGACCTTTCTTGAGGTGCTGGCAATGCTTTTATAATACTGCCATGCAGCCGGTAGCCGCGCCGAGGATCCGCAACCCCAGGTTGGCTGTTATATGATATGATATATTAGCTCGGCAAAGGTCGACGACGAACGACTCGAGTTGAGTGGATAGTGGATACTGGGATTACATAGGTACGCTATACGCAGAATGCGAAACGTTATCAAGCTACCATTTCGCTAGACTGTGAAGGTAGCGCTCCGCAGCTATAATGGAACTTGAGAGATAACTCTTTATACATCGCGATGCGAAACTCAAACGCGTACTCCGCGTTATCTAATTCGAACAACGTGTATCTATGCGACGTAGGTGTACCGTATAGTGCATATATATTATTCACGTGTCTCGCTTGATGCAGTAACGCAACTCGCTTCGTAGTTTAACGTATAGGTATAGGCACGGCAAATTCTGCCTTTTTGCTTTTCGATAATATATGCTGCTCTAGGCAAGGCTTATAAAACATCCGCGGCCTAATCGTTAAAACAAAGGTGCGTCACGGAGCTGCTTGCGGTTTCCGCATTAAATTATCGATCAAAATATCATCTAATATCCGCGAGCAATAAAAGTTGCTTCAAAGACACCGCATGTGATCATTAATCGATCGTCTCTTCGTTCTTCTTTTATTCGTCTCACTGTATATATACACGTAAATAAAATATACAACCGAATGTCTTCTGTTTTATCCTTTATTAATGCTATCAGTACAAGTAGGGACTCCTAACAATGCCATGTATGTACATACGATGAATCAAAGGCATGGGTGGAACAAGCGCCCTAATCTTATGGAATTTAGATGATACGTAGGCCCTTGTTCCATTCATGCCTTCACTTACATTGAGTATATGAGTGAAATGTAGGGTTAATACAAGATGAAATCTGTAATAACGGGGAATCACTGAACAGTAACTCGACGTATCAGAAGGAGAAACATCGACTAATAATAATCTCCAGTGATCCCGTCGCGAAGAAAGAAAATAAATAATCTGCAATGATTTTGTGGAGAAGTTTTCTTCTTTCTAAAATCGATAGATCCTTCTATCCACAGGTGTTCCAAATTTCTTCGAGGATCGAAGAGTCGACGGACGAAGAAGAGCCGATAGGAAGACATCGTCGGGTCGTGTGTGAGGTGCGGATAGACGAAATGCCTCCGGGGCCACGTATGCGCGTGTAGCGTATGTCCTACGTAGGACACGCGGACCCGGCGTAAAGTAGGATTACAGAGTGGTAGGATTATACCGTGCCGAAGGCGATATCTATCCAACGTTTTTAGTACGGTTAGTAACCCCGCCTCGAGAGAGAACATAGCCAGTGATGAGGTCATCGTGTCGTTTTTTACCCGCGCCAGTCGCGACGCGGTGCGCCTCAACTCCGCTTCGCATGAGCGTTGGTCGCGGGCAGTCTGAATTCTGTTGATGAACCACGTGGTTCCCGAACCTCCGAACGTCAGTGTGGCTCTTCGACTATCCCCTTCGCCTTTGGGTTATCAATCGACCGGAATCGATTTGGAACCGTAAAACTAGCTTTTCATCGACTCACATTTATTTGAGGATGAATCGAAGCTTTAGATAAAAACAAAATATCTAGTCAAACCTCTGGCATCGAGAATAATAGAATATCTTCGTGGTACGGATGTTAAGATTCTGAGATACCACCACGTGTTTGGACCGAGAGGAACGAGAAGAGGAAACAAAAAAACAAGGAAGGATGAAAAAAAAAGGGCGCATGCGCGAGATGCTTTCTTAACAGTTTAAGCTTCGAGTTTCAAATCGCGTACCGATGCGGTGCACCAGCTATAACACACTGAACAGTTCTTAATCGAGCTCCGTTTATAAAAGTTCTACCACGTTGCGCAGATCGGCACAATAATGGAATAATCATTCAAGAATAATTCCACGTGATCAACGATTAGCTGGCTAAAATTTCGTCGATGACTTTCGAAAACCGCGTAGTATCGGATCGTACGATCTTTTATCGATAATTGGTTGTGGTAACGATTCATAGAGATTGCGTGAATCTTGACGATAAGGTAATGCAACGGGAATATATTCAGGTCACTGACGATTTTTAATAATATACTATTTTTGTGCAGTGAGAGAAGATAACGTAAATGTAATCCAGTGTGCAGTACAGAGTGACTATAATACATTCCGAGAATAATTTCTATAAATACTTATGACAGATTTCAATCATAATTCATTCATCTTCGTTCGACACTCGCATCAGTCTTATTGAAATCGCCAGTAACGCCGATACGCATCCCTTGATGTGCGTTCGAAGGTGCGATTTCATCACCGAAAGGATTAAATAAGGGTAACAAGAAGAAGAAGACAAAATGAACGGAGTCACGGCTAGTCGTATGCCCGCCGAAATGTTCGACGCGAGGGTAAGAAGCTTTGAATTTTTTCCATTACACACACATACTCGTTATCTTTTCAGCCATCAATCAATCAATCAGAGTCCGCAATCGCTACGAATTTATAACACGAGTTATGAAATTTGTCAACACGAAATAAGATCCAGGTTACTTATCGCTGGCTCATCGGTCAGCCAGAAGGTAGTCGATAGTCGAGGCTCCACATCGGGCAGTGAAGTGACCAGTGCAGCCACCACCGGGGAAATAATAATTCCATACCGGTTCACGACTTATTTTCCTTTTTTCTCGGCTTCGTCGGTGTTGGAGCCGAAAATAATTCATTCGCTTTTGTTTTCGAGACTCGAGTTCCGATCGGCTTCTTAGTATCCGAGGAGGTTCGCGTGTCTAGTACGTTGACCTTTCGGAATCCTTGAACATTTTTGTTTTTTCTTTACCTTTACCGAATCGATTATACCCCAAAAGGCTGATCCAATTGTCCTCCCGCAACTAACTAATAACAGACTCTGAGAATCAACGTGAAGTAAGATTCGTGAACACGTGACGAATGATGGACCACATCGTAGGCATGTATATGCAGTCAGCCAAAGTTCCCTCGACCTCTGATAAGTCGGACGTAAAGCGTGCATAATTAGTTGTTTCACACAGTATAAGAATCTGAGGTCACCGATTATGTACACGTGCACGCATACAGATTTGGAACGGAAAAAAAAATTACGTCCGGAACGGAGCCGTAGCGATAATTTCGAATCGGAATAAAACTGGTCGGTTCTTTCTTTCTCTCTCCCCACATCCTTTTAACCGTTTTACATCCATCTGCCGTCCTCGCCGGCTGTTGGTCTCCGGCTTTTGTTTTATTTAATATTTCTATTATTGTTTGATATGTGTTTGATATGGAACGTGAGCTGGTAATTTGAATGGTAAAATTAAAATCGATTGCTCAACATTGTTTTCAGCGATTCACGTCCAGGCTAACAATGGGCATGAGGAAGTCGTTCTTTCCTTATTTATTTTAATACACGTACTTACCTAGATTCATGACGCTAGTTTATGGTCGTAGAGCTGGGACGCATTCGACTCCGAGTAGTCATAGCACTTTGATTTCTATCTGCATATGGAGTATGCGTGTATAGTATAATGTGTGACACATACCCACGTTTTAAGTCGTATCTTAGAACGTTAGGGACACCCATGGAATATAGAACGCGCCATTTTATTTATCTACTAAGTGCCTACTTGACACTATCATCATTCACGTTTCTGTTCCTAGCGAATCCCAATTCGGCACATTTCGTGTGCGGTAGAAACTACGTTACGAACATGAATCTTGTTTTTTAATCAACTTTCACCAAAAAAAAACGTGAATCTTTCTATTTCAAGTTATTGGCGACACTTGTTTCGAGGACGTCATGATTCGGCTCTGGAGGTTCAATGTGAAAAGTAAACAGAAGTGGAATCATTCAAAGACGTTTCTTTCGACGATAAGGTCTCGTCAATATGTATCGAGAGTTGTAATATATGATACCCCGACGTTTGAAAGCACAAGTTTTACATATCAATAGAAGCCGTGATTAACTGGTTAAAATAAAAATTGATAAGATTACAAAATCAATAACAGAATATTGTATCTACAGTTGACATGATTATCAATACATCTGACACATAGAAACTTAATCAATTATTACTTCAAGATTCTCGAACTTTTGTTGTGTCTATTTCTGTTCACTGTACACATAGGTGTTTTTTTTTTTTTTTTTTGTTTTGTATTTTCGTTGTGACCACATTTTCAAACAGCTTACATTAGTCGTTGCAATGGTGAGGCACGTGCGTAGCACGTGGCACAGCTTTCGCGCGTATATGTATAAGCACATGCGTCCATGTGAAACGGAACACACGCCTGAAAAAATGATACATCACAAAAGTAAGAAGAAAACATGAAACTGTGAAGGCAGAAAAAAATTCCCATGGATGATATTTCACCTCCATTACAGAACAACAGTTTTTCTATCGATTGCATTGGCGTATTCTTGACACGCGAAATATTGATTTACATCATATATATTTTAGGGAATATCCTGTAAGATATTCTCTACGAGTACCAGGTACGGAAAGAACGAACCCCAATTTCGTGAAGATATTAGAATATAAAGCTATGAGTCTACGGATAATAAGAAAAAGCCCAACAAGACGCTCCTGTTCCAGATCGGTATGAGGTGGACGTGCGTGCCAAAAGGCATGTAGCTGTAACCTTAGATGAGTTTTTACTGTGACGTACGTTTTGACGGTGTGGAGTATCGAGAGATATTGGCGGAATGCCTTACCGGAAACTGAGAGAGTGGATAAAAAATCGAGAAAGAAAGCGAACGAGGAAGGAAAGAATGTCTTATGTGACAAAAACCGCAGTCTGCAGTGGATAGAAAAAAAAGTATCCTTGAATACATGAAAAAAGTCCGCGAAAATGAATGTTGACAACCTTATGTTCGGAGCCCCGAAGCAGAATGCCGTGAGGCATTAAAGTAAATGTTATACTCTTCTCGTGAAGAGGCATGTAAACGATGTTAACCTATTAAGAAAGTAGTTAATCTTGAAATAAATGAATCCGGGCCAATGCTAAGTCAGAATTGCTTTTAAGGAGTTGTTGGTCGCGTATCTTCGTCGCAATGCCATCCAGCATAGATGCAGGATTGTAGATACGAGTTACATACTACGAACGTGTTACACAGTAACGTGGTTCAAGATATTTACCTGAGGTAGTTATATGTAAATGTAATGTGTAACGCGTAGAGTACGTACAAGGGAAAATCTGCCGCATATATAGCTACTCGTAAAAAAATTGATTAACAATAAATAATTCATGTTCGTGGACATGGGTTCACCGGAGAAATCACGTATGCACATACGGACCACGGTCGAAGGCTTGAGTAATGCATATTTTTACACGTTTCATACCGAATTAAAATAAATTGTTTCCCAGAATCCTTAGTTCGTGTGCACCAAAAGATACATTTGAAACTCAAACAGCTGCTTTTCGGAGAAGATTTAAAGAGGTATGATTATTCTTCTGAGTATTGATTAAAAAAGAGGCACGATTCTGCTGCCGCTAATCACGAACAATCATATCAAACGTATAAGGATGTGCATAGAAAGAAGTGATTACCGATTATCAAATTTAGACTGAAATATATATGTATAGTGTTCCTGATGGGGTTCTGACTGAAATGGCCTGCAAGATACGTTCTACGTGACTCTATGTTAAATAGAAGGTCTGCATCCTGGAATCAAACGATGTATCATGGACTCTTATACTAATCTATCTATTGGACCAAGGTCCACATTAATAGCCAGTCTTGAGAGATTTCAGTCACCCTTGGACGTTCGCTGATTGCCAGTGAAGCTATCTTAGGACTTCTTGAGATTGACTTAATGTCTAATAATATACAGGCCTAAATCCGTTTCATTTTCATGACACCATTTAAACTAGATGTTTGTTGTTGTTTTGACGATACAGTGATGTAATTGTTCTGGACATGCGACATATCCCAGCCGACATTGCATAAAGAACATTGGTTATGATTCCAATCGCAAGTCCTTGGAGGATCAGGTCGTGTTTCATCTAACCATGATAAACATTCGCACAAAACTGTCTTCAACCTTATCTTGAGCCGGTCAGATACAGAAGTAAGACTATCAAAGCTAGTGAGATATGTATTCGATGTACTGCCCTAAAATGAGACTATTCAAATTAAATTGCATTGACATTAGCAGACCCTAACGTATTGGTTGCACACTGTATGTACACTTACTGCTGGTGCTGAGTTGTGCAGATACACCGTAACGTACACACAAGGTGATTGGTTCAAATTACACCTGTTTTTCACTGTCTCGTTTACTATTCTGAATTATCTTTTTGTTCATATGTGATCGCAGCACAGGTTCGTGTCTCACACAGATCGATCTATCGTAATTTTTATTATCGCTGTTATGTAACAGAACACCAGTTGATGATGGCCTGCATTTGTGGAACAGAAATAGTCACAATCTGATTTTGAACTCTGGTATCCTCTTCATCTAATTAAAGTCGTAGACTAATGAATACATCGGAACTATAACTCATACGGTAGTATCACTAATGAGATAAAAACGTGACCTACGCCCGCGTGATAGCTACTTTTCAAACTCCCACTTCCCTGCTCTTAATAAATTGCTTAAAAGTGTGTCGCGCTCTACTGTGCACCGTTCTGTACAGAGGTAAGGTTCGCTTCATGATCGCGTGCCTCGGGTTCTCAGCTTTTTGCCATTCCCGCAGGGATCACGTGATGTGATGCAGTATCATTTTCGCGTCTGCTCTTTTTTGGATTTCAGACCTCAGTCCGTTTGGTCACTTGAAATCTGTAATATGAAATAAAATTTAGGCGAACGATGGACTAACTAACTAACCCACAGGCCTTTGTATTGCTTTTCAGTAACAGTTAAACCTCGGTTTCGGGGCATCAGGTTGGCCGATGTAAAATAAATTGGATGACCAACGATCCTGGACCGAATGTTTTTCATTGATGATTTCACGCTCCGTTGAATGGATCGGACACTTTGTTTGCGAACTCTGGTATAACGACGCTGTCCATCAGTAAATATTGTATATTTACACTAACACGAAAGTTTACTCGATGCCACCTATGATTGTAACCTTCAGGTTGCACCGTAATCAAACATTCGTGTATGTGATCGCAATTTTTTACTTTAAAAAAATTCAAGACCGGAAAATTGAACGCTAAGCGACTACGGGTACCCAATAAAATCGCGTGATGAAGCAGTTGCACGGTATAAAATGGTAGAATCGATAAGTTAATCACCTAAAAGTATCTCAGCGACGTCACTTGGGTTCACTAAACTTCTAATACCATCACAAGTAGGTAGGACCACTAAGAAACAAGATTTTTTTTTTTTGTTGTTGTCTTATTCTAAGATTAGAAAATGACTTCACATTGACTACTGCTTCTTTGACTACGTAATAAAATTGGAACGAGACAAGGCTGGATCACAGGAGTGTGAGAAGATCACATGGTGGACTTTATGGATCACATGTGTAGCGAACACAGACTCCGTTGATTAGTAGAAAATGAAGTAATTATTCTGTTGTGTACGTGGCTTTAGGGTAAGGGGTGGATCAGGCAAAAGTCTTCAGCTATATAAACAGACGTGCGTCGATTGAAGAGAGGAGGGGTGGTGTGGGAGGTTAACCGTAATCAACCGCACCCAAAAGCTTTATCTCGACTGCGCCCTTCAATCAGTACTTGACATTGCGTTTTTCACATCCAGCAGAGTTTCAGTTCCTGTTTGGCTCATCCCGCCTTGTCAATTAAAACTCGATTGGCCACCGTGTAGATCACAGCCAGTTTCACAGCCTTGAATTTCTTTATTCCACGGTGTCCTGGGCTGGTTTTCTTTCGTCGAATACCGTGCAGGCATGGTTAGGGACTCGTTAATTATTTCAGCTCCGTTTTCTCTAGGAACAGACAATGGAATCGATAATTAAATTGAACGAAAGTAATTACACCGACCTTCCACGCCTTCCTCGTATTACTTAATTCCTTCCCTTGTCGTATTCTCGGTAACAGCTCCTTGTTTGTGGGTATAAAGGTGCTTGAGAAAGCACGATCGGAGTAAAACAGTCTTTGAATAATTACCAGATATCGATTTGTTCCTTTGTGTAAATTTTATAAACCCAGAACTTTGGAATTTTTTCTTTCCTCCTCTTCATATTTCAAAGCAACCGGAACTCTTCGGTTTCCGGTAGTGTTTTCTGTTTGATGCTGTGAAATATCTTCAGGCAAGGCCGGGCCATCAATGGACTAGAAATGAAAAGCTCATTTCTGCTGTGGCTGCCAACGAAGAACAATACTTCGAAATCTGTGCCGATGCTGCCTTTTACGGATTGGCCATTACTGCCAAGGGCTATTTCCGGGAGAGGCGTTATTATTCCGTTTCTAAAAAACGAGTGGCATTGCTCCATATTTCTGCTCCCTTAACGAAGAGCCGAATATGAAGCAAGAACATTTTATCATTTCACTGTTCATCCTAGCGAACGTGGATTTGATTAATTCCACCTGCAGCTGTGGTAATCGTTAGGCACACTACTTTCTTTCGCCTACCAATACTAAAAGAGAAAAGGAGGTCCTGCAGCCGTGGGTAAAAAGTAGATATTCGGGTCGAGCGACCTGTCGCAAGAGAAAAAGTCGACGGAGACAGGAGGAGACTCTTTAAATAAATTCTGAATTCAGGATAACAACCGGTTTCTCAACTCTGACGATGAGACAAAAAAAAACTCACGCTAAATGGCCTACACACATCTCGGCTTCCTTTAATCCCGATCTCTACCTGCAGGCCTCTCTTACTATCGTCATATGGGTCAAGACAACGAAGATAAAGTAACAGATGATGCATGCCGTCGCAGAAAAAGATGCGATCATGATTGATAACGATTCTATTTCATTTTTTCCACGGCTATAACGTTCCGGCTGAACTTCCTGCATTCGTTATATTTCATTGATCATTCAATTTATCGTTGCCACGTCGGCATCTCTTTCTAGTGGTCCATCAGCCCAGCCTAACCTCGAGTCGTGATGCGGACTCTGCATAGCGGTCCTCTGTCAACTTATATTCTCGGTCCTCGGAGTCCCCGGACTCCGGAGGGAATCTTACGCCGATTCGCGCACAGCGATAAGGCACAGCTCTTGAAAGCTAAGAGCTTCCCGTTTAGGCTCATGATAATTATTATCGTGGGAATTACCTCACCGCTCGTAAAGTTTCCCAGAATACAGAACCGCGGTTGGAAAAGAGATTCCTCTTTTTCAATCAGCAAATAAGACGGCTATCGTTGCTACGATGTGATTGAGATTAGATGAGCTTAGTATAGACAAAAATCTTGTGTTTAGTACATTTTTATAGTGTCCGAACTCGCATTATCGATGTTTAAGTTAATAATGGTGTTTCAGTTCGTTATCGATGTTGGCTCTACTAAATCAGTTATCGTATTCGGTACAAGCGATAAGATAGGGCATGCTCTTTTCCTAGAGTGTATTCGATGATTTTCAGGGATCGAGGATCCATCGCGTCGAGCGGAACGGTTAATTAATTTATTCGCGGCGCCTATAAGCCGCTTCGGAAAAAGAATGTTCTAATTAATTAACTTTAGTCAGATGAAATAATTGCACTGTAAAACTTATACTTTGAATTTGCTTCTTTGACTGAGGATTACGTAGACAGGAAGTGGTCTTCGCGGTTTACAGGACTCTAATTAGTTCTCGTACATAATACACTTACAATTCTTGTACAGACATTCAACATAGTGAATAAAAGGCATGCGCTCTTCTTATCTCGGCTGAAGCATGAAAATTGCCTTATAAGCACCGAGGTCTGTCTTTTCCTCCACTTCGACGTCCTCACGTATATCACGTACACCGTTGACGATAAACTGTAGAAAAAAAAAGAACAATAGACTGTAATTTACTAGACTCAATTACTGAAGTCACAGTATCTTCAATTCTGGCAAAGTTTAATCAATTGTTATGCAGTGTTGCTGATCAAAATTTATAAGCATGCTGCTACGATCGTTTGCCCCAGTGGCTTGTAACTGGTTAGAGATAAACGATTACGCCCACCCTTGGGACAAGTTGTATTATTTTTTTTTTCCAAGTTAAGTTAAGAAACTCAATCGACAAGGTGTCCGCATATTTAATGGAAACTCGCGGAGATTCTAAATATAGAAAGTAAACTCTGGTTCTGCATTCCAGTCATGGACATTGGTCAATGTGAATTCTATATCTACCTACCGGCGCAACAACTTACACTTTGCCGGGAATGTGTAGGAACGAATGTACAAACGCATACAACTGCAGTTGAATTCTGAAAACAAGAACATTGACATGAAATCAAAAATTTGATGTGCCGAATAATTCGCAGATTTAATCGATATCGTTTTGTTTAATCGGACGATAAACACGAAGCAGACTCTGTTCTTCGGTTGTTAATTCGGTATGTATGTATGTACAACCGGGCAATTTATTTTCTCGTCTTGTAATTTCTGTGTGTATTAACTCTTGTGGCTTTCGCGAATCGTGTTGTTACTTTGCAGTGATATTTGCGTAACACGCGTGTCATGCATTAGCATGAATTGATGTAGCCGTTTTGTATTTGCGAATGAGACGTTACTGTCAAACTTCACAAGTATAAGTGCACCTGAAATTTTTGCCGCAAGTTTGAATTCTCTCGTGCTGCATCTACACATCGTTCATCGAGATCTATCAGCTATTTATTTGTTCAGAATGTTACGCGTTTCAAGAGTGTAAACAGATAGCCAGTAGTTTAGAATACGTAGGGTGGAAACCAAAAAGTGACTCTATATATGACCGTGACATAACCGCCTGGGAATGTTAATTTCAGAAGGACTTAACTTCTTAGAAAAGATGGTGTATCTTACATGTATTTATGTACACACCTGCAGTCTTCAAATTATACAGGAAATTTTTAATTATGTGTACTCAGATCCGACATTTTCGCAGTTTCGCCAAATATTATAAACGCGTCGCAGATGTAGCTGATCAAATTAGTCACAACGAGGAAGTAGGAACAATAAGATTACTCTGATTTCATGTATAACGCCAAGTTTCATCATTTTCTACCAAGAATCGTAAAGACGTCAAATCACTTCGTCGTGTACATTGGACAGGCTCGTCATTTCACAATGTTAATTGACGCCTAATTCTTGAGACGGAAAATTATATTCACGGAATAGACTCATGCATCATCGCACACTAAAGTTCTTCGAAATGTGGATCCTCTATAGATTGTGAAGGATGAACTTTGGTGTAGCAAAGTCTAAATCTGATTGTCACCCTCATATCATAGTTGTTCCATGATATTAGTCGCTGTCACTTGTTACACGTAATACGATTGACGTTATTAAACTGTGAGAAGGAAAAGAAGTAGTAGAAGAAGAATGAGAAGAAGAAGAAGAAGAAGAAGGAGAACAAGAAGATGATGAAGAAAAAGGAGAAGAGGAAGACGAAGAGACAGAACAAACAGAACAAGAACAAGATAAAGAAGAAGCAGGAGGAATAAGAAGAAGAAGAAAAATGAGAAGAAGATCAAGAATAAGAAGATGAAGAAGAAAAAGAAGATGAGTAAGAAGAAAAGACAAAAAAAGGAGGAGAAAAAAGACGAAGCAGGAAGAGCAGAAGAAGAAGAAGAAGATGAGAGAGAGAGAAAGGTTGGGAACGTATATCTTGCCATATCGATGGCGAATTATTTCAACTAGGTACTGACGTCACTTCCGGAAGCCTGACATCACTGTCTAAGTAAGTGAATGTCATCGTGGCCCACCTAGGGACACGACATCATTTGCAAATTGTAATTTCAAATTGCAATCGTGCGTATACGTGTACGGCTAGTTTTATTATATATACGAATAACCGCGTGGGAAGATGCTGATAAATAATGATTACGTTAGTTGAATACGTATCACCGCTCGCGAGTTGTAAATGATTTGAATAAGTGTAAAACGAAGTTTCTCGTTTGTTCAAAACTACTTAGAGGCTCTTCGTCTCTTTTTTCAAAGTTGCTGTTATAATCATATATCATCCTTAAACTTAAAAGCAATCATTTTTTTCAATAATTTATTTCCCGTGAAGAGAAAAAAAGAACCTGCTGAAAATTTGAACAAATTTTTTTCACCACTTGAACTACGTTCAGTAAAATTTTCAAGTCAATCGAGTAGACCCTAAGGGCGATTCCCCTTATCGCGACTCACGCGAAATCACGAATCAGTGAGGATTCTCGGCGGGTGCCAAATTCTTTTTGCATTAAATATCCCATAAGTCTCCAAAAAATGCGCATATATTTTCAGAAAACGCACAGATACCGAACTCAAGATTAGATACACAGAAACGAACCCATGACGAAACAGAAATCTGACTTAGCAGCCCGCGGTAAACGCGTTCCAGAACGTTACCCACTTTGCCGCTCGATGGCGCGGCTTAAATAGACTTTCAAACAAGGCCAGACCCAGAAATCGCGTTATTGAATCAACCACTTGAGATTCAAATCCCTGTAATTGATCTGTGTACCTAGACGAGCCGAGTTCATTCATAATCTAGTTTGAGTTTGTAATAAATTTGGACTTTTATGATTTTCTGATGCATTCAATGTGCTCAGTTCTGATAGCCATAGCGGGATTCCATGTATGGCAGCTTCGTTTGTTTATTCAGTTCTATTTTTTCTTCTTCCTCAATCTCCGTTCGGCTGCGACATGGAGCAGGCAACTTTCTTACAATCCAGTTTCTCGACTTATCAGATCTAATTCAAATAGTTTTGAGCGGTGACTGCCTGCGTTCTCTATGCAGGGCAACTTTAACTGTCATCGAATGACTCACCGATATTGCAGCACAATAATTGCCGCAGTATAATAAACTGTAACACTCGCGGATATTGCGAATGGTCAACATTTTTTATTTCAAGACTTTTGCTTTACTTCTAAGAATGAAAATACATAAAGGCCATCGATATCCAGACAGTTGATAATCTGGGCTCGAATCAATGCGAACAAATTTCGATAAAAATTTCTTTATTTTAGATACATAGATTAGGTACATAGATATTTAGTATTCCTATTATCGAATGTCTACGGTAAAGCGAATTTGATACAAACGAATCCGAAAGTGTTGAAAATTATTATTGTCACAGTTTCACGCGCCAGACGAGTAAATTGGGACAAGTGTATGTCCTATCGTTTTGACGAGAGTATCACGTTTGATAAAAATGACTGTGATATAATATAGTACTAGCAATAAAGTATAATTCGCCGAAAAAAAAACTGTATTTCAAGGCTGGGGGTCCAGCCGTTGGTACAAAAACTTCAATTTATAACACTACCAATTCTACCGTCTGAGTAATGAAAGGGAAGAAAAATCACCTAGACACGGCTCCGATTTGGCGAATAACTGAAAGAAATTCAGTGACTCCGATCGGGGCGACAAAAAGCTGGTAACAATAAGCGTCGCGTCCCAGTGACGTATTCTGCGGGGTCCCTGTGGGGCCTGTTTAAACTGTTACCGCAGTATCACTCAAATTGTGGCCGTCATGGCTACTGCAGAAGTTTCGATCCGCGAAAAACGGCGTCGAAATTTGCCGCCACGATTCCATTGTAACGATTAGACCGATCGGTTTGGAATTTATGGTATATCTGTTATATCGTTATGAAATAAGTTTCTATGGAACCGATTTTTTTCCCGTCCCTCCGTTGCTGTTGTACGAATAAAAACGTTAGTGGAAATTCCGTAAAACGTTATCAACAAGTAAAAAAATGCATAAGTCTCCCAATTTTTAATCTATCGGAAATCTGTTCCATAGAAGCTGAGTTCACAATGAGATGAAAGTAGTGTATAAATTTCAAGCCGATCGGACAAGCCGTTACAATGGAATCATGACGGCAAAATTCGACGTTGCTTTTCGCGGACTGGTACTTCAGTGGCCATAACAGATTTTTTTGAGGATTTTTTTTCTCAGTTTCCTCCTCATTCGCATGATGAAGAATTGCTCTCCGAAGAAAATGAGACGTCGAGAGACACGATCGAATCAACCGTGTGTCTGAAACCTTACGACAAGTGATTTTGTAAAAAAAAAAAGTCAATTTTTCGATGTCTAATGAACTTTGGATAAGATATTAATGATTTTTGGAGTATGGAGAATTCGTTGAATCACGCTGTACTGCCCCCCTTAATTTTCAGACTCTGGAGGGTTTAAAAACCGGAGTTTTTGTTCTCGGATATGAAGTCGGATCACACGATCATTATTACTGACTCAAATTATCTCGATGACCCGACTCTATTCATCCACGTCCTACGTGTTCCGTTTGGTTCACGTTATGGCCGAACGTGTACGTAAATTTTCGCCATGACTCACTTTTGTCTTTCCATCGCATTGTTCGTCCTGGACCCTTGGTTGCTTATCCATAATGGTGAATAACTAATCAATGTCGATGGCCTGTTGTTCTGATTCGGTGGAATCTTGGGAAGAATTTTGTCACGCTGGTTTGAGTAGAAAATCGACCATACCTCGCTGCATTATAGACACGTTGATAAGAGGTGGAATGCAATGAATTCCAGGGAAAAGGAGTTCTTTCATCGTTTGTTGATCTACATTTGAGGAATTCAACGAAAAATTGACGATAATTGCGCGTATGATAAGAGTGTGTGACCTTGATTTCACATTTATGCATGTCAAGTGGACCGTGAAATTGATTATAGCTGGCTTAGCCTACATTATAGCACAACTGCAAAGGTATGTACATACATACATCCGTCAGTTTCGCATAAAGTCAATTATCAATGATATAGTGCAGTTTCAGCAGCTGAGAATCTTTTTAAATAGTTTTATTACACAGGGATGTGGAATCACGGTGAATAATACAGGAGAAAACAAACCTCCCACCGGATCTATTTGAACAGTTAATTAGACCCGCACGCGGTGATGCGAATACACTCAGCTGGACGACTCATCTGCTTTTCCACTCTTGTTAACAAGCTTCCTATTAGCTTGCTTCGAATTATATCACTTTACAGGAATATGGCTGCTGCTAATATCCGCATTTGATTTCGTCACAGTTTCATCTAAATTTTTCTGCTCATCTTGCGATTATCGACTCTTCTGTCATTTGATTTCGAACATAAAAAATTCTTTGTTCGAAGCAAACAAAGTTTAAAAATTAACGCGAATTGAAAACAATAGCTGTGTGTAAACTTGAGTGAACGGGGTGCCATGCCATTCGCTCGGGGGGAGGAAACAAGGATAGGGAGATAAAAGGGAAAAAATCGGTGAATTTATAAATGATTCTGGATATTCACATTTTTCGTGGAAATTTCTCTTTAATACACTCCGCTCAGTTGACATTGGTACATGATATATGGTCACGAAGCGCAATGCGCAAAAATATTCGCAGAATTGAATGCATAAAATATTAGTAATTTATCTGATGACACGCAAAGGTAACCATAAAAGAATATTTCCAAGAAAAACCCGGAATTTTGACGGAAATGTAATACAGTGCAGAATTGTCAAATTTATTCAGTAATTTCCGATTCACCGACTGATTGACCGTTCAAATTATTTTTTTTCTCCGATGAATCGATTGATTGATGATTTTCAGAGCCTTAGTTTCGATTGACGTTATATACATCGCGTGTCTAATGGCAGAAGGTCGTAAGTGCCAAAAATGCGATTTTGGTGCCAGAAGGTCGTATAATTATTATTTTTACGCCATTCGCTTTGAGAATAATCTGAACGTGTAAATCAATCAAAATTAGAAGATCGAAAACTTAAAAGCATAAGGTCGGATGTTGGCGAATACGCCCTTCTTCCATTATGAATTGTAATTAAAAAACGAAAAAGAGATAAAGCCAGAAGGTCGTAATCGACACTTTTTTTGTTTTCACATTTTTTCTGAAATCGTCGTCAAAACTGGTGAAACGCGCAGATAACTTGAAAAAACCCGAGTTTCGAAAAATTCGATAAAAAAAATATGAACGTAAAGCCAGAACGTCGTAATCGACATTTTTTTCTTGTTTTCACATTTTTTCTGAAATAGTCGTCAAAACTCGTGAAACGCGCAGATAACTTGAGAAAACCCGAGTTTCGAAAAATTCGATAAGACAAAATCCGAACGTAGATGCCGAAGGTCGAAATCGCTATTTTTATTTTTTTATTTAATTATCCTCTTTTTTCATTGTTTTGTTCATATTTTTTTATCGAATTTTTCGAAACTCGGGTTTTTTCAAGTTATCTCCGCGTTTGACGAGTTTTGATGACTATTTTAGAAAAAAGGCGAAAATGTGAAAAAAAAAGAAATGGCGATTACGACCTTCTGGCTTTACGTTCATATTTTTTTTATCGAATTTTTCGAAACTCGGGTTTTTTCAAGTTATCTACGCGTTTCGCGAGCTTTGACGACTATTTCAGAAAATTGTGATTTTTTTTCGATGTACTGACTTTAATTGTTGAATTTCGTATTTTTCAGGTTTTTTTCAAATTTTACTTCCACTAAAGGCAGAAAGTCGTATAATGTCACTTACGACCTTCTGGAATTAGTGAGCCGGATTATTTTTCTTTGAATCAGGTTCAGAAGGTCGTATACGCCAGGACTTACGACGTTCTGAGTTTAAATTGACGAATTTTCAATTTCAACGGTTTTGAGCGTATTTGAAGGTTCTCTGCATAGATAAATCTAAAAAAAAAATATACGACCTTTTGGCCTTGAAAATTCCAAACGGTCGTATAATGGCACTTACGACCTTCTGCCATTAGACACGCGACATATTCTAGGTATTTTATTCCAGCTTAAAACCCCCCAAGCTTTACGACAGGCGTTCGCTGGTCGCAGGGTCTTTACAGTAACTTGTAATCCCCAATTTCCATACTCTGTCAAATAAATTACATCCTCAAGTAAAACTAATTCAAGGTGGAAAAGAAGAAGGTAAGTACGAAAGGAAGAAAGGAGAAAACTTAAACGTCAGAATTTATAGTTGAGTCGTCTTCCTCTCCGCTTATTTTCTTCACCTTGGTCTCGGTGCGGTTGCAGGTCTGCAAACTTTGTATAATTAATTTCCATCTCCCGCATTCGAGCTTGTAAGATTGTTGCTGCCGGCACGTGATCTGGGTGAACGTTGGGTGGGCTCTGTGTGTGTAAACGTAAAAAAAATGTTATTATTGTGGAAAGCGAAGAGGTTAATTTGTCCGTATAAAAATCTGCCCAAGGACAGTCCTCAGGTACTTCACCACCTGCGCACACCACGCTGCTTTCTCGCGTGGCCACGGAACCGGCCTGTTCTGTTCGTCTGTCAGTCCGTCGTTCCCTCCCGCGTAGCGTTGGCTCAACACAGAGCCACTTACAGCCTCCGACTATCCTCCGTTCGGTGTCGCCAATATCAGTAATACTATTTGCAATCCTGTAAAATCGCGCGATAAATAGTTCCGAATAAATCAATTGTTGAGTATAATACAGTTGATTGGTTTTCAAAAGAATTTTTTCCCGCCTCTTTTCGTCTGTGGTTTATGTATAATCAAACACGTTGATTGTACGGATGATTAAAACCGATCATTCCGGTTCGAGGTTCGTCTAAAATAACTTCTGTCGCAAGTTTGATGACCAAGTCTGGTGATTCAGTGGGAATTTCGACCAATATTGGTAACTTACCAGTGGTGCTATTTCGAAACCTCATTATTGACGAATAGTGATTAAGCAAATACCGGTGCTCTAAGAATGTCAGTTTAACATCATCAACGATTCGAGTGTGATAAAAACCGTGAAAGGTATTTTCGGGTCTTGAGTTTTCAGATAAAAGTGTCAAAATTCCGTTCCTAGCCAAAATGACTTCCCGCCTTCGAGGCTCGGCGAAGGAGGAATCAAAACCAGCGACGTCGTTGCTGTCATCAAAGTCTCGGACTTACCTGGGTTCCGGTAGGGAATCCAGAGAAAAGTCAAACTTTGAGGAATCTCGTAACAAAGTGTCTCGAAAAGACTCCAGAGGGAAATACGACAGTTTTCCGGAGAGGAGTAGCGAGACCAAATACGACACTAACTGTCACCGATCGCCTCCTCCGGATGACGCGTCAGCGGAGGAGGATCCGGATCTTCTGTACCGTAGGAGTAGAGACCATTTTGGCTCGTGGAACATCAAAGACGTAATCGGAAAAAAGGAGTCGAAGGGTGACAGGAAGTCGAGATTCGATGTATTCAAGTCCAACGAGTCGAAGAAGACCCAGAACGGATCGAAGCACAAGTCTCCGACGAAGGAGAGGAGGTTCGACTCCATCGACGGAAAACATGACAGCAAAAGTCGGTCGCCGGAATATATCGACCGTGACGAAATGCTCAAATCTAACAAGAAAAACTCGGGATATGATAAAACTAGAGCGAAGGATCACGACGATGATCATCGACCGAGGAAGAACCGAGATCTGCTGAGAGACATAGAGAACTTTGGAAACAAACGGGGACTCGGTACGGAGAGACGGTACGCCGGTAACGGTCATTCCCCGGAACTAGATCCCAACGACAAAATCAGGCTACTAATCGACAGATTTAAGTCAAACGACGAAACTAGATCGACTGACGCGCCAAAAGGGGACCGAAAGTTCAGGGAAAAATCTGAGGACCGGCAAACCAATGGGAAATTGAATTCCCTCGATAAGAAAAACTCCCATCGACGATCGCGGGACGTAGACGACGATAAGAGGTTCGGATCTGTGAGTCGGAAATGGAAGGAGAATCACGACGATAAAGATAAGGCGGCGAGAAACGGTATAAATGATGCTGAAATCCAAAATTACAGATCTCTGGAGAGGGATAAACGCGATTCTGGTGGCTTCAGGAAACGGAGCGACACCTACAGCGTCGAACGTGGCGCGAGAAAGCCCCGGGACTCCGAGGAGTCGTCGAAAAGAAGGAGCTACGTCTACTCCGGGTCACCGGCTGACGGTTTCGACGTTAAAATTCAGAGGTACGAGCGAGCCTTGACCGGACCTCGAAAGGACCCGGAGCTCGGTAACAGGAAGGCGGAAGTGAAACGGCGGAGTTCTCTCAACATTAAAGACGAGTCGAACGAGACCCACGAGAGAAACGGGAGACACAGTCGACCTCTGACTCCACCGGAGAACGAGGACCATAAATTCGACGAGCGAAGGACGAACTTCAACGCGAAGGACTGGTACGAGAGCAACAAGCAGTTTGCCGCTAAATACCTTCAGGACTACAGCAAGCTGAGGTCTCCGAGCGAGGATCGCAATGACGAACCGAGAGAAACGTACTTCGGAGATCGCAGAAGAGACTCGCCGGAGGACCTCAAGGTCTTCCATCCGATCCACCAAAAGCAAATGTCGACTTTGCAGAGGATGGATCACGCGGAAACTAACGGGGAGTCGAAAGTGAGCCGTAAATCGAACCGAAATTCTATGGAGTTTGATAGATCGAACGGAAAGGGGGAATCGGTTACCGTAAAAATTCGCAACCACGCCGAGGATCGGTGTGAAAACGAAAGGCGAACGAAGCGAGGAGTCTTCCTGAACAGCACCGTTCAAGTAAACGCCAGAGATAAAGACTGGACCAGTTCTACTACACCTGCGAGGAAAATTTGGAACTACAGAGAGGGGGTACGAAAACGCTCGATTTTCAATGGGCTTTTTTCTTTTCACGATATAAATGATCATGATCACCTGATGGTCATTCGCTGCGATTTGATCGAACATCACAGATCACTCTATCAATTTGATGACTTTCTTTGTGAAATTTGATGCAATTTTTTTATGGTTCCTCCGGTAAATAGCCTCTCGAAAAGGCGTGTCTCTTTATTTGTCTGGTTTGAAAGTTGAGACAATATTGTTTGATGACGGATCTGGATCTGGATGATCCGGTCGATGGATAAGCCGGGTCGAGCATGAACAAGAGTGGCCAGTTGTTAGTTTCGTGCTCACGTCACTCTCAGTTAAAAATGAAGTTTTCGTTACATAAGAAACCGGCGAGTTGCTTAACACGTCACGTAAATGTCACCACACGCCTCCAGACTTACCATATTGTGTAGGACTCTAGGACACGTTAGATACCGATCTCTCAGCGTCGACGTGATATCTGTGTGTAGTTTTGAAGAAATTGTCTTTGTTGTCCCGGTAAGATGATGTCTAACCAACCATTCAACGGTGCAGCAAAAGAGATCACCGAAAAACTTATCTCAAAACCATTTCCAACACACAAACTTAACGACGTTACCGTTACTCCTCGTCAGTCTCTTCAACTTCTATGTTTATCTCAAGTCTTGGTTTTCTGATTCAACTTCCTTTTTTTCGCATTGGTTATTCGTTACTGCAGCTTCTCATTGAGTGAGACGTTTTTGTACCGTTGTCATATGCCTATGGACAAAATGTTGTTTGAGTAATACTTTCGTGGGATGTTATTCAGTGGTCATTGAGCGAGTCAGGTTCGTTAGTGTGGATCGTTGACCCAAACATACAGTGTGTTAATATATTATATATATGAAAAAAAGAAGAAGAAAAAAATCATGATAATTAGCCAGAATGATTTTCGATCATTATTCAAGATGACTAAATATAGCCGGCGAGATATCAGCTAGTTATTTCTGCAGGCTATTCAATATTTGGCGATACGACACGGACGGACTTGTACACGTGGGCAGTTACCATATTTGCCAAGAGAAGGCCTCTCTCTGTCGCCTGTTGCTTCTATTGCAGCACGACGTATATCACACGCATGACCATAGACGTATTACCACTTTTCGATACCATACGTTGTATCAATAATCTCTGGTGAAGAACAAAAAAAAAAAACATAATATATACACCTACGTCGCGAAAAGGCAAAATAAAATTTGACCAGACCCGTAAATAAACAAAGAAGCAGCGATCGCGGTATACCTGACTCATTGTCAGTTACCAGCGAGGTTTTCCAGCAGTTAATTACACCGAGTCGCGGTCATGCATGCACGACAAACCGGATCGAATCTGCATATCGTCGCCGGTCCGATCGTGTGGTCGTCGTTGCTCGAGGTAATTGACTGACTCGAGTCCTTTAAATACGACTTTTCTAATTATCGTTACTGATTATCAAGATCTAAGAAACATTTTTCGCGTATTTATTACAGACAGCGGTGCAGTTGTAGCCACGATTGAATAATACCACCGCGATAATGATCCTGCGGTAGTGTAACGATATTATTTTTTCTTACAATCACTTACAATCCTTTGTGGTTATGAATGATATTAATAGTTTTTTTCTTGATCATTATCCGCGCCGCCGAGCTGCAATTCGTAATGTACGTTATGACAGACTCACCTTGTCCTGTCTAAACGGCGTGTGCTGCGGTCGAAGCGGAAACCTTTCACCTAACTGCAGGCCATATTGTGACGCAAATTTTAACGACCGTTTTACCGTAAATATAGTCATCTTAGAATAATTAGAACTGCGTTCAAACTCACGATTTCGAAGCTACAGACCGAGGAACTGGTACACGCGATTTTTCACGTTATTCGTTACTTTTTATTGATAACTTATCAACAGGCTGACTACCGTTTCATCAACGACAGTCGCTTGCTCGTTCAGCTGATGTGGGCAAATTTTTGGTACGACGTTTTATCATACGATCTACTTGTGACGATTAACAAGAAATTCTGGAGATAGAATAGCGCTGATATTGTCCGAAGTTGATTAGCTAGACTGTCTACGACTCGCTTATGCCGAAAGAGATTGTATCTAATGGACAAAAGTCCAGTTTACTCCGTTTCAATAAATATTCACTTATTATATCGTGAGTTTTCAATTTCAGTTTTGAAGCCAAAAAAATCGCATATCAGTCATAGTCTATGAAATCATTGTTAGTCATAGTATCGATACAAATGAAATATTGGAAATAAAATATCGATCTTCATATTTTAATTGATGAGAAAAAATTGGGATAAATGATTTATTCAAATATACGAAGTGAAACGATCGGGTTTGGGCTCACTGTGAGCCAGTCTTTGAACTTCCGGTCGTTCATTTTATTTCCAGCTGTTTCGAATTTCGCAAATCTGACCTTAGATTCTTGATCATCGGTTTAAGCGTTTTTGCAGTATATCGAATAAGCCAAACTCAAATTGTGCAAAACTGACTTCAAATTCGCGATCAGCGATCCGAAAAACCATATGGTACCAAATTTCAGTCAAATCCGTTGATCCGTTTTCAAGATATCGTCATTTTTATTGTATTTTTTAGAATTCTGTTATTCAAATGATTCGGAAAGTGCTGAACCGATCAAATCTAAAATATGATCGGTTCCAAGTTCAGGAAAGCCGCGTCGATTGAGCCCAATTGATTTTTAGCAACCAGCCCCTCGTCCGAGCTGGTTGCTAAAAATTTGCCCGCGGTCTGAATGCATCGAAGTATGGCCATTCTCCCCGCAAACAGATATTCACTAGCATCGAATGCAATATTTAAAAATGATCTTGTCCAGTGTTTTTTTAACTAATTTAAATTCTAACAAAGTTATCACCGGGCTCTCGTTCGTTGATTTATTTAAACAGCATTGGTTGAATTACGGAATCGTTAAATTCAAACTGGACATTGATAAATTTCTCCCACGTATGAGACTCAGAAGTCTGCAGTTTGCACTAAGAAATGAAATACAATTTTTGTCTCGTTCATCAACCAACCAACCAACTCACGTTCACCGAGTTCACAAGATTAGTCTGCTGGACACGTTTTTGTCGCAACTAAGAATTAGAGCATAGTTTCTAATTGCACAACAAAGATTTGTCCCATGTCGTAGAGATTGAGAATTTTTATGTTCCCTCCTTCATCTCAACGCAGCTGTACTAAAAGTAAAAGTTTTCATACCACATCGGGTACTTATATTTTATATCAAACGCAAAAAGGTATAAAACATAAAAGATAACCAGAAAGGCAGTCAAATGACGTGAAAATGTTTGTAATACGTTATTTTATAGCACGAATTCTCGTCATTTTTATTTGGCACTTTGGTAGATTTAACGCAAAGTGCATACCGATATATTTTACGGCACAGATTCTATATCGACGATTCGTTTAATCGAGGAGGAAGTGCGGAACGTTTCACTGCAGGCGATAGTGGTAGTTTCGATATAACCACCGCATTTCTCGATACATACATTTATCTGCAGCTCTGGTTGAACTGGTATTTCAAGGTTGTCTTCGGCCTACGTTACCTACAGATCGGGATACATTTTTATCATTTCTTTATCCAAGTTCCGCGAGACGGGACCGGTCCATAAACTTACGGTCCTCCGGCGACTCGGCGACTATTTCATTCCTTTTGTCTTCCTTTTTTCACCCCCACAGAATGCATCTTCTTCGCATTGCGGACCGGCTGACGTCACCTCAGGCCATGGATCGTTATCTCCAGATGTCCCCTGACTGTGACATCATTCTTATTTCCGTTGTACACTTTTGCCTTTTTTTTGTGATTATTTCAAGGATCGTCCTCACGGTTCTTGGTCGATTACAAAAATTCTATATCGAGATATCGATCTCAGACTCTCAGACCGTAGGCAATCATCTTCTGTTCGAATATGAACAGCTGATTTTGGAACTCACCGCGATCCTCATATAAGAATTTATGCGATTATGTCTGACATGGTCATCAATCATCGTCATAATTGTTAGATTTCGAACAGATTGGGTTTAACGAAGAACGATATATGATCGTGCAAAAAATCGGTGAAATAGAATAGACCATAAAATAATGGTGATATTTTTATCGGTGACTTCACGCTTGGAGGGATTTTTGAACGATTGATTAATATCCTTTGTTACTTGGAATTAGTTCGCGATGATATCGCGTAGTTACGTTGACGGGATTTAAGGGAGAAACGATGCTCGCTTGAAAATAATTGGCGTAACGTAATAATGAAGAAAAGAGGCGCTGAGGGTAGATCGTAGCGGATAAAGTCAGTCAATGAATCCGAAGCACAAAATAATTTTGGGAAAAGCCTGAATTTCTATAACATACAGTGGAAATGGGACACGAGAATCATTGTGTGATGAAAGAGATCGAAAGTCGTTAATTGGCTGAAAAATATCGGTATAATAGAATTTCACTTTCTTTGGGTTAATTTTTCTTATTTCAAGGACAAAATTGACTCTTTAAAAAACACCTGTGGAGCATACATCATATGGATCGCTAATATAGACTGTAGAATATGTCATTTTTTTCCTACCCACGCTTATGAGTGCAGATCGTAGCTTTATTCGTGTGCAACACGATGTACGGATTCAGGCGTCTACAATAACATCGTATGTCCGAAACACGTTTGGACCGAGTTCAAGAATGCGATGAGAGCTGTGACTAATTTCTCAAGAGCCGAGTACATAATTTACCTTTGTCTAGGTCAGGCATACGATATAGACACATATTTCACAGGTTGTAGGGGCTAACAATAAATTTTTCAGACTGTACATTTTGAAACGGAATCATACAGCTTCGCATCTCTCCGCTTCCTGAGCTCAGAGAGCTGCTAACTCACTGCTGAATTTTTTGTTCGCCTAACTTCAGACTCCACCAAAATTGGCTGAGAACAAAAAATTTTCTGTCAAACTTTAAAACCGTGATTTCGAAAATCTGCATACCCTGATTCTTCAAACATAGCAACAAAATGGGGGAAAGATGAATAAAAAAATTGGCTTATCACTTGGCCAAATCGTGCCAAAAAAAGAATTTGAATTCTTTCATTATTTCACTACAATTTATGTGTAATGAGTTGATAAAAATTTATCGTCTTTCAGGGGGCGCAAATCACAGACGTTGACGAGGGCCAACCTTGTTTGAAATGCGGTGACACCTGTACCTCGGGTTTCCTTCAGCATTCTTGGCGGTGAGTATTCATTACTATAAATCTATGGCAGGATGAAAGTATTATTTGAGAGGTAAGATAGACACGGGGTTTCGATGCCAATCGGAAGATGCTTCCGGAGACACCTGATACCGCTGTCTCACCCGCTTCCTGGTATCAATTATCACGATCGCTAGACCTTCCGGTGACGGGTCCGAAAATAGAACGCCCAAGGTCATTCGTAGAGTGAAAAATAGAAATAAACAGAAAAGTAGCCTTCTACAGTTTTGTCTGATTGTGAGTCAGGGTTCAGTCACGCCTGAGGGTATGCAACCGCACTAGCATCCACGCGTGGTACGACAACATAGTCGTTTTCACGATGGTCGGTACCGTGTATAACATCTTGGAAGGATTACACACGTCCATGTGCAATTATACGATCAGGAAATGTTATGGTAAGCGGGTGATGTACCGCACAATTTACGCTTGTAATTCCCCTGTTTCATGCCAAGAGATTTACCGTGCGCAATTTTGCATGTTCAGTTAGCTTAGACTGGACAGATAGTAGGAAACTGAGTTTAATCATTCTTTAACCGAAGCCTTGGGTGAAAGGCACCGATGCATCTTCGTCCGGCCAATATAGCCGCATACACTGCAGATTAAACCATTACTTCATTTACAGATTTGTCACTGACTTAGACTTGGTACGGATTTCTTCTCGGTATGTGGGATATAGTGAGTTAACTCTGATCACGTAGTACCATCTTTGTCTTCATTCTTTTTTGTCTGATCCTGCCTTATGTGTGGACTGCAGTGGATATGGTCGAGTCTTTCAGATAAAGTCACGAAAATAGATCTTTTTTGGTTTCAATTTCGTCAAGGCTCATCGATTCATCGGTTGAGTGTCTGGAAGCTTGAGCTTCAGTTTTTGGTGCTCAAATGATGAAGAAATCGAATAATTCTGTATCGTCGAACAGCTGCGTCCATGAATTCAGTCATGGATCTTTTGACGATCGTATAATTATACGTTGAATCTCATTTACTATTTGACAGCTGTCTTTTTTACTTTTTTTTAGTTTGACATCTACCGATTACTTGTCTTCACTACCCACAGTGATCACTGGGATTGCTGTTAGACAGCGAATAAAAAAACCTGTCGGTTCCATTTTTGGCACAATGAACGTAGATCACTAGTCACTCTTCAAGTCAATCATCACGTTTATGGATTATGATAAATCTTCCAAGCAAGACAGAGAACAAAACTTCATTAAATCTTTTTCAGAAATGTCGAATTCATTCTATAAGTTTTTCGGGGTCTCAAAAATCTGACAATTAATTAATTATACATTGACAATTTAAAAAGTCTAGAACTTTTCTCGAGGAAAATTCTAAAGGCGTTGAAATTTGAGATTTAAGTTTCATCAGTTTTTTTCTTCTAGAGACCCTGAATGGAGACGAGGGACTTTTAATCTTCATTCATGCTGCCACGTATGATACAATAATATAAAATTTGGGGCCTGCATTTCGGGATCTGATATTTTCTAGTAATATAAGTTTGGTAACAATTTTGAAAATATTAGATCAATTTTCTATAACCATTGGAGCTTTTATAGCAGGTGGTTTTGATCATTGAACTAATCGGGATTCTTATCAATAATTCACAATTAAGAAAAATGAAATGGTGTGAAATTTACGCAATTACTGTAAGTATTTCGTCATTTTCGTGCCATTTCATATGTCAACAACTTCCAACCGGTAAATTTCTTCTTTTTTTTTTCACTAGGCTGTAGGGTTTTCTGTAGAAAAAAAATTGAGTCTACGGTATTAGATTTTGGATATTTGAATACTTCTCGAGTCACTGTGCCATCAAAAAATTCAATGAATAAATCAATAAATCAGGAACCAGATCTATCGACATACTGGTTTCAGTCAGGCGTTAAAATATATACTCTGTACGATTGATTGTCAGATAGCGAGTAGGAGATCGTTGATCGGATTTAATTGACTCATTTCCATCACATTGCTTCGTGTGGTACACAGCTGTGATCTTCTCTGATCCCTGAAAGTGGACACGTGAGCTTAGCTACGTTGATAACGTTCCTTTGTTAAGTCTCCAGTGACACCCACGCCAATACCTTCGCCAAGAACAACGCAATCGAACGATCAACCAGTCACAACCGTTGATCCTCGACATGTCCAATTTTATTTTCATTTTCTTTTCTCTCTCACCAAGCTAGTTCGATCGTCGTCAAAGATTACGACCTGACCCTGATCCGACGCCTATTGTTTCGGTCTAATTTTATCAGACAGACTCGTCGACGGTACGTGTTAATGAGGATGTGGTAAATTCAGTTGTAGGTACGATTGTTGGATCGTTGCACCCTGTCTGCCGCTACATTGCGATAAATTACTCCAATTGAAACGTATATTGTTATTGCGAATGGTTTCGCAGTGCGAATTCGTGAATTTAACGGAAAGCGACGAAGTTATAGAAAATTTATACTATCATTTCGTCTGCCCATTTGGCATCTGTGACACCTCAAATTACTATTCCTACTCGGAACGTTGAGAGATCACTTTGTAAATTGTTTCACACCAAAAGATGTTTATTTTTTATACCAAGAAAATTTAACGACTTGTTGCATGGGATATTATACAAATTTATTTGCCGAATCGATTAACTCCGGCATCGAGACGCCGTAAATTTTCTTCTAATAAATGGGCCAATTCCCCATTTCGAGGAATACAGTAAAAGCACGTGCTCTTGTTTACGGTATTTATAGTTTCAGTGAATGCCATCATAACCAACTCGAAGACACCATTTGGCCGCGACACGGATCGTTCGATCTTGTATTTTGAGATTGAACGAATCATTCATAGCATCAAGAAATGAATATGTAATTCCCTATGCGACTGCCAATGAATAAAAAAATTTGGCCTGATTTTCGGACAGACTAGATTTATATTATTTTATCGAATTTACACATTCGATTCGGTTACCCGTCGCGAATCTGACGTATAATGAAGACCTTGCAAGCGTTTCCTTCGGGAGATAATTAGCGGGGCAGAGCGGTGAACCAATTTGTATTTAGTTTGTAGTACTTACGCGTACCTTACTTTTCTATTTCGGATATTCAATCAGGCTATTTACGAACTCGTGCGAATCCAGCGTTTCGTTAGCCAAACCGTAGATTCTTAAGACACGGGTCTCTGTAGGTCCAGTTTATTTCCAACTGTTCGCGGTACCGAAACTCCGTGGGCACCCTGACCGCGAGATCGGGCTGTAATGACATGAAATTGAATTTGATATTTTTCAAGAATATAGCCACCCGCCCGCAACGAGTGAGTGTGTCCAAATGTTTAAAAGTTAGATTGAAATGATGAAGTGAAAAATCGATGAGCGAGTGGATTATCGAATAAACAAGTGGATAAAAAAGTCGAGTGGTTTTGGTCAATCAATTATCGAACGAGAAATATAAATAAGCAAAGAGTGAAAAAAGGGTGGCAAAATACAGACCGGTGTTTCAATTAACGAAATTTTCTCTCTGGTTTTGATCGATAGGCCAAAGTTGACGGAACTAATTGCCCGAATGGCAAACTCGGTCATGTCAATAGTATCGAGTGTCTGTGTGTAGACTTTACCAAATTAATGTTTTGATACCCATGATGAAGATACCTTGAACATGTCAGGATAATTTCATGTTGGTCAAAAAGTTACATATATCGATGAAAATAATTTCGTACCCTATCATTTGTTCGGATCAAACTTTTATCTCACGAATTAGAGCATTGGAGCACAAATTTTTGTGTACCTACCAGAAAATTTATTCAAGCATTGTGTTCATTTCGTTTGTCACAAAATCAGCACAAAAGATATTTGAGTTGATTTCTAAGTAAACTTTGAATTTGAAAGCGAATATTGTATGAATTTCTTTCGAATCGAATTTAGTCTTAGAATTTGAATGAAGTATTTTTTTTGCCATTGGAAAATCTCTTTGGGTCAGATTTTATCGGAATGAATAGCGAAGAGTTTCTTCTTGCTAATTGTGAAGGTAGGAAAGATAGGTTTTTTCCTCCTTCTGTTATTCATTTCGTGTATCTTCACCTCGTTATGAAGAATCACCAAAGAGAAGAAGAAGGAGAAAAAGAAATAATGCATCAACCTTTCAGTTCAGTTATGCACCGAATAAACACACAGACTGATACTTTTTTCTTCTCTCAAAAATTTTCTTTTATTTTATCACATTGCCTTAGGTATATTAATTGGCAGTATCATTCAGAGTCTCAACGATATTCACATACATTTTTCGTATCTCACAATCAGCAAGAATTCAGACACATAATTAACATTTTTAGAACTTAGCTCCATGAATATATTCTTCACTGAATAGAATTTCACGTCTCATTCTCATTTTTCGTATTGTAATAACCAGACGATTTTTTTCTTTATAATCGTTGCAAACACTAATTTAGGTGACAAATAACCATTAAAAACGTGTTTAACATAATTATATCGCCTGAATACGGTATAATTATTGCTGATTCAAATTTCTGTAGCGTTCGAAATGGACTCCCTTCCGTGCCATGCCATAAGGTACCCGTTATCTGTGAAAATACACTCGTCAAGTTCGAGTTGACGTCACTGTCAACCAGAAAGCCAATCATCAATTCAGTTCCTGGGTTAATTTTGATACTTTGAAGATTGATATTTCAAATGAATATGAAAATTAAAAATCCTGGCTTAAAGGGGCAGGTCAGTGTAGGCGCACCTAAATAAGGTTAAAATTCATGAATTTTTTTCTTCGGTAGAAATTTTTTTTCTCACCAACGGTTTTCACTATTGTGTAGTACAATACTTGATGTACAATTTGTATTTTTTTCAAGTCGAATCATCAAAAGCTGGAAGAATGGCAGTGTTGTTCTCGAAGCGCTGTCTTCAAAGTCTGTGGACACTGACACGTCTACATTTTTAGTCTGATTCTGATGAAGTTTGAACCAGATCATCTTTAATGTTTGAACCAGTCTTTGACGAGCCGGTTTTTTGAATTTTGAATTTCCCTTCATGTTACGCTACCTGGAAGGTCAAGAAATGTACTAAAAATGTACTAAAATTGTTTTTTTTACTACAAATGTTGATAGTTTCGTCAAGAATTTTTTTTCTCGAAAAAACAGCTCGTCAAAGATTGGTTCAAACATTGAAGATGATCTGGTTCAAACTTCGTCAGAATCAGACTAAAAATGTAGACGTGTCAGTGTCCACGGACTTTGAAGACAGCGTTTCGAGAACAACGCTGCCATTCTTCCAGTTTTTGATGATTTGACTTGAAAAAAATACAAATTGTACATCAAGTACTGTACTAAACAATGGTAAAAATTGTTGGTGAGGAAAAAAAATTTCTACCGAAGAAAAAAATTCATGAATTTTGACCTTATTCAGGTGCGTCCACACTGACCTGCTCCCTTAATGAAAACGTGATTACTGGTGTTCAGAGGCTGCAAGTTCACAATCAGGCCGTTAATGTATTGAATGATCACTGAATATTTGCTCCAGGAGCGTAATTTTAGAGAAAAACGATCGTCAATTAGCCATTAATGTATGTCTGCCTCAGAGATGCACTTATTTCGGACATGGGATACATGGCCGATGCTGCGATTGGTTTTCTTGAGACACGACTGGTTCACGTAAATCGCAAACGTCTTGGGCCCCATGGTTATCGCATAAATTACTTACACGAATAATCGAATAATAATGTCTCTGTGCCTCATTGTACATACGTCTGTGCGTCATGTTGCGCCAGTGTGTTCGATTTCACGTGTGTTGTACACTGGTGTGTTTGATATGTGAACTAACTGAGTCATTCCGCGTTAACCGTCTACGCTGGATGCTCGTCCCCGATATTTTCTGAGTTCAAAAGACACCAACTGTGAGTGGGCTCGGAAAACTTGTGTGAATTGAAATTGTGATGATATGTATATCGGCTTTGATTCACCACCGAAACCGCGAGTAGTTTATGCGAGGAGAATGTAAACGCGAGCTTTTGACTCTTCATTCATGAAAAGCACAACCCACCACAGTGTTAACAAAAACCAGAATAGTTGGCAAATTATATCAACATTCGAACGTGCAAATTCAAGTGAATCAGGGTAAAGAGCGAGTGACTAAAAAATCTTGTGACGTGTGAGTTTAAAGTGAATCCGTGGAATTCATTCTGACTTGCAAAGCGGTTGAAAAAAATAGTGATTCATGTGATTGATTCAAAACACTGAAATGAGTATCTGATTTATTTTCCTACAAAAGTCGAAGCCAGGACGTTTATAGCCGTGAAATCGGACTGCCCACGAGTCCCCGAAGTACATCTGGTATCGGCTTTGGAGATATTGAATTCTTGAGATGAAAATATTTTCTGTCAATGCAGTAGCTGTATAGTACAGAGTGTGGCTGAAATTATGTTCTATTCTAGAACCAGTGTTTTTTTTTTTCACCAACTGTAAACAATGGTTTATTACTGACGTCGAGATAAAATAGAAAAAATTTTTAGAAGAAGAAGTAGGTACATTTTTAGTAACACAGTCAAGTGACACGCTTGTGTTATCTATGATCAAGACGTTTCGGTGAGAAGCGAGAAGATACCCGTTTTATCACGTTTGCCAGTTTTTTAAACGATAATTATCGATGCCATTAATTTATACGATCTAAAAAAAAAAAAAATATGGTCAGTATGTACAGTAAAATATTTACAAAACCATGAGAATCAATTTATTTCACCAATATTTGCCCGTGGTCGGTAGATGAGGAGGTAACAAAACGCCTACGACTTCTGAGATGAGGTCACCATCACAATTTCACGTCTTAGTCATACTCAATTTGTGATTTAGAGCCAATGAAAGAACGTACGTCTCACAATAGAACCTAGAACAGACCAACGTCTCCCTGCAGTGGAATCCTTTCGGGTTCATCGGCGTCATCGATGCAGGTTGATAAGCATTCAAGTCAATCCTGTGTTCGCCGAATCCTTTATCAAACGGTTTCAATTATCTTCATATTCCTCGCGGATATTTGAATTTCGTCGATCTTGGATCATCGTCGGGTATAATTTCAGCTACAATAGATCAAGATCAACATATGAAGACATCGATGTGTCTGCTGAACGTCAGAGACGGTAAAATGTGACAAAAATAGACGTTTTGTTTTTCACGACGTTAGACATTTTTAAGACGTAGTCGCATCGTGTATCTCTACGAAGGTCTACTTTTATCGCATTTGACAGACTTTTCGATGTCTGTAAGACACGGTTTATTTCTGTCGGTCAACGGGTGCTTCTACATATTTTGAACAACTTTGAAAAAAGGAAGGATGAATTCGTCACGTCTTTTATCTGGTTTTCTTTACAACTATACGTTTGCAGTATTGGCGTCCGGATCTTTCCCAAAGTTCTCACAACTCAAACGCAGCTGAGCTAAGAGTAAACGTTCAAGCGATAAACGTATGCGGTTGGCGGTGGTAATACTCGAGGTATAACACTCGAGATAGTTAGAAAATTTGGCTAGCAGAGTCAGAAACACGTTTCGAACCTCGAGAATGCTGTTATATAAACATCTTTAAGAGTATTGCAAATCGTAATGAGCGCGAATACACGTGGTCTACAAGCACTATGTGCATCAGTCCATAAAACGAAAACGTTTCAACGAGATGAGGTGATCATAGTCGTGAGAATAATTCATTTTTCATTAAATCATGACATTCAATACCGATAATTGACTCCATAATCACAAGTTGATAATGGAGTCATAAAGCATTCTTTGACTCTGTAGAAAACGGAGGATGATGCGAAGCGATTATCTTCGGAATGTCAGTGACGATTCTCTACGGAATGTTCGCATAAAAATGACGACATGATTGACTTTTGATTGACCCAATTTTGGCTTGTCAATTAGCCTCATAGAAAAAGCTCTGCGAGAGATTATCGAATACGACCACTTGTTCCTCGGTCCATGTCATATTCTGTTACATCAATAGCGAACTTGAGACTTGTAAACTAATTTTCCAGCACTTTCGAACTCGACTGATGAATCCATTTTGGTCAGAGAGCGTCGCGGGTCGATGACTGGGAATATAAACACAAAGTAAAGTCATCGACTTTAGTGGTGTCCGCCAGTTGCGAGAAGTTACGATCTACGGCATAATGCGAGCGATCGATCGATTATTTCTAGTATATATACAAACATATTTACTAAGCTTCCCATGTGTGCTTGTACTAAAGGGCCAGCTGTCGGCCATGTCTGGCCCAAAGTTCGTCGAGCGTTGGATAGACAATACACCCAAGCATGGTCCACGGTTGAAATGATAACACTAGGCCGAGAATGGGCAGAGTGTTCTGCCGAGGCTCGGCCCAAGCTTGCATTAATGGCATATTGGCGTATACGATTGAGCCCAAAATGTGACAAGTCTGGGGCCAGGTGTCGAACCCACTCGCTGACGTGTATGATTGGGCCAAATGTATTCCAATCGGTGGCCCAGCGGTGCTCACCGAGCATGTAAGAACTGCTGTTAAGTAACACTGGACCAAGCCTGGCTCAATCCTTGGCCTCAGTGTTGGACCCAATTGTTGTTATGTACCATTGGGACGATGCTGGGAATATATAGGGCCGACGGTATTTGACCAACGCTCGTTGAATCAGCTTGTTTCAAGAATGGGCCAAGATTGTTTTTTTTGCTACCATTGGGGACGCACACATGGGTTATGATATACCGAGAGACACAAATCTGGAGCAGCTGTCATCTTGCTAAAGTAGCAACGGACTAATCTGTTTTGTCTGAAAACAAAACCGAGGCTTATGAATACCGCGGACCGTTGACAAATTGGGGGAACCTCAAACCGAGGGACTGCATCTAAAATAAGATATTTATATGATAATATGATTACTTGAGTGCTCGATTCAAGATGGCATCAATATTTCGCTATCAACACTCGAAATTATCAATGCTAAATTTGACTCGTTGTCGTTATATGATCGAAATACGCGAGTGCACCGAGCGAGCGACTTCCAGACTGCAAAATTTTAAAGCCCTCTTTTAAGTGGTTTGTTATTTTCCGCTACGTGTTATCTTGAAGAGGGAACTCGTCGCCTTTGTGCGTTAGACGTATTTCATACCGACGTTTGCTTTACCTCTGGCAAAATCATCTTGGAATACTCTTTTTCAAAAAAAGTCTGCAGAGCTGTCGCTATTACTCCTCATCTTTTCGACAACAAGGCACAATGTCAACGAAGAGGTTAAAAACTTGATCATACTTCAAACTATTTCAGCTTATTTTTCATCATTTCGTGAATTATTTAGCGTCTAACCGGAAGTGTGCAGTATTTAATTATCCACGGTGTTTTCATCACGGGTCAATTGACTCAAGTATTATAGCGCAGTTGGCAAAAGGGTAACCGTTGACATTTTCAGCTCAATTGTAGGACCAGCGTCCCCATGGGAGTCACTGAGCAACGTGAAAAATCAAGAATCTAATAACCTCAGGGGACACAGGAAACGGGACTCTTGTTTTTAATGCAGAGTTGATTTTTCATATGTTTTCATATCCATGCGAATTCTGACACCGGATGCAAGAACGGAATGGTTATTCGAGTTGAAAATGCTTTTTCTTAGAAATCACTGCGTGTTTGGAAAAAGTGTTTCATTAACACCTGTGTCTAGACGTGGTCACGTGCAGCACGAACAACCTTGAGAACCAATCACTTTAATCCTCACGCCCCCATATAATGCAACGCGTTTTAATACCGAGGCGTGGTCTTCTAATAAACAAAGCGGACCCTCTTAAGCTTATTCAGTTACTTATTCCGTAAAAGTCCAATAAATACCAGTATTTGCCTTTCGTTGGCAGCGTGACAAAGTTGACATAACAATTCAGACGGAATCTTAAGGTATGATGTAACACTGTCAAATATATTTTACAAAAGAACAACTTTCTTCATTACTGTCTGCTTGATTCAATATCACATCATAAACTCGTTGGTTACAATTTTCGATTGACAAGTTTTTCGTCATATTGTTTTGCCTCTTCTACGAAATGATTTCGATCTTTTTCTGAGCAGGACTTTGATCACTGATTCGACGTAATTCGATCAAGTGTTAAATGTGAAATCCTCACGGGGAATGACGAGTCCGTTTAGAATAATTTTTTCACCCCAACTTTTTACCTTTCTGACTGAAAGACTGAGAAAAATAGTTTTGTGATGATTTCCATTGATTGAGACTTTTGCAAATTAGTTTTTCAACACCGGAAAATCAATGAAGATCGAATCTGCTATGCGCCATTTTTTCCTTGGTAAACTAGTCTAGTAGTATATTTGCTACATTGACGGAATACTTATTTTCAAAATATCTTGTTCAATTTTGATATGAAAATTCTGAAAAAATACGACAAGCTATGTAATTCCATCAAGAATGTATCGTACATTTTTGTTTTTTGACAACAGTGAATCTCTCTTTATTTTGATGAAGATAGTAAAAAACTTGTAATTAAAAAAATTCACTCCTTCAATTTTTACATTTGAACAAATATTTCTCTCAGAAAATTGGATCGAAAATTTATAAAGGTTTTATTGGCCCAGATAGCTATTCGTTAAAGAAAGATGCTTTAATCACTAGATCAAAAAAAATTCTTGCGAATATGCAGCGACACAGGTAATATTAGAGTCATGATTTTCATATTGAGATTATCCATAAGTAATCCTAGAAGATATACAGAATTATTTATTGCCTCGAATCATAGGGTATAGGGGCAATTCCAAAGCAAGTGATCAAGGCTTTTAGGACAAATTTTTCTGATCTTGACGGCAATCTAAAAAAAAGTAGTTCACGATGAAAAAAAATAGTTGCCAGAGCTTTTTTTTATATTCTTAATATTTTTGAAGGTATGCAACCTCTTCGTTTTGGCGCATTTTTTTTTCGAAAAATCATAACTCCGGCTACGTTGGTCATAGGGAGATCAACTTGGGCTCCTTTTATTCACAAAAGAATATAGTTTTTAGAAATAAATAGGGCAATTAGAGATTGCGGAGAAATGCATCTTTTTTTAATCTGAAAAAAAATCACAGACGTAGGTGGGCTATGACCAACGTAGCCGGAGTTATGATTTTTCGAAAAAAAATGCGCCAAAACGAGAGGTTGCATAACTTCAAAAATATTGAGAATATAAAAGAATCTCTGGCAACTATTTTTTTTCATCGTGAACTACTTTTTTTTAGATTGCCGTCAGGATCAGAAAAATTTGTCCTAAAAGCCTTGATCACTTGATATGGAATTGCCCATAGATGACCATCTCTGGTAATTAATTGCTCCATTAGTTGCTACATATCAATGGCATGTAAAATAAATGAAAAAACGGTTGTCACAAACGAATATGAGAACATTTAAACGCTGTGTAAAAATTCCTCAGTACAATAATCACAGTCCCTCGAAGTAGTTCCCGTAATCTGGCAAGGGTATCGTCCTCGCGGAAGATATGAGGTCCCTGGTAATTAGCGAGTGTAATAAAGAGCTCGCTAAGTAACGACGTAGTAAATACCCACATTCTTTGAGGCTCGATTAATTATCACGCACGTGATGCATAAAAGTGGAAAATATACGGTATTAAGGAACATCTCGCATCTCGGATTCGCATTCGCATTCGCATAGGCGTCGCGAATCTCAAACCGTGTGATAAATAATTGTAACCCAACGCGCACGCGTTACATCCGCTGAATATCTTCCATCAGTTCATTTAGTCCCAACCGAGTTGATCGCCAGAGTTTTAACGAACACGGACAGGTTTCATTTTTTGTTTTCTTTTACGCGAAGACAAAATTAACGAGAAGTTGAGAAACAAAAACTATAACATCTGGATCCATACTTCGAATAAGAAGACCGATCGAATCGGGTCCCAGTGAATGAAAAGTGATTCAATTTTCAACTACTTCAAATCACTCAAATCTCTTAAACTGATCGATCGAGTCTGTGAGATTGTGCCAATTAACACTTTCGCGTTACGTCACGATATTTTCCAATTCCGTGGATTACGGTCGCGTTTGAAGCCTTAGGTTCTCGACACACCGCGTTGCTTCGATTTAGGCCTCAACCTCTTCAAGTCGCGTGTGCATGTGGAGTGATCTGGATTCTCATATCGCCAGTGGCAGCCTCGCGTCTGAGTTGTCAGTCAAGAGGAGATAATAAATATAAATGCATGTATATTCGCGTGGTTCCATTGATATCGCGATACCACAGAGTCGTCACATGTTCAACTTCCAATCCGCGTTTTGATAATTCGATTCTCGTTGCTGACATCGCGATTATTTTAGCCGTCCGGTACTCGCCTTATCTCCATGCACCTGGCGCAAATAGCGAATGAAAGTAATTCAACTCTTCTGATAATCAGATAGTAGTGACGTAGACAGACAGTGACAGAAGTATACCAATATTCAGTTCAACAAATTTCAAAATTTTATCGAAACAGTTTCGTCAGAATGTTCGCTTCTGAAGGCTACGAAAATTGGAAAAGGGGAGGAACGATTTTGGACGATAATTACTCCTCGAAGTCTGACACCAGTTTTACCGATTTTGATACCAATAGGTGAGTCGCTGATTAACGTTTCCATTCACACGACTATTAATCGCACGAATTAGACTCGAGTGAGTCAAATTAGGGTTTAATTAAATTTTTATTCTGTTTTATTCTCTCCTATTTTTACGTGGCCTCAATATCTGCGATTGCAGAGTCAGCAGCATCTGTGATTCGTGTGAAACGATGTATCCAATTTCTTATATTACAGGGAAGCGAATATTTTTTGTCAAATTTTCCATATAAACGAGAAACGCAAGCGTTGAGCTTGATTTTTAATGTTTTTTTACAGTGTGATCATGAGGCACAAGGTTATTATGGCGGAATGTCGCGCCATATAGATTTCATTGAATTTTATACCTACGTTATATACATATATACGTACGCACGAAGTGGCCTAACTATATAGATATACAGAGGAAAGGATTTCATGACAACATTTCGTGACTTTTTTTGGTGTATAATAAATATTTTTACTCACATAGCTCTTGGCGTCCTGCAACAAGACACCCTCGTAAAGTTGAACCCTATTTTCGTGACTAACAATACCTTTGGTCACAATATCTTTGACACACGCGACTATACGCGATAATTGATCATTTTCATTTCATCGTCGAGGACACTACGAGATTCTGAAAGCATAGAAGATTCTCTTATCATCGCGATCGATGTTTCCAAAAATTCGGACAAAGCATAGAAAATTCCTTTTTTCACCCCTGATGGTTTTTAGCTGTTCCAAAGACCTGGAAAAATGTCCTAGGGCAGACATTTTTTATCTTGGTAATCTCGGTAATGATAATAAGCATCGGATGAGGTATATACACTTTTTTTTTTCATTTGGACAGTTTTTGTTGAAGTGTAATTGATGGATCTGAAACTAAAGAGAACGTTAGTTTAACTTGAAACAGAACATTGCTCTGAACAAGAGAATATTAGTTCGAATTAAAAATAGAATATCAGTTTTTAAATTTGAAACGAAAAGATCATTAGTTCAACTGGGAGACTTTTAGTCAAACTTAAGATAACTAATATTCTTTCGTGTTTCAGAAGTATTGCAAAAACATACACGTACGCGATGATTATACAAAGTCGGTCTAGATAAAAATTTCATCCATGAATAACAATTGAAAGATATAGAAATATATTGAAAAGGGACCAATTTTAGCCTCAAAAGAGAAAACCTAGAGGCCTTGATCGATTTTTTTTCTTGCTGTGATTTTGTTTATTGCTTTCTTGTTAATCTAACGATAAGTTAACTTATTCTTCTGTTGTAAGCTTCCAAATAATCGAGTACTTGGGAATAGTATCAGATTCCAATCCTATCGATGGGAGATATTCTTGTAGTAAGAAGTTTTTCAACGAAAACAATTTTTTTTTTTTTGATAGAGGTATCTTTGGGTGTGTAAATACAACATCATTGGACTCGACAAAAGGTAGTTTTGAAAAATGCAACTTTTTATCCCTCTTGAGCGGGCGCAAAACAGATCTTTTCCGCCCTCGGGTGCAAAGTCCTGTTTTGCGCCCTGTATACGATGTACTTTTTCCGCGTTTCGAGTGGCAAGAGTATCACGATCGAAACGGACAATATAAAGGATCGGACCCTGAATGCTGAGTAATCACGAAAATATGTACTCTGAAACAAAAGTAACTGCAATCAGGGTTATCTCGGGCTTACAGACATTTGTGTGTGCTAGTGTTCACAGACGAGGTACACGTTGTTTTCTTAGCACATGTCGATAGGTGTATTGTCCAGCCTTATTTGATGTACAGTCTACAAAATTACGGCTTCGGCTGGCTAACATTGCAGTCATACATACGTGACATTCCAATTGAATTTACGAACCAGCACAGTATGTGATAACGAGTTGTCCTGATTCTTGTGAATGTTTGGAAAAAAAAATCTCGTAAAAACTGTCCCCGCTATTAAGTCGTAGAATGTCTGCCTCATTGTGAGTCAACTGCTGATAAATCGTTGAGTCCGTATCAACTCTTCCGACCAGTGGGACAGCTGGATTCAAAAGATAAGTTTCAGTTCAATCAACGTATTTTTTATGAACGAAATAAAAAGCGGATTGTACAGAGAACTGATCATATTCGTGTCTTGAGATAACGAAACGCTGTTCAATTCTGATACCGCGGCTATCGCATCGGTACTCGATAAACTGCTGACTTGTCTGCTTGGCTGCTGGTGGAGCAGTACAAGTCAGAATAAGCACCGGGCTTGACGTATAGTCTTCGGTATAAATGCGTCCCATAAAAAACTGAAATCCATCGAATGAAAGTGGCTTCGATTGCTCCGCCCACAGGGATAAATTTACCGTGCGAAGTCTCGATAAATGTGTTAATTGAATGGTGAAAATTAGTACGTTCAAAGTCTCGTCGGACGTTGATTACAAACAATGGAACGAAACGAGACATCATAATAAGGTATCAAGGGCAAGTAAATGGGCGAAGGTTGGTCACGCTCCCTGAAGATAAGTACTTACCGAGTTACCTACTCGGTAATCAGGTATACTGCAGAAGCGGTTACACTCCTTGTGTGAACAACAGTTGCGATACAGAACATCAAACGAGCTCGACGAAGCCTCAGTTCATTCTTAACCATAGTACCGCGAGCAACAAGTTGCGAGTGGGATTTTAAAACCGTCACGTGGTTTACTAATCAACTCGACACTGTGTATTAAAAATATGAGAAACCGGCACGTGTGAAGGTACAGTGTGTTGTCGCAGGCTTTAAGACTCGGACTTGTGTCGTGCCGATCGTGAATCATCTTCGATCGAGTGTTCGCGTCCTTCGCACACGATTCATTTGGTTTTAGCTCGTAACGAGATCAACTACTAATTCAATTTACCGCGGTTTCGGAGAACCATTTTATACCTTGTTTCAGTGAAACGGTTGTACGGTGAAGACGTTCATTTTTTTTATCATGAGAGTAGAGTCCACTCGGTTCATGCGTTGCTTTTGTCAGTTTATATCAGGCGTTACTTTCCTGGTTTTATTCGCGATGATCTCACGCCGGGTTATCAAATCGGCTCTCAGAGGTGAATCACTGGTTTGAAAGCATTTTCATAGAAATTCGATAAGCAAATAGTAGCCACAATGGTCTGGGACAACACCCAACAATCGGTGCAGGAGGTCACCGAAATGAAAAAGAAAACGCCGCGTTTTCCATCCAGGGAAAGAAATTTTGCGGTACGAAGAAGAGCGCGGCGTCAATCGGGAGGCGTCGGTGTCGATGTACGTGTGGGTGCGTCTCCGACGCCCACAATTGACGAGGATTGCGTCGCCTACACTTTAGAGGATTCGTGTGCCAAAGCTGTGGCCGTTATCGACACGTAAGGCTCTTCATTCTGTTTATTATTCATTTTTATCTGATCACCATATCATCAATAATCTAGTTGATTTCTCGTTTGAAAAAACTTTCAGGATTTTCATATCCGTTCACATATGCTCTGGCACTGGACCAGCCGAGTTATCAAACGTCTGTGGCCGCGTGGTGGCCGATATTTTATCGCCCTAGCCAAGTTTCCGGTTTCCAGAAAGATGGCTTATAACGGATTTCGAGTAGCGGAATTAATTGGTTAATCAATCGTATGAGTGAATTTTCGTAATCAAAGTTGAATTATGAATCAATTGTATAAACAGGACCTTGAGTCCTGTCACGACGACCTTGCATCGCACAATCGACCTTCCGGACTTTCGAAATGACTTTTCGATAAAAATAATCAACGACAACAATGAAATCAACGTAATTTAATGCTCAGAAATCTGATACAAAATTTATCCTCATTTTCGTAATTTTCCATCGTGATTACAAAATTAGGAACATGTTGTTTGTACGCTGAAAAATCAAAAACCACTGAATGTTGTCATTCGAACTAAAAGTTCGACTTTGACAACCTCGAAGATTCATTTTCATACAGTAAAGTTGATTCCTGCATTGACTTTCGACTCTTGATCTTACGTATTACTCAAAGTATGAGACGAACTACGTCAATGCATATAAGTAGTCAATTGTGAGCCGTAAGCTGTGTCACGGGTTCTTGATGTTATTGCATAGTCACGACAATCGCTGGATTACAGTCATCCGTTCTGCCAAGCAATACGTAGCTCGAACGTGTTTCAGATTTTACCCGGTGCTCTTGTCGAAGTATCGCAACGAATTTCACTCCGAAGTATACAGAGAAGGAGTTGATTTGTATGTATTTGCAATTTTGGTACCGTGGTTTGCGTTAGCCTCTCGCCCTCGTGAGCTCAGTTCACGATGACTAAGATACTAAGCCAAAAATAATGTTTTCCGCATGACAAAGGCAGAGTGCAAATTTCAAAGAAACTGAAAATAGCAACAAAACGTGGTATACGTAAGAATTCTGTCGATGGTACACTCTGTCATAGCTGCGAATCACACAAAGAGAAAAGTTTGGCACGCGGATATTTCACATTTTCAAATTCTCCATACTCCAAAAATCATTAATATCTTACCCAAAGTTCATTACACATCGAAAAATGGACTTCCTACATAATAACTTGTCGTAAGGTTTCAGGCACACGGTTGATCCGATTATGTCTCTCAACGTCTCATCTTCTTCGGAGAGCAATTCTTCATCGTGTGAACGAGGGAAATTGAAAACAAAAATTTTTGGACCAAGTTATCAGCAAAAGAGTGACTAGATTGTCGCCAAATTTCGATAACTGACCATAACTTATCGAGAGACATAATCGAATCAACCGTGTGTCTGAAACGTTAAGACGTGATTTTGAACAAGTCCATTTTTCGATGTGTAATGAACTTTGGATAAGATATTATAATGATTTCTGGAGTATTTAGAATTTGTTGAATCACGCTGTACTGGTTCCCTCAATTAATAAAAAAAAATTACGTATATCGCCACGTTACCTAATATGGGCTTCTTCTTGAACTCTCTATTGCTATAAAAGCGACGCGGAAGATGACGTCCAAGGTAAGGCCAGGTCTCTTGTCGGAGTCAAGTTGCTTCATTCAGTAATCGCTATAATTATACAAAACTAAGATTTCTCCATGCTACACACCTGACACGCTGCATCCTACATCACGGCAATGAGTCGTCCGTCTAATTTCGTTTTCAACCAAAATAATTAAACTCATTATTCTCATCTTACCGCGTTCCAAATGCCTCGAGTTTAAGTTTCCAAGTATAACAAATGAAAACAAAATGCTTGTCTTGGTGAATTTGCATCAGCAACATCTCTCTGAAATACATCGTTTCGCTTTTTTCAGTTTAGAGATGAATTGCTCACACAGTTTATGTATCCTGAGAGTGCCAATTACTCAAAGTTAGGTGTGACCGTGATGTCGATTTTCGTTACCCTACCCTAACCTTAGCTTATTTGTTTGTGTATTCGGTACCCGTGTGTAACGCTGTTTTGCGTTCCTAGGAACCGCGTGGCTCGCCTTACGCCAAATATAAAGTTTATTAGGTCATTCTGGGTGGACTAGAATAGGTTTTCGTAGTTGGAACCCGGCTCTAAACCGTCCGAAATGACGGATGAGCGTAATGATACGTCATGACTCAAGTCATCCAACGCAATTTAAACCGAGAGAGTCGACTTGGCCCAGGAATTAACTCGGTTTTACCCCAAATAACCGCACTTCCGATTTTATCGCCACTATTTCTCGCTCAGATTATGCTAAAACGAGACCTTTTTCGATTGGACGTTTGGCAAAGATGAATTTTCCTTACGGAGCCCCCCCCGAGGTGCACAAATGATATGTTTACACAAACATGTCGTGTACGTGTTAAAACACGGGGCTTTAGGATCTTGAAGGAATAAAAGCTCCTAATTCTTGCCAAGCTTCTGTCACCTTCGTGTCAGTTTCGTCAGAAAATGTCTTCCGCAGAATTTAGCACCGATGGTAAACTTTCTGCGCAGTTTTCTTCGTTCGGCAACGTCAGAGTCGTACGTGGTATTGCATTTCCTGAATTTCTGTGAAAAATTTAGTTTCTTTTTTTTGGCTCGCATCGTCTTTGTCCATTCGCGGCGATAATCGATTCACTCTCGCTTTCCAATCCGCATCGATGTCGTCGTTGCGTTTACTACGGACGATTATCTAAGAGCTACGAGCTCTAGCAATGGATTTATTAAATATGCAGAGCGTTATCTGAGTAGAACGTGTTTGAAAAGTTTCTTGACTTTAGCCAGGGTAGGTTAAACCGTGTTAAGGTTGCTGATTGGTACCCAATCGGCCTACAAATTAGCTGCGTTATACCATCGTAAGGATTGATTCCACTTTCTACAAGTATTATCCAAGTTTTTCTTTTTTTTTTTTACTTTGATTGAGAATCTGAAAGTCGAGTACGCTTATTTCCTTCTCTAAGAATTTCACGTCATTCGAAATCAACCCCTTTTCAGTGTTCATTGACGCATTTTGTGTGTCATGAAGTCCTCGATATTTAAGCCTGTCTATCTTTCGAACGGTCGATTCTACGCGAAATACTGTAATGACATTTTTTGTAGACCATTTTGCGATCTTCAAAATTAGTCTGAATCATTTTTTACGTCGGAGTAAATGGAAGCGAGATATCGACGAAAATGAGTTTGAAATCATTCAGGAGATTTTCCAAAATGTCTTGACTTTCAAGACTGAATATCTTTTCAACGGTCGATTCTACGCGAAATACTGTAATAACTTTGCTTGTAGACAATTTTGCGAGCTTCAAAAGTAGTGGTAATCATTTTTTACGTAGGATCGACTGGAAGCGAGATATCGGTAAAAATAGGGTGAAAAATGTCGAGGAGGTATTAAAAATTGGAATTTTTGTATTTGAGAAGGTACATTTCCTCTAAGTTTTACGTCCGGAATCTATCTACAGATTTTTCTCTGTATATTCCAGTACGCTGAGTGTGACAAAAATGTAATAATTCTCATGCTTACGATTAGCCTTGGCTCGTAAGATGAGCCGAATAACAGTTTCATATAACAGGCAACCCTACACGTCCACATTGGAATAAAATGCGTTAAGCAACTTGTAGAATGAATCGGTCTTAACCCATACCTCGCCATTGCCATACATACAAGTATCGTGGCGAAATAATCACCGTGTCAAATCCTCATGCTCGAATACACGCTTGCGAAATACTTACCTCTGTTCAAGCACCAGATCAAAATCACCGAGCTCTTCAAACTCTGAACCATCAGCGAATCCGACCAAAATTGACAGTGAGCAAAAATTTGTATTCGTTGATTTTCGATGATATCAGTAATTTCGGATCATCGAATAAGAATTGACCGTAAATTTACCGCGCCTGCGCGCAATTGCGTGTGACTAGTTTATATTTTTTCTGAACACCGTGTATTTTATCGTCGCCGAGTAACGCCGACGTACCTCGAGCGTAGCCGAGTAAGTCCGCGCGTCATGGCGCCAGTTTGAATCATGCCTCTCCTGCGGATGCACTCCCGACGCGCACCTTAGCCTCGGCAAAAGAAAAAAAGTGACAAGTCGTTTAGCTGAACGAGTAAATTGCTAACTACGTAACGTTTTTACCGCAACGCATCGAAAAAAAAGGATTAATAAGAAAACTAAGTGTAGCAGTGTAAATATAATCGAGGAAAAATCGCATAGTCGTATAGGAAACTGATCACGACTGTAACCGAGTGATGTAGTGACAGTTCATTCAGAACATTACGCAGACTCTTTCCATCTCCGTTCTACCCTTTTCTCGTCGTTGCGAGTGTTGTAATGAAATAAGTTGTTCTTAGCGTCTGTGTTCTTCACACATTGGTACACAACGATTAATTTCTATCAAGCCAATCGATTTTTTCATTCAGTCATTTTTTTTTTTTCTAATTTTTGTGCTTCGTACGTCGTGGGACATAATAAACGAATAAGTGATTCGTCGTATAGTGTATTGATTGATGGTCTTGTTTGAGCCACGTTTTTTTTTCAAACGAACAGCTGATATTTGCACAAGTGCTTGCGTATGGATGTTTTTAAGTCCGAGTTTTTTTTTCTTCTTCCTTTCTTTTTTTTTTTTTGCATTGTTCAAGACATTTAGTTTCTGCTACGGAATGCATCTTCGGTTTCGTTCAATTGTCTCATTTGTGTATCTAGATCTGCGTGTCGCATATGTATCACCGTGTTAATTGAAACTCTGTTCTCCACGCGTCATAAATAGATATATACACACTTTTGATGTTGCACCTTGTACGTTGAGTAGGTGTCTATATATCGAGTACACTCTGCTTAAGGACGTAGAGAAAATATTATTCATCCACGTAATATTCTAATAATAAGATCGTTTCATGAGGAAACTTTAACTTCCCGATAAACCGCGGGAAAATGTGATGTCGTCGTATTTTTTGTGATGAAAAAAATGACAGGAAAATTATAGAATTGAGTACCTCTGCATCTCGAAGCATTGGCTAGGAGAGAGATTTTGCTAGACGATATGAACTATAACTATCTGTAGCCAGTATGATGGTAGATAAATCTTCGGCTTGCAAACTGGTTGACGAAATAGCTACACGCTGTTAGTCGAGTAACGTAAAGTAAAGGCGGACGTTTTGTTTTATAATTAACCTCGTTAATCGTAGCGGTCATAATTTTTAGAATTAACTCGCGGCGGTTTGGCATAGAGTATCAAAAGCCCTCCATAGACGGGCTAGAAATCTTGATAGTAGGATTTTATTTCGACGCCATATGTGGCACGACGAGTGGAAAGACAAAAAAAAAAAAAAAAATCACGCGACGAGGGTCAGTCCGTAATAATGAATCCATATATCACGCCCCATAGGTTATTTTCCAATTTACCCAAAGCCTCCGCTAAAACGCGATAAAATTGTCGCGATGGAAACGGAGAAATTTAACTTAATTAATTTCTGTAGTTTATTTGTGCGAAAAGATGATTGATACGGTTTAATATCTGTGTTCCAGAAAATGTGTTTTTTGTTTTCTCTTCTGGGATTCAAAATAATATAAGAGCTGATTTTAGTTCAGACTTGAGTAGATTTTGTGAAACCCCCTTTTTTACCCTTTGATTGATCAAACCTTTGAATTTCTTAGATTAGGTTCGTATCAAGGGTATTCCTATGCAACCGATAACACGTGATCGAATCCCACCATGTGGGTGAACGTCATCGAAAGAAAGGCTCTTAATTTCAAGCCATTTTGAATTTTATTTCATAACTTTTAACTCATTTTCATTGACAGCAATAACAATTTTAGTCCGAGAACAATTTTTAAACAAAAACCTTCGCCACTACTCTCCCTGTTTCAGAATATCTCACTTCCGGTTTCCTCCCTTTTTCGCTTCTATCGCCACAGTTCGTTCAGCTTTCATCGAGACTGACGTGTCTGAAGCTTCAATAAAACACAAAAAATTGTGTACAAAGTTGATCGATTATTTCCGTATCAATATTTGATAGTTTATTAATTGATCAATCAGGAATGAAAGAAGTTTGATTGAAATTGAAAAATGCCAATAAAATTGATGATTTGATTTTTGGACTAGTTTCGAACCCATTTTTGTTCGATTCATGCAATTTGAATCGAGTAATAAAAGGAGATTGATTCCGCTTTTGAAAATCCATTACTTTATCAGTGTATATTTACACTCGAGTCAATCGATACCTAATCGGGTAATTTTCAATCTTTCATCTACCCCGCTTGGTATGCCTACAGTAACTTCTTACTCTCTTTTTTTTCGCGAAAAAATCGCGGGAAATTCGTATTGTCGTGCTTCGAAGGATCATCGAATACAACCTCAACTGTGTGTGACTACGTCGAAGCGTCTCGTTCATTCATTTCTATTTACTCATTCTACTGTTATACTCGCGGAATCCTCCGGCCACGTTACAAGATTAGTTTTGTTTGTGTTGTCTCAGCCAAAGATAGCCAGTAACAACAGGATGCATTTTAATTTACTCAACCATCAAAGTCCAAATTTTTCAAGTCTGACTCACGAACAATGAGCCAGACTCGAAATTAGTTTTCAATACTCACATTCCTGTGGGTAAATAATCGACTGTGCAATTTTCATTCAGAGAAAATATTCATGAATCAAAATTAATTCTAAATTAATTAATCACTGTACTAGCGTTAATTTTTTTCGATAAGCTAGAGAGTTCTTTCTAAGTTCTACCGCCTCTTTTGAAATTCTTATTCTCGAATCGTGGTTCTTTGAATATACATGTGATTATAGGCTTGTGTTATCGCCAGGTTATACCACCTTCGAATTAGCATTTGAAGAATATCACGAATGGCTTTTTTTTCTCCTCTTGTCGCCATTTATTTATTATGCAGATTTTATCATTGAAACTATAAGAATCCAACGACTTTGTCAAACTACTCTTCTAGCTGAGGGGTACTCGACTGAATAACTCCGCTACGCTTCTTTTTTTTTTTTACTGTTAGAGGTAATTTTCTATTATCGAAGCCTCTCACTCACGTCGAATAAAATATCGCGGTGTAACAATAAATACGATCCTCATTGTCGATTTCACTCGCAGTGTTCGTAAATAACTAGACAATTTATTTTACTTCGTTACTTTTAGAACGATGATGACGACTAGCTTGAAGATAATGTGAATAAATTGTATAACGTTGGAGAGTTGGATTGAAAGAAAAAAGTCGAAGACAAGAATAAAGTCCATTAAAGAAACCGCGTCACCCTGTCGATACCTAGAAGAGGTGAAGAGGATGAAATCCAACGTCACTCACACGTTGAAGTTTTTGCTCACCTTAAGCTTTTGTACACGTATACATATAATAAAATAGACGAAAATAGAATAACGTGAAATTGCGCTTTATCCATGCGGCTATTTTAAACGATGACCATTACGCCTCTTAGTAAGTCGGCCATTTATCTAATTAATAGCGATTAGTCGATGCCTATGATCACTACCAATATTGCCCACAAATATTAACTTAAAACACTGTATACGAAGTGCAGGAAAGTCGATAACTCATATACATTGAAAATTATTAACTTGACCCATCGTGAGATGATTTTTCCAATCATATTTCAACCCTCCTATCTACAAAATTGGATGGATGCTTCAGTTTTCAAATCTTTTCGTAAGCAGAGACTACAACAGTTTCTTTTTTTTTTCTCTTCTTTCAAGTTTGTCACATTTTTAGTTCAAGAAACACACAAATTTTTCGACAAAATTGCAGTCATGAAATCATTTTTATAAATGTTAATTGAACTTAAAAAATTGACTATTGTCGAAATATTTCCGTATTTCCTAAATCAAAAACGTGAAGACGCGGTAGGTTCGACGTTTGGGCTCATTTATGTAATTAAAAGAAACTAGTACAACACCGTGAAATCCGTTACGAATAGACAGAGACGAATGAATTAAACGAATATAGAGCCAAGTAAAACAAACTGTTTTTTTTTTGTGGAGGCAGAGAAACAAGAGATCCGTCAAATAAGTATGATGAAGAGTCAATTGGATATAGACTGTCCTCACAGCTTGACATTCTCGATATAAATGCGACGTGTCGTCCAAGATGAGGCAGAAGATAAAAAATCTCTTTAAGGTCATCGGAAAAAATGTATTGTATTAACTTGAAGATAAATGATTCTGCTATAGCTTTATTCATCCCTTATGAAACAGATCACGTATTAGACGGATAAAAGTTCATATATGATCGCAGGGATCAACCGAAGTCACGTTGTGTGCTAGGAATGACATTCCTAGTTTTTTTTCTCTTTTTCTAATCTATATTGTCAGATTTATCAGACTTATCTTGGAAGCTACAACGCCGAGCACTCCAATTTTATTCGGTTAACCCTGACATAACGACTGGGCCCCGGTATGCGCGATGCCAGCCACAACGACGAACCTGCTGGGTTCAGGGTGCTACCGGAATACCATGAAGGTTTCTTCATCGGTTATTTTTTGTCCGTGAGAAATTCGTGGATTATTATAATAAATTCTCATTCCTCGTTCAATGTGAGACAAATATTTCAGATTTTATCACGCCTTTTACACAATTATGAATCCTGGATCACCTGATATCTTTCATGATCTAAGATTAGGAATTTTCAGTGTGATTCCCCCTTGAGAGAATTAGAGTCGCGTTACCGGAGTGATAATAAATAAATGTTTTTATCACGCACCGCGGATGATTCGGCCAATGATAATAAACCGAAATCATAGATAAATCATGGCTAGTCAGACCTCAAAATATACTGTAATTTTATATCAAACGAGAACTCGGGTTCCGTTTACTCATACCACGCTGCAGTCGATTCGATCAATGGTCTAAACACAGAAACAAGTATACGCCAGTTCATATGTCGGAGTTACAGCTTCATCGTTATACTAAATCATACTTTATATCAATCATGTACGTAAAATATTTCAGATCGAAATCAAACCCATCGAAACGAGAACACCGCCAGTCCGTGAAGAAGAGAAGAAAATCTACTATCTTGAAATTTAGTCAACGAATAAAACACAATGTGAAAAGGTGACGTCGAAAGAACATTCGAAGGAACTGTAAAATTCAGTGCGATACAACGAGTGACTTTAAAGAATAAAAATGATCAAAATCTCACGCTGAACGGTCGACTGCGGAGGCGTCATACGACGCCAACCCTTCTGGCTGCTCCGGCAGGGGCTAAGATGAGTCCCAAAGGGCCGAACCAGGATGGGCCGAAGACGGAGGTCAGGGTCTACTGCGTGACGTCCCCTGGGGCAGAGCCCCAGGGTATACGCGTCAGGATCCCGGAGCCGAAGAGGCCGACCAGCCCCCCGCAGCAGCAGAAGGTTGGCGATATGAGGGCGCGGTGTCCCTCTGTACCAGAAAAGGATCTTTACCGGAAATCGAACTCGCTCGAGAGGAGAGAAAGATATCCGACGCTGTCTGGGGCGGAGATAAAGAGGGGGCTGATGGGTTCCTCCATTGAATTTTCAAGAGGAAAAAGGAACCCGATGTTGGACAGGAAGCACCGGTATCCTACCCTGTCCGGAGCCGAACTCAGAAGAGGATTTACCATAGGAAAATGTCCGCTAGAAGACGGACTCGATCTCAGCCTCGCCCCATGGCCTGGGATGCGGTGGGCCTGTGTCAGGGTTCTTCATCTCTACTGCAAAGTCTTCGATCAGTTCGAACTGTTCGAACTTATCGTTAGGTAAATTGGATATGACGATGAGTTTTGTGTTGTGTGCGCTTTTCATTGATTGTAGTGAACAAGACGAAAAAAATTTAACGACAATTGCGAAGAGTGTTTTTTCCCCTTGGGTTTGTCCCTTCAGCTTTGTGTGAATAACCAAATCCGCTGAGAATTGAGTAGCTACGTCATTGGGATCCGACATGGGTATTGAACACCAGGTTGCTGATCGTCTCGTTTCACTTTCAGTCTTTGAACTAGCTTCATCCGATCAGCCATATCATCAAATGGTATACCTTCAGTAAGCGATTCGAGACCCTGACGAGGGTTCTGAACCAGGTACTTTCACATCCTCCAGGGACGTCGTTAGGTACATTGGGAAGAGCTTGAGGACATTCAAGGGGCGAAATCGCGTAGCAGGACTTTTTCAAAATAAGAATCAGACAGATTGAGAAAACTCCGATACCCAGATGAAGAATCGAACAGGTCTATCAGTCGGAATTGCCCCCATTGTTTTTGTACAATGCTTATATCGTAATTGACTTTCAGCTGGAAGTGGATCTGAAATCTGATTCGTGGAATGATGGGCTATTTCTCATTGTTTTATATCAACCTTCAGTGGGCAAGAAGAGATTATAAATGCGCAGTTAGGGTAGCAGTTATAGATCTCGTTGTCGGTATACGTATGTAAATCTAATTGCCACCATTTAGCAAAGAGTGAGCTGGTGACTTCCTCCTTGGATTTAAATAGAATAGATGTTATTGAAGAATGAGAAGGATGAAAAAAACTAATGGAGTAATTATACAAAACCCTCACGTTTCACAAATTGAGAGCATTTTTCAGGACCATTTTTCACATCAAGAATGTATATTAATATCTGTCTGATCTCAAACCCAGTCTATCAGCCAAAGCTATATTTACATTGAACCTTTTTTTGCTCTCTTGCATTCCTACGTCGAATCGCGATAAATAAAAAGACTGAGAATGTTATTTATGTATTTTTGGACGGTGACAATCCGCCAACGTGTGTTATTAACGCTTTTACGAAGTTTCTCCGGAAAAATTCACGGTTCAAAGTTTAGAGTGACACCGATTCCCAATTAACTAACAAATTATCATCTATTCTCATATACGATACAACGATATTTTTAAATTTTGTTTTAATTAGGTCCCTACAAGTTTTACAAAAAAAAAAGGGGGGGAAATCAAATTGTGCAGAAAATTCAATACCGCAGGGATCCGTCAAGGCAGACTGATATGCGATAATGATCAATAACGCACGCCTCTTTCCAATAGCTGCAAGAAACCCGTCACTCGTTTTTTTTTCTTACACCTTCTTTTTTTGTTCTTCAGGAAAAAATTACGTCTGGACATAAAACGTATGACCAGCGTGGCTAACAAGGTGTCTGTCCGCGGATATGTGCGAAGACCTCATTAGTATAATATTCATGTACCAACTTCAGCGCCCCTTTTTGAGCTTGTAATAAAGAGTTGACAGTTGGAACCGGATCGTAAAATGTCAGTAATAGGTGAAACGTATTTTACATGATAGAAAAAAAAAGACAGAAAAAAGGGTAGAGATAATGGCATTATAAAATCAGCACCGTCTGACATTTCAGTTGAAAATTAATAGCGTTTCTGCCTTTGAAGAAAAAATCTTGACATTTATCGTTTTTTAGAAACAAAAAACAAAATGAATGAATAAAGAAAAAACTCCACTTTAGCTCGGATGAAGGTATCGATCGGTACTCGTGGGGAGACTCTTGCATATCAGTGATCCCCAGAGATAGATCTCCAGTGTTGATTTAGTCCAGATTACGCGATAGCCGCGGTCCTCTTCATTTCTTTTGCCTAACGAGATGTGCCAGCTGGCAATGAGACGTGATGGATGAAAGTACGACGTCTTTCTTGCTGGTCGACAACTTATTACGACACACGTAGTCTTCCTCGGGTTTATTAGTCGGACAGAAATATAAATCTCTGAGGGTAAAAAATCCGACTTTTATACAGCTTACTTTTTCCACCAAAATGTCAGTACATACAACCGAGCCACTGCATTCTCTGGAATAAAAAATGATTTGACAGTTCGGGAAAGAAAGACAGGCGCAGCTTGATAGTGTGATTAAGTTGCGTTCATCATTCTCGCCGGAAGGAATTTACTGTAGCTATCATATTGGCTGAGGAAAAATTGCAAGGTGTCCTTGCATTAGCAACTGAGCTTTGAACATCGACCGACTCTTCCGGTCGGGGTGCGCCACCCCGCAAACAACCTGATAGGCGAAACCCGGTGCATCTGGCATATTGGCAAACGATAACCGACACGAACGATACGGTCCGCTTTGCTTTCATCGAAATCTGCAACAGATATCGTGTGCGTTTCGAGTGTTATTAACTGTGTGAAAGGCCTTAATCGATATTTGAAAATCCGTCAAGATTAGAATCAATAGAAATCGACGTTTTATGCTTTCCACCCAAATTCCCGAATGAGGGTGGATTCTATCGAGGACGTTGAGTCACGGTAATTTATCAGGCCTGTTTTAGCCTGACATAAAAGATCGTCATTCGAATATCTCTTCGAGTTTGCACCTTGGTGTTATTGCAGGGACTTGCCAACATCATTCAACCCCGTAAAGAGCAGTGAAGTTTTATTAGAATTCTCCGGGTCTTCAGGAGAGACTTAATTAAGAGGAAAGACAAACGTTATCACCTTCCCGAACTCTCATTCGCAAGTAATTCTCATTTAACGTCTAGTTAAACAGAGTCACATGCTCCGTGCTATCGTCGCACTTTCCATCATTCAGGAACCTCGTTCCACCCTCCGATCTTTATGACTGATCGTTACGATCATTTTAAGGCCGAACAAATTACACCAGTTCCTATTTTTACAGTCAATCAATCTCGAATCAGGAAGTAGTCAGGTGCCTAATTTTTACAGAATAACAAAAGAGTGATTTGATTCATTTACTCTTCCAGTGCTGACCAAAAATTGATGGACAATCGCTTATTTTATTCTTTCAGGAAAAACTGTTCCACTTGCAAGTGTCCAAGGGAAGCCCACGACGTTTGTCACGAGGAATGGGTCTCCGTCAGATCTCGATTGGGACTCAAAGGCGATGGGGCCAGCGGATCTGTCGCCTGCGATCCAAGAGAATTGGGCCTCGCCTGGGCCCCGCCAGGCCTTCCATCCCACAAGGTAATAAGACTCTCCTTCGTCATTATCCGTATAGTACGTCCAATACAAAAATCATCCCATGTGGTCAAGGGTGGAATTTGCACGTGTTTTCTACGTGGATAGGTGCGTCTCATCCTTGACCCCTGGCTAATGGGATCGAAAAACAAATATGAAAGAATCGATAAATTACTGTGTTCACTGATTCAATCTATGCGCCGTGGCTCGATGCCAGAGTTCAATATATCCAGAAGACTTGAAGTTTGAACGGATTTCATAACTAATCGCGCAATTCGGGAATACATGAACACATGGTGCCCAGTCTTTTAACGCCCGTTATACACGTACACGTTGCACTGTTTTATTATATGTAAGCCTGTTTTACTGCTTGAATTAAATTTTACTACCGGTTTTTACCGCCTGCATCATCGGCCTGCGGTTGCTTCGCGTAACGGTATCTATGTATCTATGTACATACACGATATACATTTACGATCACGATTTTCAATTAACGTGGGTCTACACTTTTCCGACCTACTTATAGCATATAGCCGCGTGTGTTAACCTATAATTTATATTCTACGCAGAAACAATATTTCGCAATCCATTTGCAATCTTACCGAGATTCAGAAATCGTCCCATTATTCATGTTCTCGAATTCGCTAATCCGAGCTTCTTTCTACAAAATTATTCATCTAACATTTGAATCTCCACTTAAAATGACGACAACTACTTAGTTTATACATAAAACTTGACTCCCGGCTCACAAAACCACATCTGGCAGGTGTTCTGAGATCTAAAACATGTATTATACTAGAAAAATTTGAGATACTTGAATAAATTTTTTTATGTTGACATATTCTTGGCACATATTGCGCTTGCCAAGAATTAAAAATCGATGTATCTCTCAGTCAGAAGATATATTATATTTTATAATTTCAGATTGAAGAGTACTTTTCCATGCTTCCCGAAATATCTGTACCGAGATTAGGAACACCTGGAGAAAGATACAGGGATCGTCAGCTGGCTACACAGCTGCCAAAACAGGATTTGGCCAAAGCATACTGTCGACATCTAGCCACTGAGCATTATACAAGTGCCGATGACTTCATGGCTGCCAGGAATGAAATAGCTCTCGATATCGGTACCGTCCAGGAAGTACTCGATAAAGGAGCCGTAAGTATTTTCGGATAAATTTCATCCATAGAGAAAAACCCTCTCACCAGACACTGAGACTTCTCAGACTCAATTCTGAAGAACCTTGTCTGTGGAATGAGAGAAAACAAACTGGATACGATTTATCGAGAGAGTTTCCGGGTCTGTGGAATTTCGCAATCTGTTCAAGATATCTTCATCATTGTGCAATAGTGAACTTGACCGTGAATCTTCAATCTCAGACCAGATTTATGATAACAGTGTCTTTGGGATCAGTGTGCAGCCTCAAAGATAGATTTTTTGTCATTCACTATATACGTGGAAAATGTAGTAGCTGTAGCCGTTGTTTTTCGATCCTAGCTAATAGTATCTGGGTTAAAATTAGACCGGTCAATTCGTGAGCCTGGACGTTGAAGAGGTCAGATGTAACTACAACTGCTTTGGCAACACACTTCAAAGAAGAATTATTATCTGAGTAAATCGGTATCATAGATCAGGAATTCAAAGAAATTGATCCACGCGCCTAAAATACAAATCTTACAGTTTGAAAACTAATCTCAAAGTTCAATCGCCACATTCGCTAACGTTCCTCTTACGTTTTTTTCTTCATCTTCCACTTCAGAACTGCGCTGGCTGTCACGAGAGCTTGAAGTACGGTACCCTGGCCGTTTCCGCCGGAAAATTGGGCGAACTTTATCACCCAGCATGCTTCCAATGCGTCGAGTGCAGAGAACTTCTCGTTGACTTGGCCTACTGTGTTTACAACGATGCAGTTTACTGCGAAAGACATTACGCCGAACGATTAAAAGGAAGATGTGCCGCCTGCGACGAGGTACGTCATCGTCTTATCACTCTTATCACTCCTGTAAAATCAGAACACACGATACAATCAACAAGTGGTCCGTCTCAGTTGGTAAATAAAAACAGTTTCTCCGAATACCGACCGAGAAGAGTCGCTGGTTCTGTTTTACCGACGTCCGTCGTCTAGGATCTCGATCTTACCAGCTAAAGCTCTGAAAGCTCCTTTGATCTTGAATCCTGGTAGATTTCTACTCCGCTCGAGACTGTCTGTTGGTTCGCGAGCTTTTCGCTTCGAGCTATTCACACTGGCGCTGATATCGCATTATCGGATTTGAATCGGGCTGAGAGTAGGCAGCCGGTTTCATGCAATTGGCCGTAGAAGGAGTGTTCGGCTGCGATATAAGGCCTGATTTCTTTCGAAGGTGAGACCACACCGTTTCGTAAGATGTATGCTTTTTATGGAGTGGCATTGCTTCTGTACTGCGAACGGAACAGGCCACGACGATAAGTTACCGAGAATCTGAACCATGCAATGACCCAGTTCGCTTTCAAGGCGGGCAATACGAACTTGAAACTAATGTTTTTGCGATTTTTGCCATCTACTTCATTCGGTAGACGCCGATCGCGAAGGATGTCAAAAAGCTCCTGTGATTAGAAGACGATGATCCATTTATTAACCGACTTCAAAAGAGGAGGAGGTTCTCAATTCGGTTGTATTTTTTTTTTTGTTATGTTTGTTACCTCAGAACTCCGTTATTTATAAACCGATTTGGAGAATTCTTTTTTTATTCGAAAGGGTATACTTTCAGATTGGTCAAATATAAATTTCATCAAAATCGGTTGAGTAGTTTGGTTTTGAAGTCGGTTTTTTTGTCACTCGTGACGCTTGTTGGTGCTCCGATTCGATCTTTCTCGGATCAATAGTCAGGAATTGATAGAAAAATATTTTCAGGCGTGGGTTTTGATAATCCGAGTCTTCCAGTTCTGAGTCTAAGTTTGTACAGAGATCCTCGAAGAAGATGTATATTTATTTATATTGAATTCCTACCATCTGACGAAGGTTATGGGAATTTATTAAGCTCACAGCATGCTACAAGCGAGCTAGTTAGTAGGGGATTTTTGTATAACTAGAACGATTTTTAAAATCAGTGGCTAGTCAGGCTTCTCAGAGCTTGCCGAAAACCACAGTGCGAAAAGTTGATAACTTCTATTCAGATCTTCGCGAGTAATTAATACTCGCGTATTCTCAGGTGCATTTACAATATTTATCATATCGACAAATTCGCACTATTAGACACTAAAAACATTATTAAAAAAATCCCTAAATTCTCCTCTGACCTAATTATACTCTTTTCGTGACTGATATTCTATCGAACTGGTGGTGCCAATGTAATAAAGCTGCTAATTGATCGGTACTCGAAAACATGTTCAAAATCCATTCAGCGATCACGGAAATTGATTCTTGTACAAGTAATCAAAAATTAACAGCATAAGGAATGTTGATCAATTATTTTGGTGTTAAAATTGTTGCCATGCGCTGAATCATTTTGAAATTTGAAATTTACACGGTTTCGATTAGTTTTTTATTTTTTTTTCTACCAATTCGTGTCCAATTCAGTCCAAATCAATGAGAATGAAGAATTTTAAAATTTCTTAATAAGTCAGAAATTATCTGACTTTCGGTTTTAAAGTCAATAAATAATTAAATAATTATTTCAATTTTAATTTTGGTACAGTTTCAGAAAGCTCTAACAATGATCTAGATTCTAGACGTTTGATATCGACCCCAAATCGAATATAATTGTTAAACTTGACCCACAGACATTTTCCTCCAATGATTATGTGATAAATTTTCTTTTTTCTCGCTTTGTAACCAAAAGTTGAAACTGGTAAAACTTTCTCGTGGCTAAAAATATCTCTCGTAGATAAAAAGATACAATTTTACGTGTGAAATAAAACCGAGAATTCTACACCGACGGTCTTTAAGAGCTTGATTAAAATTCGTTACATCAAATACCATGCGAAAATGCCACCCGGAAGGGACGCGTTAAATGCCAAAAAAAAGATTGAATTTCAGAGGGAATCATTTTGGGCCGACGACTATATTTGGGTTAGGGTAAAGTTTGGCAGTATATAGCCGCGCGTTGTGAAGATTGAAGGGGTACCTCGGAGGTATGAAATATTAAATTGCCGAAATAACAACGAAACAAAATGTCAGGCGATTATTAATCGCGATGTTGCGTTGATGGCGGGAGTCAGAGAAAGACGGGTAAAGGGGTGGAAGAACTGGGTCGCGTCCAGCTTTATTTAGAAATACTAAAATAGCGGTTGGAGAAGACACGGCTCAACTTCTCCCTGCCGCTGCAGATTGCGCCAGGGAAACCTGAGATTTTGCATCAAATCACGTTATACCCCCTAATCTGGTTATCGATAAAGTTTCATCGCCAGAGGTGCAGCCGAACCAGATTACACAAACGTTCCATTATTCAAGTAATTTGGTTTCCAGATCCCACGATATTACGCCTAGATTGTTTATCTTCATTTTCTACAAATTTACGCGAATTCGGAACATCTGTTACCAAAAATCTTCTTGGCTCGCAATTCTTCTTGGCACCTAGCTTGCGCCGCATAAGTAACAAAACTCACAAATACCTGCTTCGCAATATAACCTCGTATATGTTTTTTCGTCAAAATATTTTTCCAGTTCGAATCAAATCTGTACAATTTTCTGTTCCTCTTTTGCACTTTTTTTCGATTTCTATTTTTCTCTATAGCCAAATGAGTGGAAAGAGGATTAGTCGAGTCAGTGTAGACTTTGACCCTCGAAAAATTTCATGGCGCGATTTTCTAGTTCTATGCCCTCGGGGGGTCACTGGGAGTGCAAATTTCAAATGGCGACCAAATTGTGCTTTCGCTTGTTTTCGAAAAGTGTTTTTTTTTTTTTCGAAAAAACGGTTTTTCTCAAATAACTCGGCCATTTTTTATTTTAACGAAAAACCGTGAGGGTAAAAGTTGTAGGAAATTTGTTTCGCTACAAGTTTGATCCTTACAATTTTTCTTGTAGAATTGATATTTTTTTATTTACACTTGAAAAACGTTCCAAATTCCAAAAATTGCATTATCTCGTTTATTCTCAACTTTTCAGCTATAATGAATATAACCAAACTTGTAGAGAATCAAATTTCCAACAATTTTGGTTTTCATCATTTTTTTTTCCCAAAATCGATATTTTTGGAATTAAACCTGAAGCGCCGATTTCAAAATCTTTGTAAACGGCGGAATATACGAGATAATGCAAAGATTTTGAAATCTGCGGGTTTTTCAGGTTTAATTTAAAAAATATCGATTTTGGGGAAAAAAATGACGAAAACCAAAATTGTTGGAAATTTGATTCTCCACAAGTTTGGTTATATTCATTATAGCTGAAAAGTTGAGAATAAACGAGACAACGCAATTTTTGGAATTTGGAACGTTTTTTTAAGTGTAAATAAAAAAATATCAATCCTACAAGAAAAATTGCAAGGACGAAACTTGTAGCGAACCAAATTTCCTACAACTTTTGTCCCCAAGGTTTTTCGTTAAAATAAAAAATGGTCGAGTTATTAGAGAAAAACCTTTTTTTTTTCGAAAAAAAAACCACTTTCCGAAAACAAGCAAAAGCACAATTTGGTCGCCATTTGAAATTTACACGCCCAGTGACCCCCCCGATGGCATAGAACAAGAAAATCGCGCCATGAAATTTTTCGAGGATTAGGTCGTTTTTTTTTGGATATATACTGACTGGACTAGATCCTGAAATCGCGGTAAATCCTCCATCGTAATTTGTCACTCTTCAATAAAAATAGTTTAACGTTTCTGGAAGGAATCATGTTGAATGGTGCGAGAAATCGACTTTTTTAAATTGTTCTCTAAATCTGGATTTGATGATATCAATCTTGATTACACGTCATGCGAGCATTTCCTCGGGGTGAAAGGGGTGTCTAATCTATTTCCTGCACCAGTAAAGCTCCCACCACGAATGCCGCGTGTCCAGTCTCGGTAGTTCTTGTCTTTAATTAGAGCCAGTCATCAACGAAGAACCAAACTTAACCAAACCGTTTTTATAATCGGCGAAAATTCATTCTGTAATAAAAATAGGAGATAACATAAAGAGGAATAATCGTTAGGAAAATATTTACAGCACTTTGCGGTTCTGACCAAATTTTATCGTTGAGGTACACAACCACGTGACAGAGTATAAAATTTTATGTACGGTAATTAATTTTCTTGATTAATGTCTGAAAAAATGTCCGGAATTCGGATCATCGAAAGTTGAGAAAATCGGTAAGTGCTGAAATGTGAAACACATGACACTAGACGACGAATACCTAAAAAATAGAATTTACCTCATCCAGAAAGTGAATAGATAAAATTATCGGTGATCAATCGCTTCAGCAACACATTTCCAAATACTATATATCAATTTTTCTATCGGTTCACATAATCGGATCCTAAGAAAAGTATTTTTCATTCCGTTTGAACTTTGGAAGCAAGCGCAAGAATCTCGTTCTCGGTTTCCACTAAAATTTCCACCAGTGTTTCTATTTTTAAAAACCCAGAACGCACCGTGTGACAATCTGTTTTACGTATGTGTGTAGTTGGAGTCAGTCAAGTTTACTGAGGATGTAGTAGGGATCTCTCGTGCGTTTGCTGTACGATCGATCATAGACGCAGACCCTCTTTGAAACCCAACCCGCGAAATAGTTGCTGGCTAATATTCTATCTCATATTTTGTAGAACCGGAAGTAATCATCACGTTAATAATTACGAGAAAATAAACAAAAGAAATTGTTAAAAATTTCCAAGTATAAATCATGGCCAGAATCCGCTCCGGACCACTAACGAGGATCCATCAAGGTGGATTAGCCGGCGTTTGTGTAGTAGCTTGATCCTCAAAGAAGGCGTCGCGACGCCTCGCCAGTGTTATATATACGTTGAACGTGGAATATAAACGTGTGTATGTAGAAATCCCAAGAGTTTGCGGTTCTCAAGATTTTGCACGCAGCCCCAACCCAGAAGCCACGCCACGACGTTATAACCGCGGAGAAGGCACAGCGAGGCACGGCATTATATACGCCGTCGAGACCGATGAGATAGGATCTCTAACGTTGTAGAAATAACCGAAATAGCGCAAGATTTTGCAACGGTACAAGATGAATGGGCGAAACTAGGTCGGAAATGTCGGATCTGTACAAAATCAACGTCTGACAATTCACTTGTATCCGAAATTCTGATCGGACCTCAGGGACTCACGGTCTTGGTAATTTGCCCGACGATATCAATTAGTCGACCGGCGGTATACCAGACACGAAATGAAACAGTACGCACCTAATCTAAAAAATTAACGAGGCGACGATAATTCCCGGAATGATTCGAGGCTCACAGTTGGATGGACTCGGTTAATTACGAGACCCGGCGTTAATTTGAGGAACGTAGACATGCTACCAAAAGGTTGAATGCCTCAAACGCCGCGAATATCCACCGGGTCTTTGATCTTGACCATTTCCTGTTGCCAACCCCGAGTCTTTTGTCGCGATTTGTCATGTCCATTAAACCTACATTAACGAGGGTCATCGATATTCTCACGACATTATCGAGTGGTGTCTAAAATCGGTGGAAAACCTTTCAGTCGACGAAATCGTACCACCGCGCTCTGGTGATTGGATCGTCGGATATAATTTACCTGCGCACGCGCAGACACCCGATATACCGAAACACCACCTCGAATTAAGATGATGTTGGCGGTAACGTCATGTCATCGCGTGGTCGACCCATTTTTGGACTCGCGAGACCCATTGGCAATGCTTGAGGAAACGGAAAGTGGTATGGGAACACGAATTGAGAAAGGGGAAAGAATTTCAGTCAGCTCGAAGGGTCTAATTAACGTCGCGTTGATGTTCTTCGATCCCCCTTTCTGGTCACGTACTTCTCTGCTGTGGGTACTTTCTTCAGAAGTGCATCAGCAGCACAGCGCAGCTGATGGATTGTTAAACTCGGTTAAGACGATAATTGCATATCCTTAGGAAGATGCTGATGCAGTTGACCATGGCATCGTATATTATTATAGTGGATGTGGGCTGAGCTAACGAGACGAAGTCCGACCAAGGTTCGGTCACTAGCTAAAATAACTTTGGCATTGTTCCGTTTTGCTCAAGAAGAAGCCTTATACGAATACCGATATAACGAGGCTGGCTAATTCTGATCGGATATTGATTGGACCTTTCGCAGTAACATGCAAAACACTCTTGTTTACTACCAATTATCTTACCGTCATTACTTATCGACGAACTGTCGCTAGCTTCTTTATTGGTTGAAATTAAAGTGCTAGTCCAGAAATATTGGAGTTACTGGCAAAAGTTTATTTCAAAGACGTATATATCAGGAAGACACTTCGTCGTCTAGACGTCGAATAACAGATGGACTTCCAGATGATGATTATTTCATATCAAGAAGCATGTTAATGTGTATTAGATTGTTTTCGTTTGACTGCGATAAGGCGCGGTGAGTGAAGATTTATTTTTGACGTTGACTTTGATGTTTGCATAACGAACTTGGTTACACAGCCAAGAAAACAAGATTCCGTTCCATAGCTGCGGTTCCACTTTGATTCTAACGATGTTACTTTCTCCTTTAGTCTGTCTTCGGCATTCTTTTGGCCATTTGTCTATCTCTGAATCTTATAATAGTCGAAGGTGACCGTTGACGTCCTCCAATTTTCCAGAGGGTGGCGGAACCGAGTCGGTTGACTCATAGAATCAACGATCATTTTATCGTCCCCACTATTTCTGTTCTTCATTATTTTTTTTCTCTCTTTACCTTCACAACCTTATACAACATTCGAGTGGCTTAAAAATAAAGCATATCGAAGTTCAATAGGCCCTCGGGCAAGATGTTTCGATAATTTTTGGACCACAGCCAGAATTGCACCGCGCGCAAAACTTGTTGTATCAAAGATTCTCGTGACGTCAGTTTGATGAGGTAACACCAGAATTTAACAATAAATTTACTACAGAAATAACACGTCTCGACTAGGCACGATTTTACTACTTTACTGTAATGCAGGTGATGGATACAGAATTATATGCCAGAGAGTAAAAGTCGACCGATGCGCCATTTTTGGCAATATGAGAAGCTTGAAGAGTCTTCAACAACATTGTAGTAGGGGGTCCACCTTGATCGGCCAGTTAATGAGCCCGGTGCCAAGGCACGTAAAGATTATTACGTTGCCATCGATGAGAACATTAAGGACACGATCGGCGTCCAGGGACTTTGGTCTAACTTTAGACATTAGCTGTCGCGTGGTGAAGCCACGAAACCAGCATAACGGCCAAACGGTATCTCGCTCGGTCTTGGTCGCATGAAATAAAACAGTGTACTATCCGCCCTCCGTCAGGATGGATAATTGTCATTCTCAACATTTAACAGGATAAAGTTTTCAGCTGGATAATACGTGGGACGATTAAGTGTGGGTGCGGGTATTGGTACTATGTAACCCTTGTGACGTCAAATTTTTACGAGTCGCGAATGCCAGCCGTAAATTGATCTTGAAATCAGTCTAGTCGTTTCGACGATAATTTAAAAACTGTTGAATTCAAAGAAATAGTCGATTCGGTTGCAAAGTGTGACGACGTAATCGATGGTAATTAATGTCTGCAAGTCGTACGAGGATCGGGGTGCTACCGAACGGGAGAACCCCCATCGTCTCCAGGTGTCTCAGGACAACTGAACATCCGAACCGTCGTAGAGTCGGACTCAGCATCCTCGACTGGATCCGGCGCCCCCTCCACCTGGAAGAGTTCGCGAAATAACATACGAAAATAGGACAAATAGATAAATCATTTGGGCAGCATCGTACCGCCTACGAGCCAGCGACGTATTCTCAACTAATTCTGTAAATATAGATTTTTTGTAAATTTTATTATGAAAACAAACGACGAGGACAACTTGGGATAGAAATTGGGAGTAAATGGCGTTATCTAAATCATATCTAATATTCTGATAAGAAATCAGTTTCCGAATCTCACAAAAAATGGGGCTCCTCATGTCCGTTTTGGTCGGGTGCCTAGGAGTCGTTGAACTGCTGGCTTGTCTTCGTCACGTTTCCGACGGTTTGACGCCATCCCTGGGTCCGGCTGCACCGTGTCTCTCCTATCACTCCGAAATATCCGAGAGACATACGCCCCTCAATTCCATGTGCACGTACAGCCACAGCCGGAGTAATAAATTGCCAAAAAGTGTTAGACACAAGTTGGAAAACCTTCACGAGTACAGTCTCAAGGTCAGACGCGAGTTGAGGTCGCTGGACAGCCACTTTGACGAAAGGACATTGTCCGACTGCAGCACTGCCGACATCTTGGGGGACTCGAGGGCGGAATCGAGACTCAGTTTGAACGACTATGAGGCCAGAGACGAGTGGAATTCCAACTTTGGATCGTACTACAGACCGGATGATCCCCCATGCGAGGTACCCGGAGCACAAAACTTCTCCGTGTCCGATTCGGACCTGGAGGTCAATTCGGCGGTGCAAAATCTTGGCCTACCGGCACCGAAAAAGTACGAAAGAATCCCGACCCCGATACCGTTCGCCACTGCGGCAGACGAGACCTGGAGGAAGTCCAGGTCGGCTTCAACCTCGTCGAGCGAAGGGAAAAATTCGTTCGATTATGACTCCGGGAATGAGGTGCCGACGAAAAATTCGTTCGACAATCTATCCGTGGTCAGCCAATCGGTCGGGTCGTCATTGAGCGACTTTAACCTCACGAGGTCCAGCGTGTCGCCCATCAAGTCCGTCGATGATGTAGCAAGCATTTCCAGGCATTCCTCGGACATTGTACAGACTTCGGGAATCTCCAGGTCAGCCAATGACACTGAGATATTGTCTCAGTCCTCGGAGATTTGGGACGAAAATAAGGAGCATAGGTTCAAAAACGGAAACGCGACTAAAGACGTCAGCATTGAGGTACAAGAGGCGTCGTCAGTCGATGGAAGGAAGAAGTCGAAGAAATTGGGGACGACGATTTTGCGAAAACGGACATGTCTGAAGTCAAAGAATGCCGAGATCAGTAAGTCGGCGGAAAATTTGAACGGGAAAAAATTGAGAAGACGGAAAGATCCGGAGAGACGAAAGTCGGACATATCAGTGCAAACTGTTAACTTTGATTCTATGCGAGACGAATGGACAAACACTTCACCGCCTGAGAGCGATCTGTCAAGATCAGAAAGCAGACAGAGTATTTCCGTCGAAGTTCAAACCAGCTTTGACGAAAATATTTCTGGCGACGAAGACGAAGCCCACGAAGAAGAACAATACAACGGTATTGCCGTCGGTCTGTCTGAGAGCAGGAGAGACATGTCGTCGCGGGACAATTCCCGAAAGAAATCCTTCAGGCAGAAGAGATTCAACGGTTCCGTCGACGAATCGAAGAACGTTATTCGGGTCAGGACCTTTGCACCTTCCTTGTCCATAGAAGAACCTAGCAAAATGACACAACCTATCAGGGTATCCAGTTTCGAAGAGGCTGGAGAAGGCGATTACGAGAATATGAAAAACGTCCTCAACATCGATCACGACAAAAATGAAAGCAGAAATGGCGTTAAGAGGCGTGATTCAATTCGAAAAACTCAATCCGAAATTCTCGACGATATGATAGACGAAGAATTCAAGGATGCCGAAGAGGGAATGATCGAGTACTCCGTGCCTGAAACCGGCAATCAAAAGGCCTTCTGGGTAATTTCATCACAAACCCATCAATCAATACTAGAAACAATTCTCAAACCGAAAACTTTTGGTTCAATATAAACTCTATGCTCTCGCCATCTCGTGGCGAATATCTTAGTATAATATGACGAAGTAGCAGAAGATTGTATGTAAACTAATCATAAATCTGAAAAAAAGAAAACATTAGAATCATTTGTTCAAGGGGAACATACACCTTGAAATTAAAAAATGTCAAACCCACGGAAAGTCATTTTTGAGACTTTTAAATGATTTTCAAATGATTTTGGAAAGAATTCTTTTTCTGTCTACGATGCACGAAATAAAATCTACCGGTCAACCGATCGTAGTTTTTCTGGTCTCAAACTGTTCAGTGAAGAGGCCTTCGCAATATGAACAGAGAACTTTTTCATAACTTCATTTTTACTCGAGTTATCATAAAAAGTAACATATGTAAAGTAACGTTCCTTGAGGCATCTTCAAGATAAACTTGTGTCTTGAATCAATTATTTCAATTTCTGCACCAGTCGCTTATTTAGAGAAATTGAATGTCTCTTCCGGTTTATGATTGCCATTCTATCTGAAGTAGGGCTTCTTCATACATTCTTCTTTCATATTTCGTGCAATCTGTTTTGCGACATGACTTGGACAGGCCTACGCCAACATTTGCTGATAGGGAATCCGGTCCTCCGTAAGAAAAAGAGACACATCTGTGCGGTTTTCAGCGTTTCTTAAAGACACGATAAGCAAACGACCTCTCACATGATAATGATAACCAATTGCGTAACATAATAACCTTAGCCATATACTCAAAGCTAAACGAATTAGGCACTTCGACTTCCGGTCCGCCCTCTAATCACATTTTGAAATTCGCGAAATGATTAACAGCCTTAATTTAACTGGACAAGAATAAAAGGCAACGTAAACAAAAAGATTTATTAAGGCGAGGTTCGCGTTAAAGCGTAATATTACCAAACGTTTTGACATTCGCGTGGCTTTTCGGCAGATCGTCTCAGGGTTGGTGCCGTGTGCCATGTGCCGTGCGTGGGGTCGCCCGAAATATCAAACGTCAACTACTGCCTTCCTCCGCAATATTTTTGCGGTTACCGAGGCTCACTTTACACCTGTTTCAGTTATGGCAGCCAGTGGCTACTTTCACACCGAAATTGTGCCAGCGATTGATGAAAAATTTGAAGAAATAATTCGTTTGCTGAAAACTAGAGGTCAAAATTGAGACTGTTTTGATTACAGCAGCCGGAGTAACTTCAATGAAGTTGGGAATGAAACGGTTCGAAGAAACATAATATCTGATGAGGTAATTCCTCTATTTCTGAAACGGTGTGTGAAAACGAATAAATTTTAATCCATCGTTTCTAGAAGGTTTCGTTACACGTCGAAACACAGCATCATTGGTGATGTGCGGAAAAATTCGGCCTACATTCCGTTTCGAATGTATTCTTTATTTATTTCACCATTCTATTTTCTCGACGACGCCTCTGCCGTCGCTCGGTTTCCATGGTTAGTTGAATCTCTCGTGAACCACCTGCTTGGCATAGTGTCAAACCGATGCTCTCAGGCTCGTTTCACAGTTTCGAGAGTACCACCACACTCTTTTTCTTCCCCCCACCATCCGCACTATGTAGGAAAAAATGGAAAAAATAATAATACTAACTTCGAAACGGTTTCCCGTCTGATGTAATGCGGGGATTAGATATCGACGCCTACACCTTTCGAAGCGTCTCGAGGCGTCGCGACGACACCCAAAAATTGGAAATATTCATTTTTGAACGATGAATTACAACGCAACCTTTAATAAAAATAACTTGCAGTCATTCTACGGATTATACATACTAGCTCAGTTTCTCAATCCTCCATTCGAACTGTTCTTGCAGATATCAAATTTCAGGTAACGTCCAGAGGCGTCCTGATAATTGACGGTGTTTTTTGGACATTTTTTCGTTACTCAAATTATAAATCAATTCGTGTTCGAATGACTGCACGATGGATTTAGAAAACTTGGGCAAACTGAGATAGTTTTCCACATTTTTATAACTCGTACTGGTGTAGAGACTGAGGGTACGCATTCCATTTCGTTTTTAGTCATAGCCGACCACAGAAATAGAAGCGCGTGGCGCGCGGTATCGCCTACAGTAACTCTGGTGGAATCTGAAACAGTCGGATGATACAAGATACTTGAAAAAATTCACGTTCCAGGTCCTCCATTAGTTTAATTTATCATAAAATTTTCCCTCATTCTCTCTTTTCAACTTCCGGATCCCCTCGCTTTGCCGGACAGAGGAACTTGCGCAAGCTTGGAAGAAACAGACCTGCGGAGAATTTAGTCCGTGGAGAATTGATTAGTTCTTCAATTAGTAGGTTTGATAGTTTGAGTACTGGCGCATTCTCGAAAATTTTGTATTTGGGTTTCAGTGCCTAATAATTGGGGTATTGAATTGACAACAATGCGTCTACCTTCGACTGTTTGTTCGCCGTGATGTTTGTTCTCAGAGTCCAAAAATAACGGAACCAATGGAGTATTCGCCATTGGGCATTCTCGCAATTTCGGCGTGGGTATATTTCGCGAAAGATATCGCGAGTGTATAGAAAAGTTGCACCCGGCACACTGCAGCCGCTGGTTCACGAGAAGGGGAACGCCGCACGGTTTCTGGAGTCGTCGGAAAGCTGAAAATAGCGTCCCGGTTATGATGAGACGGCCAGGGATTGGGTCCTAGATTTCAGTCAGTTCGCAAACTCTATTGGGTCGCAGTACTGTCCGGACGATCGTCTCGATCCTCGATATCAACTCGTGAAAAATCATTCAGTCTTGATACTTTCCAACCACCGCTCAGTACTTTCGTGATATTATCCCGAAGACTATCGGTTTCGATATTTAAGAAAAAAAAAAAAAAAAATGGCGGATGTAGATAGCAGTGTAGTGTACACCACGACGGAACGCAAAGTTCGCAAAGTGAAGAAAACCACCAAACGTAGGGAGAGTCATGACCAGAATGCTGAGGTCACGATCACCGAGGTTGACAGCACCCATAACAACCATGACTCCGCCATCGATAAGTATGTGCTGGCTGACGGTGGAATACTGTCACCTATATCCGGGTTTTTCTTTACCTTTCTTCGATGCCACTGATTCGAGTATTGCGTCATGTTTTTGATCGATTGCCCGGAATTGGATCGAAACTTTCCACAAAATTCTCGTCTATTTCGGTTCGGATTTAATACGGAAAGGCAATTCCGACCGGCACGCGAATCGCTCGTAGTGCTTCCAGAACCGTTATCTGAAATTGATCAGCGAGCTTGCGGCGTAAAAGCCCAAGTTTGGCTAAATGTGGAAATTTAGATTCAACGGAATCATGGCATCCAATGAATTCGCGAAATCTCTTAACAAATTCAACACAATTCAATCCCCATATCACTTCATACGAGTTGAACTAATGCATTTCAAACATAATTTACCAATAATGTAAACAGAAACCCAGCCAGCACATACAACAGCACTCATCCAAGGTACATAATATGCGAATATGACTATATCATAAGACGAAGAAAATGGTATACATGCAAAATAATATCGTACACTCGGTCTGTTCTAGATTTAACAATACTAGAATAACTTGTAAAGACGCTAGTATAGAATAACAATAACGTTTCCATAACGATCGGTGAGATTAACAAGTGTGAGGAGAAATTCTAAACCCGTAAATTCGCAACGTCCTTGTCCACGTCATTCGCGGCTTACCATGTCCGTTGAATCATGTCTGGTACCGCTACTTAACAAGGCATACCCATTGTAGATTCTCAGGACAGCCTTCGGACGAAAATTAGATTACGACGAATCGAAAGGCCGAAATGTCAACGGCTAAACTGTCGTTTCTAATCCTCGATACTGATTCATTGAACTTACCATATTCATCATTCTTGTTGCAGTTGATTTTCAGTGGGGAATTCACCAAGGCGATGAACAAGGACTGGCACAGTGGCCACTTCTGCTGCTGGCAATGCGACGAATCTTTGACCGGTCAACGGTACGTCCTCAGGGATGAACATCCCTACTGCATCAAGTGCTACGAGAGCGTTTTCGCAAACGGATGCGAGGAATGCAGCAAGATAATCGGCATCGATTCTAAGGTATGTCTCGTTACCTTATTTCATACAATAGGCTCTACGTCATTTCAGGATCAAAGTTTGACCTGAAAAATTTAAATCTGCATGCTTGCGTAACCCTCCAGCGGATAAGTTCACAGATCATCGACGTTTTTTTCTTTTTTCATCTGCGATTTCTAAATCGGTCATTTGAATAATTTGCTCTTACTTTTTCGGGTACAAAAATAAGTTATAGGTATAGAGTTATAAGCTTTTCGAGTTCTGTTGAAAAAGGATCGAGTTTCGCAGCATTCGATCTACATTCGGATTCTTCATACTTTCAAGATCCAAGTCTTAACCATCCGTGATATTAGGATTTATGGAATAATACAAACGCGCAATAGCTGTATCTTTCAGACGTGGCTGGTGGTGAGTGACTTGTAATTAGTCATTCCTAGAAATAGCCGCGGTGATGTAGCCTTCGCTGTACGTATTGGCTCAACTGTACTTAGACTCACAGAAGCGTATTTCCGTTTACATATACACCTTATTATACCGAACCATCGCAATCATACTTCGTTCAAGCTTTGCTGCTTTTATTCGAGAATCTCTGATTCCCAAAACTTTTTCTCATCTGGGTCTAATGGATTGTTGCGTCAAGCGATAAACGATGAACGATGGACTCAATCAATTTCAACCTGTTCGAGATATCCGGTTAACCCTTGACCTATCGCTCAATTAAACTTGTACGTCGAGTCTTGATCGGACATCGAACTCTGCGAACATCATTCATCGTCGCCTGAAGCAATGGAAGATGATAATTTCGTGATTATGAGATATTGGAATCTCTTTTTGTTTCAGGATCTGTCGTACAAGGACAAGCATTGGCACGAAGCCTGCTTCCTGTGCAACAAGTGCAGGGTATCTCTGGTCGACAAACAGTTCGGAAGCAAGGTTGACAAAATCTACTGCGGCAACTGTTACGATGCTCAATTCGCGAGCCGTTGCGACGGATGCGGAGAGATCTTCCGTGCTGGTGAGTTTAGAAGAATAAAATATGTTCAATTTAATTTGACTCTGCCAATGAACGAATCGATACTCTCCGATCTATAGAACAATTGCCTCCTGGCAAACGATGTCTTTTATCTCACATACGTGAGTGGGCAATGACTATAGATATGAAACGCGTGTCTGACAAATGGGAGGGTCAATCGAGATCCTGTCGTAATTGCGAACTGAGAGTATCGCACGTGCGGTTCAATATAAACGGGATACGGGACGGAGCGAGAAAGGACGAAACGCGATATCTCGTATTTGGCGTTTCTTATTAAGGTAATCGAGTCAAGGTTCTGGCCCAGACACGAGCAATTATTATTGCGCGTCTACGGACACCGATCGACCACTGGATTCAATCCGCAGTCATCGTTCGACCATTTTTTTCGCTCACTCGGTCGCCTAGTTTTGCCTAAAAGGCGAAATCCACTGCTTAATTAAAACCGGAAGTTGTACATTTGGCAGATTCGCGGTCTGCGACCTTCAGATATTCAGACTGCTCGGCTTTTTGGACACAGATATGACCCAGATTCGACGTGAATCATGTACCAAATTACCAGTGAACATATCGCGAGATTGTATATCGAGTATACTATTCGCAAGTGTGTGTTCTAAATTGCCGTGGCCACCAACAGACACGCGCCAGACATATAATTGCCACTCTATTCGATTCACGAGCCTTCCTTTTTCACCCCACGCGATTCAAACTCGTTTATTAAAAACATCATGTAGATTCAACGTCGAAGACCTCTGGCAAAATTATTGCATGTTTTTTTTTTCGTTTTCTTTACGCCGTTGGAAAATACGAGGACTCTCATGTGTCGTGTCCGACGGTTTGGAGAATCGATGATAGGACCAACTGAATTGAAACCATTTAACCTCTGCTTAAGATTAAGATTGGAAAGAAAAATGAGCTACTGCACAAATCAAAGCGACACTCCCATTTTTTAGAGACAACAATGCGCCTCTTATACTCGGTCATGACAATTTAGATAAATGCTGTATTTATTGGCGTGAGTAGGAAGACTGTGAGTAATTGCGCATTGGCTTCGTACAGGAGCACGAAAAATTGTCGTTTGTCATCAACCTAATGTTTCGACGTATTATTTTGACGTTTTTTTTTTTATATATTGTACAACAGTGGAAGATTTTGATGGTCAGAATGAAGTTGAACGTAATTTTTTCGACCTGAGGGGCTAATTCCAGAGTGAGAATGGTACCTATGTCACGAGGGACCTGATACGAAACGTGGGAAGTTCGTAAATCCTAATTTGAAATATGACAGGCGGAATAAATGGAGGACGACCAACGTGAACCAGTTGTTGAGTAATCAAGGATGTGAATGAACCAGTAAAGATCAAGAAAGCACAGTCGGTTGGTTGAATTTTATGGGATTCGTGAATTATGATGACGACTTATCAGCGTGGTGCTGAAAAATTGGCTATCATTTTTGCCGCGGATTTGTTATCTGAGTTTAATTGTTTTTTTTTTTTTTTGTTTCGTTTTCTAATCGCGATAGGCGAGAAGTAGCATATCGATAAAGTTTACTCAAGGATCTTTCCAGTGCGATGTTACATCGTGTATAAATCGACCCAAAATCCGAAAGGTCCTGGCCTACACGAGCGTATTAATAGTAAGACAACAAATAACTCTGGAAAAAAAAAGTCTCATTCAGAATGTAAAAAATTTCATTCATTTCTTATTCTCGTAGGAGGAAGATAGGCTTTGAAATATTAACGCTCACTTAATCTACGTAGTAACATGAATTATTTGCATAAACTAATATGTACCCAGAACTCTTGAAGGTATGACAAAAAAAAAGTGGAAATAAAAGACGAGAAAATTAAATTCAATCCCAAGTGTTCTTTAAACAGAAATACGGAAGCGGAATTTAAAAAATTTAACTGTTACTTATTCGAGTGATGTTGGCTTCATTAAGGAAAAATATTCTCCATTACCGAGTAAATTAATTATACTTACTGATTTATCATCGAAATAGAATCCAATAAGATTTTAAGTGTTATACTTAGTGCAAAGCTTTTATGAAGGTGTCTGTTCAAATAAGCTTTTTTCGCAAAAAGTAATTCAGTTAACTTCGTGTTAGTCAATTTTTTTATCAGTTTACACACATGATTGCGTACTTTTGCACTGTATTTTTAATGGGTCAAACCTGAGTCCTTGAATCTGCCGCCAACTCCATATTCAAGCTACATTTGTTAATTTGGGTGAAAAGTTCAAATAACTAGTAAAGAAAATAATATCGAACATCATTCAAAGTTCTGTAACGTTTGAAATGGTCTCTTTTTCGCGCCAGGCTGTGACGTCATTATTCATTATAAAGAGCCCGCCATCTAGTGGATTTTGTTGAAACCCACTTTTCACTTTACACTTGGTATCTTCTATTTCTTGGTTCCCATTGGACGCGTTAGGGCACTGAAATTATGAATTCGAACGCCATGATCGATCATAAAGTATTTCGACCCAAGCGTTGAGATCCATTGAGAAATATTTGAGTGTTGAAATAAATTTGTTTTTAGAAAAACTCACGATTGAAATTGCAACGACATATTTAATTGTGCTACCAAAACCATGGAATGCAATGAAATTCAAGTATTTGTAACGTTCCGACTTGAAAAACAGTCAACGCATTGTTGACCCACTTATTAAGCAGACGTTATCTTTCATTAGAGCGCGAATATGCAGCGTAAATATTTTGACATTTCGTATTGTATTTATTTTCGATTTCTAATCGATCCAGTTTTTGTCGTTATATTTGCGGTTGCACTTTATTCACGAAAAAGAAAATGCGAATAATCTTGTATTAAATCTTCCCCTGCGCCTGGTTCTATTATCTCATCGAAATTTTATTGCCACGGTTAGATCTAGTTAAAAATATTGTTCTTTCTCAACAGTCATCGTCATCTACCGTCAAACCCCGTCATAAGGAAGGAGTTTTTTTTTAACATGTCATTATACTACTTTACTATGAATCAGACTGTCCAAATTTACTCAATTATTTCACTACCTAAGCTACCAGAACCTAATCACCTCAAGTACATTAATATTACATTAGTAAATTGGGCTGCGTAGGCCGACGTGCGACGTTGCGATAGAGATCCTTTTTACCACGGACCACGGTTGACTCTCCTCAAAACAGATGTCTTCGTCTTTTCGTATGTATAGAAAAACTTAGAACGTGGAACCATATAATTTTCCATACCCGCGTCAGTTTCGCACGGTTGAAAATGTTCGTAAACACTTGACGTCGCGCGGTACGGTACAGCCGCTAATCATTAGCTTCTATATTGATTGTGATTCCGGATGATGTCATTCCACGCTGGTTAAGACTCGGATAGTTTTAGACTCCAAGCACCGACCACAACCAGCCTCTTAAGACAGTAGATTCATCAAACGATATTGAGCGTTGTTCCTCAATTTATCACGCAAGACCCACGTCTTCAATCGCAACTCTCAACGAGTATGAAGATACATTTTCAAATTTATGGTACGGTTCGATTTTTCGCGGAAAATACAATAATTCTCAGATTTCAATTTCGAAAAGTCAGTTGTCAGATCTTTCAATGTCTTTGCAGATTCACGAGCCTCGTTTTTGATTCAATTAAAACTGCCTATGATCAACAGAACAAGTTTCGACTTTACAGTGTGGATTTTGGTCTTTCAATTTTCGGTTATATACTTAGGTATATGATTAATGAAATTACATACTAAATTTAATCGCGTTTTGACTACATCCGAAATTCCTGTACCGTGTTATTTTCAAAATTCATCACAGGTTGGATGATTTATTTTCATTACATTATACTATAACTACTACGCTATTATATAAGATTCGCGCGATTATTATATATTCTTTATCCTGTCCGATGTACATGTACGTCTATCCATCTTCGCATAGAATGAAAAAAAAAACTCACAGTTAATGCTGGCAGGTATAATTCGCGAGGTTCGTTTCTTTTACGTTTGTATGTTTCGTAGCATCACAGGTATGACATCATTCCGGATGGATCCCCCTTCCATATATACGTGGGCGATTTTAGTTTGTTCGTGAAATTGCAGAAAGGAAGAAAAAACAAAAAAAAACACTAGCATCACTGAACTTTACTATTATCACATCATACCTGTAATCATCCCGACAATCAACTACAATCTGAAGACCTTATCCAATCCCATGATGCCAAGGAAGAGACCGAATCATTTTTCAATCTTAAAAAAACAAGAACAAACTTCAATCCTGAACGAAATTGTCTTCAGGATTCGGCGCAGAATCTTCTTTTTTTCATATTTGAAGCATGAAGCAGAATTTGCGAATCGAAATACGTGTGTTATGTGTATAGCATTCGTGTGAAAAGAAAAGAGGAGCAAAGACGGAGGGTTTTAACGTTGTCGAGTACCAACAGAAGTATATACATGCAGACATAAAACGAGTATGGAGTCTGTAGTACGGTGTATATAGGAATTGTAAAAGTGTATGACAGTTGCGCGTGCCACCGCCTGTGACTCCAGTCGTGGAGCGTTTTGCCCTCAGTAGTCCGTAAGCCTTCATGCCAATCGTACGGAGAAACCTCGTGTTTCATTACATTTTGTAAATACTCAAAGAAACAAAAATAGAAAAAAACAATATTTCAAAACCTCGAGACATTGATTCAATCAAAAAATAAAAACAATTGACAGGCGTGACTTTTTCAAATTGGCGTCTATTACACTTTAATCAATTTTATCTGTTCACAATTCCAATCAGATTGATGCATTTTTTTTTATTTTACACTCTAGATTTCAGGATTTAGAATTTGCTCGCGTTACTCATTGAGATATCAGAATATTATCGATGGATCGATAATTGTGGCTAATTACAGGTTTTTTTTCTTGTAATTTTCATTGCGACTTGACTCTATCTTCATCGCGTTATCACAAAGTTATCGGCAAGATATACGTCTGTCAATTGTTCTCGAACTTAATTGCCGAATTGATAATCTATCGTGTTTTATGATCACAATATTATTCAAAGATTCGAAAATTTGTATAACGAAAAATGACATGCAATCGAAAGTCTTAGGCTCATTCCGTTATTGAGATGGAATTCAAATTAAGAATCAATTCTCGTGATTTTGGAAATATTTGAGAACATCAGTAAGTGTTTTATTTGAATTTTTTAGCCTCAGGATAAAAGAAAAGTGATCTGTGACAAAAAGGAAGAAACTCATCGTTGAAATAATCGGATGATTATTGATAAGGAATATTAGTGTGATATTGGATAAACATAAACGACAAGGACAACAACGACGAATCAAAGAAACAAAATGGCGACAGACGCGCTTAGCGATAGATTAGCAAACAAATTGAATCTGAAGACAAAAACTGTTGGAGAGGAAAGAATAAAACGTGCAAAATCTAAGGACGAAGACGTCGCTATGTTAACGATGTTCGGAATGGAAGGTGACGCAAAATTCAGATGCTGTCTCGGCAATGACTGCTTCATGGGAGACCCAAAAAAAGCTGATCCAGGTGATGAATTATTCATTTATGGAAAATTTGATCATCGAGTCACAGGAGTAACTGAAAATCTCCGAAGATACGGAAAATTTGAACAGATATTCGAAGGACAAGGTGCACTTGTATATAACAGACATGCTCGGTGCATTTTATCTAGTCAGCACACATGACCTTATCGGGATAGAACAAAGTCCTTTAGCTACACCCTTGTGTGTACTCTGTCCACTTAGTTAATGAACCAGCGCTAATTACCCATAACCGTTATTGTCATACAGTATATTAAGTACACTTTATCCCAACAGATATTATTTTCACCCGTTCGCAGTGCAAGTCGTTTAATTTCTTTTCGCAATGTCAGGCTTGCGTAAACTTTTCAGTTTTTTTTTTTTTGCCTGCCAGCACAAGTCGCGAACCGAAATTTCTCGATACATATTTTTGACGTTACGTTACGTGCTGTAATAAGTTACGTAATATGATTGTGTCAGTTATAGATGTTTTTTTTTTCTCTCTCTCCCAATTGCCTTTCGGTTAAATATTTGAAACACTTTAGAGTGAATAACTAACGTCAAATAATGTCAACTGTTTAAATTGTTTTCAATCACTGATGATCCATAGGAAGCATCAATCGATACGTATTGAACGCGCATGTGTCACATGAAGAAGCGACAAATGCGACGCAAAATCAATCCGCAGTCAGTAATATTTCCAGCACTTAAATATACGACTGGAAAATTTGCATCAACCTCACCATTGCTGTCAAGGTCGAATTTCGAATTCTATTTTAGTGGCATTATGCAGGTAAATCCAACTCTGCAAACATATTCACTATTCTCACTGATAGCACGTGACTTGTTCATTTTGCGATAAGAATTTCTGTGATTACCTGCATATTCGCCGATAGTTGAACTACGACTGTTGCATAATCCCGAAGTCTTTTCTCTCTCTCACTCTTTTCCTATCCGCAAATAGTATGATGCTCGAAATAAGGAATGAGCGCATATTGTGTACATTCACGTACACCTGTGGATATTGTGTGTAACGTATACTCAAACCCACATATACAGAAACGTGTAGGAACACGGTGAGGTTCTCTTTCACCGTAAAATTCTTTCGGTCCTTCTCTTAGGTCAGAATGATCAGTATTGATGCTCTCGGTAGTTTTATAGATATATATATACGTATAAATTTAGGAATGAGTCATTCCATCTCCCAATTTCACAGTTATACACAGCTGCGTATAGGTCACATTCATGTGTACAACGATCACTAATTTTTTACATTTGGGATAGAAAAGAGAAAAAAATCGTAGATCATACACAGAAATTGAGTAGGTATTAAAAATATGTGTGGGTTTTTCAGGCAGATACAGAAATTGAATCACCACGCTGTAACAAAACGAGACAAAGATTATACACAAGATTTTTGTAGATTTGATTAATCCGATATCCGGTTTGATCTGATGAAGAGAATAAGCTTATATTCTCCGGTTTTATGGAAAATTATTACCGAAGTATGACAATTCATGATATGCTGAGAATCGAATGAACCGAGGTGACAGATCCGACACCGTATGTAAACTATAGAGTATATATATCAACGCAGCCACATTGGGACATTCGGACCTTGGGGCATCAGAGTTTATACATATACGGACATAGGCCGGACCATGTGACGTCATTTGAACGGAGATCTACCTTGACTCATTGAAACTTGTCTGTCTAATGCACGAAAATGTATGATAATGGTGCTAATATCGTTCCGGCACACTGAGAGTTTGTAATATTTTTCCATTACACGGTTACAAATGGGACGACTCATTAAGAGACGCGTAGGTGTTGCCTTTTTTTTTCCTTTTCTTTTCTTGTTCTACTCGTTCAACCGTAGGCATGACTTATCGTCGTTATAGATTACGTTTATCTCTTACGTGCTGCAGCCCTCTTGCACGCGTCGTTTATTCGATTCAATTCGCAGCCTCCTGTTGATCCTACAATTAATTAATTAATTCGTATGCAAGGAATATATATTTTCATTTATCGTTATTACCGTCTCAAGTCATCTTTTTAAATACCGTTCATTCTGTCACTGACCAGAATAGCCAATGATCTAACTCGGAATGTTGATAAGATTTTTGTTTATTCATACACGTGAAATCGAGTTAATGAAAAAATTCACGTATATATGCCCTATACAAAAAGTGGATTTTCACACCTGAATTCAAAAGCTCATTATATTCTCTGTCAAAAGCATTGTGCGTAAAACACAAAATAATAATAATAATAATAATAATAATTACTATCAGATACGTGACTCAGAGGTGACAATGAAAAGGTAACCTGCGGTATGACATTAAGATATGTCTTGTTTACGGAAATAGCATATCAGCGTAGGATGAGGCTCTTTTCCTGGGATTCATCAACAAAGATGATTAAATATTTTTCATCATCAAATATACCTAATCCGTTGAATGAGTCATTTACTCATTTATTGGACCGTAGGTGTGAGATGAGACAGTGTCTATCGATGTTTAAGATTGATTAACGATTATACAATCAGTTTCGCATCACCTCATACCTTATCCTTCGAAAATTTATTAACTGATCGAAAGGAGGTGCTGCTGCAGAATTGCACAAAAGTTTATATATGGTCGTATAGACTCAACAGACTCACGATCTTGCTTCGATCGCGTGCTACTTGGATGAAAGAAGGTTAAAGCCGTCGATATCTATAGGAAACTTGTTGGATCGGTTTAAAAGTCGAAGGAGGCCATTGCGTGATTGAAGTGTAATAAGTACACGTGAAATCAATAATGGTCTCACAATCTCTGGTCAATATCAATAATCTTCAGAATTCTCGTCCACCACCTACGCTGTGATGACAGTCGTTATGTAATATATGAAATTCCGGAATATATGTAACGTCAACTTACGTATCCGGTAGTTAAAAAAAAAAAAAAAATGTTTGGTGCTCGTATATTGAATTATATATTACATTATACTGAAAACAAATATCGTTGTATCAGTGAGGCAGAGAATCGCCCACCACAATACCCAGCGTAGACCGTAGTGACGTATTTAATTAGCATAACCTGTTAATGGGTCGCATCCCACGCTCGAACGGTAACGAATATGGCAATATCTTTGGTCAAATCAATTTTTTTTTTTTGCAATTTTGTTCTTCTAATTAGAAACCATTAGGAGTAAAAACACTGTTATTCCAATACTGTTCAATTAATACCTACTTTGAGAGTCGATTATACGCCAATTTAGAGATTTGAGTTCGACTCAACTACGTTAATGAACGAAGTGCACCCTTACGGAAAAAAACACCCAATTTTGAGAGTTAACTCTCAAGTTTGAGAGTAAACGCCCAAATTTGAGGGTAAACCTTCGATATTCAGGGTATACCTTCAAAATTTCGGGGTTAATCTTCAACTTTGAGGGTAACCCTGTGAGTTGATGGTTACGCCCAACGGGATTTGAGGGTTTAGCCTCAACTTTGAGTGTTTACCCTCAACGTTGAGGTTAACCCTGTGAGTTGACGGTTACGCCCAACGGGATTTGAGGGTTCAGCCTCAACTTTGAGGGTATCTCCGAGTTTGATGGTTTCACCGATCTAGAATTGACGGTATACTCTAAACGTAAAGAACAATCTCCAAACCACATGGTTAAACTATATGACTCAAGAAATTTCCCTATACTGTAAGATTGCTAGATTGGAGCCAGGAGGTTACCAGACATCTGACGATCAACGAAGTTAAGCAACATTCCGCGCAGTCAGTACTTGGATGGGTGACCGCTCGGAAATTATTTTAGCTCAAAACCTCAACTTCAGGGTTAACCCTCAAGTTGGGGGTAAACCTTCAAGTTGGGGGTACGAATTTACCCCTTAGAGTTAAGGGTATATTTGGGTGTAAATTTGGGTGTAAAATGGGTGTTTTTTTCCGTGAGGGTGAATGGAATGAGTTAAATTGAAATCGCTGTCTTTGAGGGACTACAAAGAAAATCGATTTTTACTAATTACACGATGGCTCTCGATCGATCAATTAACCCTGAATCGAAACGCGTTTATTATTGAATTTTTTTCACCCTTGGCTAGTTGAAAATAATTTATTCATTTCACTGCACTGCATCCACGCGCGGTTTGAAGAACATATGGGTCAGTAGTGACAAACGGTGATGTATAACCGAAGCTGTTGTGACTGATTGACGTGACATTGGATTTAATTGATACGCTGGCGATTGCAGATCAGGATGCGATTTATCCGCTTCGATATTACCTCTAACTAAACTTTTTCTCACCTTTTTACACCAATTACGAGAATTCAAATACCGATTTCAAACAGTCAATACACGTCGTACATTTATTTCGATCACAATTTGGTCACTGGCGTGACAGTATGCCGAAAGTCTTCTGCGTTATAAGGAAGTGCGATAAGAGAGGTAAAAGTGGAATTGCCGATAAAAATTTATCGTCTGAAAATTAAACTAACCGATACCAGCGTCGTCTTTAGACCTACGTAAATATCTCTCTCGTCCTTTCCGACCTGGGGAATTGGGGCATTACAACCTAGCTTTTATTTTATTCCTGTTCTTTTTTTTCGGCGGTGCCGCAGTGCGGATCCATCCGCCCTCACGCGCGGTTTCTTCTTTACGTCATAGTTCTTTCGTCTATATAGATATCAACCATCCCCCTCGTACAGAGTTACAGGGATGAGACTGATGGCGGCATCGTATAGCAGCAGGTGTTTCAACTATTTTTAGACACTTGGATTTCCACAGACTCGCCATTAGGTGTTACGCACTTGGCACATCCTGGCACGATGACCTCGAATCGAAATGCGAATTATAGTCGAACAAGACAGCACGAATTATTCCAAGGGATGCTAAAATACAGGGGGAATTCGTCCATTGTAATTGGTGTATAGAACCGGTGATAATTATCACCGCAAATTAGACTCACCTGTATAAACGGAGTAGGTGTTACTCACGCGTCTAGACTTTGCGTCTGCGAAATGCCGGGTAATTTATTCCCTAGATAGCTCGCTGTTCACCGCGGTGCATGCGACGTTATAGTCGATTGAAACGATATCGCGAGATGAAACTTTCATCAAAACGTTTTTGTGAACGTTGAATAACAGCAAAATTTAATAACGTCAAATTTTTTCGATTTCAGGTACCAAGAAAATGGAGTACAAGACCCGCCAGTGGCACGAGAAGTGCTTCTGCTGCGTTGTCTGCAAGAATGCGATTGGCACGAAGAGCTTCATCCCCCGCGAACAGGAAATTTACTGCTCTGGATGCTACGAGGACAAGTTCGCTACCCGATGCGTCAAGTGCAACAAGGTCAGTTTATTTTCTAATCGAAATTTGTTATCGACGTTTTTCCATCATTCATCAAACACAACCGAGTCGCTTATCCACGAAACCACAACTGCAATCGTAAATCTTATTTCACTTCACACAATTTTGTGTTGTAGAAAACCAATCAAGTTTTGTATCAATTTTTCGTTTTCTTTGAGTTTGACATTTTATTACAAATCTCAAAATTACTTTTTAATATTGAATAAAAGGAATGTTAAATAAGCGATTTTCTTTTAAACATCAATTTTTCTACTGTGTATGAGAATACACGTCATCAATAATCATATCAATGATCATAATTGATACTATCGATTAACCGCAGCGAAAAAAACCGTCTTTACCCAAGATCTAATGATATTTTTTCCTAATCGGTTGCATTTCTTCAGGCGTCACGATAAATGGTTCATTTTTTCATAAAGTAGATAATATCGATGCTACCTTTGATTTTTTTAATAATGCAAAGATTTTTTGTTCTTGTTTTTGTTTTATAGATCATCACTAGCGGCGGTGTGACGTACAAGAACGAACCATGGCACAGGGAGTGCTTCACCTGTAGCAACTGCAGCACGTCATTGGCCGGACAGCGATTTACATCTCGTGACGAGAAACCATACTGTGCCGATTGTTTCGGAGAACTTTTCGCGAAGAGGTGCACCGCTTGTACCAAGCCAATCACCGGTAAGACTTTATCGAATTTTTACCCTAACTTTGACAATATTTGATTTAATGAAACCGAGTGGATTATATTATGTTTTTTTTTGTCGATGAATTGCAGGTATTGGTGGCACGCGTTTCATCTCTTTCGAAGACAGGCACTGGCATAACGACTGCTTCATATGTGCCGGTTGCAACACATCTCTGGTCGGTCGTGGTTTCATAACCGATGCCGATGACATTATCTGTCCCGAATGCGCGAAGCAGAAGCTGATGTAAATTGACGTTGTATAAAGAAGAAGATAAAAGCGAAGGAAAAAGAAACGAACAACGTCTTCGAAGTCATATTTAATTAATAATCTATTCACAAGCCATACTCTCTCGCTACGATGTAACACGCCAATTGTTTATCAAACCGTGTAGATTTTTTTTTTCTTTTCTTTTCGTAGACACATAGATAGAAAAAGAATCGCTAATTATCCTGGCGATTTGCACCGCAATAAAACATAAAGAGATTTCGAGCAAAGAAAGGATTTAAACAATCGTATGTTACAGATGAAGAAAGAAAAAAGAAAGTATCAACCGATTATCTCGTCATCCCCTGTATAGATAACTGATTGAGGGAATCGTGGATGAATAATCGAAGATAATAATTTTGTTGCTTTATTCAACGGCCTCGTACAAGGCCCCCCCACTTCCTAGCTTCGTAGTCGTATAATATACCTAGAGACGGTGTATGAGTCATTTTAATTATATATTTTTTCTTGTTCTACCAATATTCTATTAAATATATAATATTCATATCATCATTGATCGTATAGAAGCGCATACCACCCCGCATAGCAGCGCTTCCATAGACTTCGAACGTTAAATATAAATTTAATAATATAATAAATGACTGGAAGTATACAGGAGTAAAAGAAGTATATATAAAAAAATAAATAAAAATAAAGATGAAGAGAACCTATTAATATAGTAGTACCTACATATTTAAAATATATGTATTTAACGATTATGAGAAACGAAAAAGTAATAATAATAATAATAATATATTATCGCAGAGAAAAAAAAAGTAATTGAAAGAAGTAGAGAGCGATGAATTGAATATATACAGCAAGAAGAACCTTAAATGCCTTTAAAAAAAAAATCCGAGAATCAAATCGCCTTACTATATAACTAGTTTAAAAAACAAAAAAAAAACATATTATATATATACGTATAATATTAATGAAAAAAAAAAGTTAAGAAAACTGCATACACACTATATAAATATATTGTATAATGTTATTAATATTATTTTTGCTTTGTATATGGTAGAGAAAAAGTATTTAAAGATAAACGAAAATTAATAAGAGAATGAAACGAAATGGAAAATATAGGTGCGTGATAAAAAAAAAAACAGAAAAAAATTATACACACACACACACTCACACACACACAGAAACACATTCAACTGTATACATGATATGTATAGTCACTAAATGTACAGGGCATACGCAATACTTATACGAATACCTGTTATACCTACACACACTCACACACTTACACACACACACACACATTAACACACACAATTACACTTACACATGACATGTAAATGAATGTTACATTAGTCGCAATACGTAACCGGAGGATCTCTTATCGTTGATATGCCTATCGAGCCTTTGAACGTCGCTGGGTAGATTTTCCAATTTTAAGCTGTTTATGGGAAACTAGCGAATTTTGAAGGGTCAAGTGAGAAATCTTGTTCTGTTAATATGAGAATTGAAAAAATTTATGTAGGTATACAGATCATATATGCGTAATTACTTTACATGCGGCGGGTAGATTAACAATCAGCGAGAATTAAATGATAAGCTGTGGTGTTAATATAAAATAACACGTGCATAAAATGAATAGACATGCTCCGAACGACCACGATAACAAATTATGACGATGACGGACCGCGACGCACGTGTATAAAGAAAATGATAGTGGCCTTATTGTTATTATTATTATACCTATACACTGCAACCAGCCAATACACAAAACTAACTTATCGATTTATATAATAATACATACATAATACATAATATTAATAATAATAATCATAATATATTATGCAAGAAAAAAAAATATATATACATTATAATGAAAATAATAATAATAATAATCTGAATTTATTGTATTTAAAATAAATGAAAAAAAGCGAAGAAAAGAAATCTATAATTTTAACAAACAATACGAACAAATAAAAACAATTGATCACAAAATATCATGACCAATGAAATATTACACGGGCTTTATAAATAATATATACATACTATATATATATTCTTACAACGCGAACACTCACGTAATACTAATCGTCTTTAATTAATTTGAACACATGATTCTTCTGTATTCAACGTATCACATATTACAGTGTAGAATTGATAAATAAATAAATGTAATTATTTACTTCGTTCTTCTGCTTCGTAACCTGTTCCTTCTGGCTGATTATTTTTTTTAAATCTACTCAACAATAATATTTTGAGCAAGCTTTGATTGCTGCCGCCAAAGGCTCAGGATAACATGATATGCGGGTCGCATACAATCAGGCACTAATCGCGTACTGCCAAAATCCATATTTTTACAAATGAAAAATGTTCTATCAGGCAAGGAAAATTGCATAGAGCAGTTGAACGTTGCTGTGACGTAACTCTTTTGAAAACTTGACGAAGTTGATCAAAATGAAGTAAAGACAGGTTAAGCATACACGTAGAACATTGGTTAAAAAGTGCAAATTTACATGAGTCAAAAGAGCAACTGAATCGGAAGATTGAATCTACTGATATATTATCTACTATTTCCAAATCGACGGATTCTAGTTATCGGATCAGCGCCTGTAGCATGGCAACCCAAAAGACACCGTCGAATCTCTGGTCACGGACATGACGGGAGACCGGGAGACCTACTGCCGCGGAAGGAAGAATAGAAGATAATAACGAGATACTGATACATGGCCTTCACTATACCGAGTGGTTTCGGGGATGGTCTCCATGCGGACTCCTGGGTATATGCAACTGAGATGACGTTAATTGGTGCTGGATAAAGAGCAGAATACGTGATTGGTCACCAAAAATCGGTGTCATCACAGTTGCATAATACCCAGGAGTCCGCAAATTTTTTTCAGCCTTCTCAGTCATAAGTACAAAGGGAATGGCCCGTATCGACACTTCCCGATTGGACACGAGCCACATCGGATACCTGTCCGATAATTTTTTTTACTGGACACTTAATTATTGGACATGTTCCAATTGGACACCAAACTCGCTGTGCTCGGACGACAATCTCACGAGTGGAAAGACAACTTTCGCACATGTATCGAACAAAATTTTGTATCACAAACGCGAGTAAAGTCCGATTACACGCACGCTTGCGTGCGTAAAATCGAACTTTACGCACGGCGTGCGGAAAAATAAATTATTGATTGGACTTGTGTCCAATGCGATTCGTGTCCAATCTGGAACTGTCCATACGGGGCCAGGTCGAACTCTTTCAACGCCTCGTACGGTACGTACGTTCAGTTGCCTGCTTCCAGGCGCGCCTACCGACCGGCATAGAGGAAAACTCACTGTATGTGTAACATACATACACTATGTATGTTACATACACCCAGGGAAATTGAATCTGAAGCGCCCGCGATAGGCAACTGAACATACACCTGTAATTTGGTTGGCAAATGCCACGTTGTAGCTCACCGCAAAAAAAAATTGCCGAGCTACAATGCTTGACATTGCCAACCAAATTACAGGTGTATGTTCAGTTGCCTATCGCGGGCGCTTTATCCGTGGTTATTTATGCGTATATGAATTCGGGCATCAGTTTCAGTCCAAAAAACCCTAGAATCAATATAAATCGTTCTCAACCATTTTTTCTAGACCAGAACATGTAGATTTCGTTTTGTATTTGATATTATTTCGTTTTCTTATGATATTTTTGCCGGTGAAATTATATCGAGAGAAGGAACCGACGTTACCGACCGCGCATGTTCTACAACTTCACAGATGTCCCCCCAGGCTTTCGTACTCACGACAGTCGACATTCACGACTTACGTCTTACGAATTTGCGACGTAGGTAATTGACAGAAACCGCAGTGCAGGATTAATTCTCCCAAACGATAAACGAGCCGATATTAAATATATTCATTAACGAAGGACACTACTGTGATAAGTAAAGGTAATTGGAAGCAAAAAGAAATCTATAAAAATAATACGGTCTGTACACACAATTTTATTCTGACGCTGAAAACTTTCCCATATTGTCTGACGTGTTTCTCTCTACCTATTGCCTCGATTCTACTAACCTTACAAAATGATCGACCGCTGAATATCACATTATGATTGTTATAATATTCACTACCACGATAATCTTTCGCAAACATGTCAACACTCGATTCCAAGGGAGAATATAATCAAATCTTTAAAATTAGTCATTCCTAACCTAGAAGCACGAATTCCGTTTCATATCGTCAGGTAAAATAAAGTTTCCTAAACAATTCTGTTTTGACCCCTCGTGTCTCTAAAGTTTTCGACTCACATCAAATGTGATAGAAAAAATAGAGTAGTGAATAGAGTAATTAGCAAGAATTTCACCTATTCAAATGAATCATTAGTCATTGAAACCTGTCCTTGATTTATGCTCTTTAATTTCTTTGAAGGACTCAACGTCGTCACATCGTCACAATGGCAACGGTACCGCTGATGTTTGCCGAAGAGGACATCGAGGGCGGAGGGAAGGAAGACGCTTCGAATGGAATACAGAACGACTTTGCCTACAACAACAACGTTCAAAATGCTAACATCAAGATCCGAATGGCATTTTTGCGGAAAGTCTACGGTCTGCTGAGTATTCAGTTGCTCATGACGATCGTAGTCGCTGCTATATGTATGCTGAGCGAGCCAGTAAAGTTGTTTATACATAAAAAGTAAGAAACGAGGTCGGCGAATGTAGAAAAAGCAGCCGCGTCACGTGCCTGCTTGACTTTCAGCTGCGGCTCTGTTTGTATTGTTCGATACGCGATCCGTTGAACTGAAACGTTTTTCCTTGTTGATAATCGTAGCATTATCAACGAACTTCGGGGCCACTCGAAAGATTTTTTTTTTGCATTGCGAATTTCATCAATAATCAATATCAGAATTGATTGATGTAGTCGAATAACTTTTTGGACCCAGTCACTTGATTCGACATCGATAGATTATCATTCCGTTGTTGAGAATGTCGAATATCAATGGGAAACCGAATATTGCCTTTGATTCATTGAAAAAATTCCAGTATCACAAATATATGTCCGAAGAATTCAACAAGAAGACTGAGACTCGACCCCACAAATGGAAAATTATCCCCCTGATTTTTACAAAACCTGGAATTTTTAGAGAATTTTGGATCCTGATTTTACTGAACACCCTGGATGAATTTATCTACTTATTTATAACAAATTTTGTCATATTCTCGACTAACATTAACGTTCTTCCGTTACTCTTTCAACTTTCAGCGAATGGATGGTCGGATTATCATTCTTCATGACCATGGGAATCATGATGGCACTGATCTTCAAGCGACGAGAGCACCCCATGAATTTGATTCTTTTAGGTGCATTTGTAAGTATTTTGAGCAGAAAGTAAGTCGATAAGTCGAATTCAATAATTTCGTGACCATAATTCCTCCATTCTTCGTTACAGACTTTGGTGCAATCTTACACCGTCGGAGTTATCGTCACGATGTACGATAAGGCGGTGGTCCTCGAAGCCCTATTCATAACATTGACTGTGGTCGCTGGCTTAACAGCCTACACCTTCCAGACAAAGAAAGATTTCTCATTCTTAGGGTTTGGGTGAGTCTATTGCCGAATGGGAATGAATAACTGGATCAAAAGCGACGAGTGGATTTGATCAGGCCGAGGAAACCCCTCTGGTTAATTCCCGCTGCCTAATTTTTCTCCTTCAAAGACACAGAAATGGCTAAAAATTGACCAGTGACAATCACTTTGGGTCAATTTTACCCGGATCCCTTTTTCGATCGAATAATACGAGTAGTAAAGAGGCAAAAATCGGTCAAATATATAAGTAAACATCTTTCATGCTTTGATCCTTTCGAACCCCGAATCATCAAGTTCAACCTTCGAAATAATATACTTTTCGAAAGAAACACTGTACCAAACAATTTTTTTGTATAAGTACTATAACTGGAGAGTATCGTTCTAAATTTTTGCGAATAAATATTGAAAAATGAAAAAGTCATGAATTATCGAGTAGAAAACCGTGTTTTCCGAACAATTTATTTTCGAGAATATTTTACATTACTTAAAAACCAAAAATGTACAGTTCCATCGATGAGGGTCTATTTTTCAATGTTCAAATTATGTTTCTTGATTTTTATACGGAAATATAACGCGTCGTCTCGCTTAATCCAAAGCAAATTCAACCGGTGTGACTGTCACGATAAACTACCTACTTAGGTGTAATTATTACGGTTTAATCGGAGTTGTGAATCGACTGCCTGAACGTTTCCTGGATATGCACTTTCAACTACCGCTAACAATTGATTTGCAGATTGTTCGCTGGTCTGTGCGCGCTTCTAGTCGGAGGAATGCTCCAGCTCTTCATCCAAAGCACAGGATTCGAACTTCTGCTCAGTATAGGAGGCGCCTTGCTGTTCTCTATGTTTATCATATTCGATACACAGCTTCTGATGCGCACACTGTCACCCGAAGAGTACATCCTTGCTACTATCAACCTGTACATGGATATAATCAATCTATTCTTGCACATTCTTCGAGCTCTAGCCGCGTCCAGGCAGTAACGAGTATAATTGTTTTCAAATTTTCTAAATAATTATCGGTTGTTTGACTAAAAAAAAATTGTAAATTTAATTTCACGTTCTTGTTACCGAGTGTAATTGAGTATACTTTGTAATCATGGATAAAGTTTTCGACTCAAATAATAAGAAAACGTTCCTCACAGTATTTTAAATGTTCTCGTATCATTGTACAGACGAAAAGGAAGAAATATATCGATTTTTACGGGCTTTAATTTGCGTGCTTTCGATATCGTCGTTATTTCAACCTGTATTACTGAAGAAAATCCAATTGTGTTATAGTTATAAGTAACTAAATAGCCTATCTGTCGAAAAAAGTCCATTTTTGAGTCGGAGAGACACGGAAAAGTCAGGGAATCTGAAAAGTGGTCAGGGAAAAGTCGAGGAATTTTATTGCGATACAACCCAAGACAGAATAAAAGATCCCCAGCGGTTTTTTTTTCTTCCTCACGCGGAAATCTTAATCAATGGAAATAGTAGCGAAACTTGTATAAATTATAAATAAAAAAGTATCCTCAAAAATCATTTTCTTTCTCCATTAATTCAAAGCATTATTTATTACATACTCGAATAACCACTGATTCGTTCGAATTTCGGTCAGGAAAGTCAGAGACCTTTTTTTCCTACTCTACATTGGCCACCACGTTTACGTTTATCGGGTATTAAGGCTGACAGTGATGGCAATTTGTGAATATACATATTCTTTTTATAAAGAATGTAAAATATAATATCGATTCCATTTCATTCCAGTAACTATATATTTTTGTTATTCGTTACGATCTCCGGATTTTGATGTTCTGTTGCTGAACTAAAGAATTCGGATCACCCTCCACGGATTTTAATGGATGTAAATAAATAAATAAATAATATATATATATACCTATGTTATGTGTGACTGATCTGTATTTTGAAGAAATAAAATTATCTTTCGAATCTAAGACCTAAGACCACGAATCATCATTTCATCGAATAATCAGTATACAATTACGTTGCGATTATTATAATTCGTAGATTAGCTGTAAGGCATGTTCCTCAGGTATTGCAATTACGTGTACCTTTCAGCACCACACACGATCAATAATTCCATTTGAAACCATTATACACGACGTCAGAATGAGCCGAAGTATTCATAGCTTATACCGAGAACCGGGGTTATCAGAATGGAAATCTGTTTAATCCACGAACCGCGCACGAAACTATTGGTAAAGTATATAATATATAATATTCATACAGAATCAGCTGAAGAATTATATAAACCCCTCTATAGGCGCGGGTCTAGGGACATTAAACGGCTTAATACGTATTAAGATTCTTGGAATGGGAAACGAGATCAATTAAAAAAGAAAAAATTAAGAAAAAAAAGTCATACCCCGAGAATTCTTTTCATGGGCGGCCTTTTAAAACGATTAGTGAATCAGTGAACATCTTGACATTGAATCGACCCGATTCAACGCACAGCAAAGAAATGCCTGACAAAATCGACCCGACAAAAGTTACGTCAAATTTCAAACTTATTAAATAATAAATTAGTAGAGAGTTTATGATTAGATTGTCGGTTCCTTTGAAACCCCGGTAGCTCATTCGCCCCTCCAGAATAATAATAATAATAATAATACTAATAATATTATGATAACGATAATGATAGTCGTAGTAATAATAATAGTTGTCGCGGTATAATGACCCGGGCTGCAGGTACATTCTGCACCGGGTGGCTGAATTAGTATTCCGACCGACTGCGGTGTGCCTATACCTATGTGCGTGAAAGGAGTCTGCAGGACATGTAATTTGGTTGAATAGCCGAGTTTTTTGGTAATTTGAGTAAATTTTGCAATTTACTTGTGTAGTTAGGTACCGCTGAGAGAACCGGTGCATTATGCTCTCCGACTAAAGATTACTTTCTCGGTATTCAAATACACTATATACCTCGTATACCCCGTCTTCTAATTTCTTACGTTACATAGGTACAGACGTATACATGTATACAGCACTGCGGCAAGAAGTGCCGAAATTCAACCCTCGATTAAGACGAAGGCAGAATAGCAGTCAGAAACTCGAATTAGACGTTCAACAAAAGAGCCACTTAACCAAATTGAAAATAAGGGAAATTCTCGTAGAAATTAATCCATAGGACCTTAAGTTAAACTTTTCTTTACAATTTGATCAACCCGCAAACGATCAGCTACATGCCTCCGAGACAATTGTTTCGAGTGAAGTAAATAAAAATAGTACCGAGTGAGCGGGCGGAAAACAGGACTTTTCCGCCCTAGGGCTGAAAAGACCTGTTTTGCGCCCGCTCAAGGTGTATGAAGAGTGTCATTCGTGCCATGTAGATCGATTAGGGCGTAAAGTGGAATGAAATATGGGTCCGCGTAAGGTTTCCCCGGTTCTCGGTGTCCCGGATTCTGATAATTCCCGAGTGACATAGAGCGGGCTTCTAATCTGTCGCGGTATAGAGTATATCGTGTTTCTAATCGGTAGTAATTCGGCTTGCGACAAACAGTGGTCGCGTATCGCCGAGCGCGATCCCCGACCGTATAGATTACGAATGAATATTGGAACGGGCAATTGTTGAATCGTTCCGAATTCCCTCTCTCTCTCTCTCTCTCTCTCTCTCTCTCTCTCTATCCACAAACAGAATCTGGGTTGACGTATGTGTAACTGATCCCGATCTCGCGTACGAGCCCCGTGGACATAACTCACGTTAGTCTATAGAGAACGCGATTTTAGTTTTTGGACGCAAAAGTATCGAGGTATTAAAAAAGTATCGCGATAGGTACGGAGTGACCTGCAGTAACGCGATACTCCTGTCGTATATCATAACTATATAGAATCTGGCACTCTGCCTAGAGCCGCAAGAGAAACGAGTTGATGGCCTCCAGGCTCAAGTTGAAGGGTCGTTAACGATGGTCAGATCCGATAATTTTCACGTTCCAGATATTACAGACTTCGTTACAAGAAGAATCTTACGAATGCAACGAAAATTAACAACAGATACAGGCTGGCTCGCCACACATTTATTGAAGACACTAATTCATGTGAACCATACAGTAAAGAAGATTGAATATGCCCTAAAAATAATGAAAATATTAGCCGGAGTTTGAAATTTGGTAAAAATATCGAAATCAAATTCATATTAAGAAATTTACGTCTTTCAATAATTTTCGACAGACGTTTTTGACTGTCTTTTGAAAACGAAACAAGTCGGATTTTGAAAATCTGTTCCGCCAAAGCTTGTATGATACGACTAAGTTGATATTTTTCAAAATTATGTACGTTGAAAGCGAAGTACGAAGGTTTTCTTTTTTTTATTGCAGTTTAGTTCCGCCGCGTATACAGGGCGAGTTATCTCCGGCTCCGAACGAGGGAGGGGCTTATTACTTAGTATGGACGGCATATGTCGATATTGATAAGCCCCTCCCCTCTTTCCTATGGCATTAACTGGAAATTTGATATTTAACGTCCCTGGACAAAGTTATCGAGATAACTGTAATTAAATTCAATTTCCGAGAGAGAGAAGCCGAAACCAAGAAACGGGGGAAACCCCCAGCTATTCTTCGTTTGCTATTTGGGCGACACTTTGGAGATTCTAACACGCAACTGAATATTTGGCGTGCTTGACGGTTGGTTATCTACGCTAAAGTTTCACTCCCCGTACCGGGTAACAATGAACCGTAGTTTGAGATTATTATTGTTATTCAACCGCGAGATTTGCCTACCGCTTTGTTCGCCGATGCGGGAATGGGAGTGGGAATGGGAGTTTGGCTATTTTATCAATATCAAAAACAATATATATATATATATATACACATATACCTGCGGTTATGCTCTGTGCATGTAGATAACTTATCATATGTACACCGAGTATACCCAGGCCGCACTTTCGTCAGACCCGTGAACTTGGTAGGCGCGTGTAGTTTACTCCAAAGTCGAATACTAATGCGAGTTATGACGTGGTGCGATCCTAGGGGACTCCCCGACCCCAGTGGCCGTACAACGTTTAAGTTACGTCACGTGCTCGGTTTATACATATACGCGATATCAAAATTGAAGACTCGCCGGGTTCTGGGCTCGGACCCGTACGGGACGCGTGGGTATAGCTTTGATGAAATTCCCGAACGTCTTGTAACTTCGACTCCTCGATCATGCTCCATCATTCTCAGCCCTCTTTGTTTCCGGTTCATTCTTAAGTCTTGTTATTTACTACGAAAACCGAGTTGAAACTCGGCGAGCTACCGTTTTTAGATTTATCACATACCGGCGAATGGATTTAGCCCGGTCTCATTCCCGAAAGCCCTTAGGTATTTAGAACTAAAAATATATAGACTGCGGAGCTAGGATGTCGGAATGCTGTAACGATACGTGACGTTTATCGCTTAACTTTTCACAGCCAACCCAGCAGAGCAGTAAATTTTTTTTATATTTTTCTTTCCTTTTGCTTCAAATATATCGCCGTCTATTAATGTCACGATTCTTGAAAAAATCGACGTTTACGATCCTCAAAACTTGAAACTGTTAAACAATGATCTACGGATCTATAAAGGTCCGAACGAGCCGCGATGTAGTCGATCATGTACTCGAGTCCGGCCGCCACTATCTCCGCTTCTCTGACAGTGACGTTGAGGAGGGTTCGCTCCCGCGGAACAAAGTGCGTGTACCCCTCATACCCTCGAATCTTGAAGATACGATGCGGGGCGGGGGAAAACCGCATCCAATGATTATTATACTTGATATCGGAATCCGAAGCCCCACGCGATTCTCATCCCCTATTATAACCGGCGAAAGACTCCCTCCTTTATTATTTATTCGAGTTTGAAACTTGGAGTGCCTCGGTAGCTCGGCAGTGTAATTATCGCACGGTACCTGTACGACCTCTTTCGGTATTAGGTTGGAGATTGAACATGGCTTGGAGAATAGACGAGGGCCGGGCGTTGAAGGAACGCGAGATAGCTGATGATGAAATCTGATTCATTCCAGATTCGCGATGTGCAGCGTATAACTGGAGGAGTAGGTTCGTTGCAGGAATTTTCTGCAGATGCGGATACGCTCCTTGGGCCGTGGCGAGCGGTAGAACGGGCCGTAAAAACGTGTAAGCTAGTGAATTAGGATTCTATGAGGTGCTAATGAAGACTTTACATTCCGTCAGCGTCTTCACTCGAAGCTTGTAAATTAGGACGGAGGGAAAACTCGACTTTTGATTACCTCGCACCGTACCGGAAGGAGAATGACAATAATCAGATGTGAAACGAAGAAAACACATTTACGTTTCCTCGAGGTCCGTTAATTTCGAGCACATAGAAGTGATTCACCTCTGGAAAAGCACAACTTGCGAGTTTATCGTACCTACCGATAATTGCCGGAAACGAATGTGAATCACAATTCACCGCTACCTAATGGAAATGTGACTTACCCCTTCGAGTTGGAGAAACTTGACACTGGCAATTCACCGATACGAGCAATCCTCAAAGCTCAAAGGCCGAAGTGTAGAGTTCACCGAAGTGCCCGGTCTGCAATTTCTTGTCGCGATTCACTCTGATTTTACCCTCGACCCTATATTCCACTCGGTTTCACTCGATCGGGGACATTTTTAACGGGAATGTTCATGGAATCCTCTTAAGCTGCGTAAACCGCGCTTATACGAGCTTGCTAGCGGGTATATTGCGATAATAAAAAGCCACTATCTCAGCTGAGAATTATCTACCTACTTGGTCAGGTGAGGGTGACCAGAAAAGGACAACCAATCAAATTACCAAAACGGCAACGCCCGGATATTAGCAAATCATGATTAGGCCTGGTCCCTGCGAATAAGCCCTGCGCCGACATCGCGTGGTTCCGCACCGCCATGCAGGGTTCATCCGTGTAACTAGTTGGATATATATATTCAGATCGATCTTGCCCTCCGATACCCAGAGCGATTAGCGAGGGCTATAAGCGCCCTTGGAGTTTTCACTTCCTCTCTACTTTTTTTTTGTTTTTTTTTTTTTTGCTTTTGAAGGGTGAAAAAAATCTTGGAAAATACACGTGGCCGAGTCGCAGAAAATAACTACGAGAGGAAAACGCAAGACTCTAGGGAGTTTCTTTGATGGCGAGACCTCACTGGTACGTCTTGTTTCTTGTTACCTACGTCACGGGTTATTACCCGCTCACCTTAGGAACGAATGAGAGCAATTTCTTCACTTTTTATTAAAATGATCACAGAGCCCGAGAGTAGTATTTTTTTCTCTGTAAAAATTAGGCGGAAAATGGAATCATTCCTGAACAGCTCAAAAAACAAAAAAAAAAAAAAAATTGCCTGCCAGGTTACTGTATTCAAATTCGGGGTCACGGTAGAGGAAATCCGTAGTAACGACGCCTTAGAAGAATTTGGACGATGATTTTACTTCCTACGAATATCTTTTTTGTCTCTCCTTCTTTCTCACCAATTTTATTCGTAATTTCTATTATACATTATTACTTTTGAGGTGTGGTACGATTTGTAATATGATTGGTACCAAATTTTTGTCAAAGAAGCATTTTTCGCGTATACAGAAACGGAAAATGAATTGAAAAACAAGTGTTATGCCATCAGATATACAGTGGAACCCCGTTAAGAGCAGATTCCCCTGCGTGCGAGCGACTGACCTTCCCCCCACTCCCATAGATTCGGCGCTAGAGCTGACAGGGGAAATGAAAGACCCGGGCCTGCGGTGAAGTGGGTATAGAAGAGTGGGGGTTCCCGGCCCGCTGCTCTTAACGGGGTTCCACTGTATTTATAAACAAATATTTGCGTTTCACGTTTTTATTGAACTTGCATTCGTCTTCGGCTCGTGTCGCAAAATTCCTATGCATCGGATTCGGCACTTTTCGCACAATCTACAATTTTGCCGACGACTCGAAGCTTTCGCTACTGGTGGAGAGCTCCGCCGTCCATACTTCATAATCCTGGGATCCGAATGAATTCGAGTAAAAATAATAGATTATTTGAAAATTTTTTAATCGCCAAGATGTATGTGGTCGCCTATAGAAATATAGCCTTGTCTATAGGTATAAGCGTATTAACCCGAAGCTTTCAGCGATATTGCAATTTATATTTGGCCAGGGAACGGGATTGAAAGCACCAAAGGATATTACGAGCTCGTTGGTTGGCAGATAGGGCGGAAGGGGGGTACCGGGTGGACTAGGACGAAGATCCTAAAGACTGCGGAGTAATTTCGCCTACGAAGTTACACGAGTCTTCGTAAACTCCAATACGCTTAGACAATAATTAGGTATATAAACGTTTTATGGCGGTCGCCTCGACGAGCGCGATGTGATTGCTTCTTTTCAGCGCGAGAAGTAAGTGAAAAAAAAACCGAAGAGGTGTAAAAAAAAAAAAAAAAATCACGTTCAAGTAGGTTATACGTATCTACGACTATTACAGAAACTCGCAAAAAGTTTTCTCCGATCAATCTTCGATTCTGTGATAAAAAGAAACACGGAACATGATCAGTTTTCAAAACCACGATCGCACGAAGTACGGCGGTTAACCTCAGCCAGTGCGGAAATAAGATTCGCAGAAAGAGCTCGGTCTCTAGTTACGTGAATCTAAATATCCGTTTGTCGCTTAGTCCAGAAAATATTGTAGAATTCAGTTATGAGACCGTGTCTCAGCGTTCGTCGACCTTTATCCGGGATTTTAGCAGCCGTATAACTTATCATCTCCCTCTACTTAATTTTTTTTCCCTGCCTCAGAGGCCACAGAGGATGAAAAATTCACTGGGTATATTTTAAATTTACTCTTCTCCGCAGCTAGCACACACAGAAGGATGAAAATGATTTGTGCAATATTGCAGAAATAAGATTCCCCAGTCTCTTCCTCTGGCGTCTAGATTCTAGATTCTGGATTCTTGCAGAGACTGGCGCGGCGCGGGCGGTGGATGCGAGTAACGTCAAGAAGTTGAGTGGATGGATGTTTGTATGCACTATGCACCCTGTTATACCTAACACAATCTTACATAGAGCGCAGCGTATATACGATACGTCTTGGCCTACATATATTCATAATATGTAAGACACATGGGCTGGGTATATACTTGCCGGCCACCTTCTACCTTCTACCTTCTACCTTCTACCACCGCCCCCGCCTCCACCACTCACGTAGGAGAGAAGAGCAGCACAAGTCAGGTGGACGCAAAGTAGCGACGACCAATTAACATAGAGACAACGGGGTCTGCATATTCATTTATTCAAATGGCCACCCCTGTATCCCTGTTCTATTCGCAGGCAACTAGGTGCCCTTCGGGTGGTACGGAGGGCCTCCGGAAAGTAGACAAGTGAAAGCCTCCCACCGAACTAAAACGTGCTAGAGAAAACACCCGCGGAATTGCACAAAATTACAAATTCCATTTACCTATATAGTTGCAACGACTCGGCCCGTTCGAGTTTAAATATATTAAATATTTCTGGAGCTCTCTTTCAACGAATACAGTTGTGTTCTAACAGCACTTCATATAACAAGAGTATATATATTATGTTCAACGTTTTTTCAAATGAGGTTATGCTGAAGCGTCCAATAATCCAAAATTTGACTTCTACAGGCGACAGCGCATGCGCAGACTCGGTTGGAGTACAACAGAGACCACTTTTAACTCCTAGGATTTGAAAGTAACTTCATTCGTACTTTGCACACGCGCATTCACAGACTGTAACAAATTTAATTGAAATTAATGTAATTGAAAAAATCGAACCTCATTATTACTTTGAGAACTTGACTGTTGAAACCTATTGTTGAAAGTAAGTAAGGGAAGAACGGAGTATATACTAATTGGCAATTGTTGTCTGCGCCTTTGTCTCGTTGCATTATTGATATACTCCTGCCGCGGGGTGGTAACGAGGTATAGTAATCGATGTTATTAGTCGTAACTACCGGAGATAATGCACCTAATATTTCTCCGCTTTCATTGGCCAGACAGACGTAACGTTAGCGTTAGGTCTGAGCTCTGATTCTCGGGCGTGGGTGGTGTCTCAGTCACCGTGAATAACTATTTCACGATCAAATGATATCTGATCGATTGATAAGGAAAAACGGAAACGGAATACGAAGAAACCGGAAAAGGGGAAAAAATTGTAACAAGCAATGCGAATCTTTATCTGTTACGCGAAAGTCTCGCGATGAGAGGTCGTCGCGGTTCTCTTCGGAATGTTATTATACCAAGAAATGAGAAATGGTAGGTAGACCGGGAGGCAGCTGTACCATCATTTTATTTTATCTCGTTTAATTATAATCATCTTCAGACAATACACAGAACGATGCTCTCGTTGTTTGTACGTTAGTCCGTTTCCATAAGGCAATCTCGAGAGAAAATGTTACGCGGTCTCTCGCACAGCTATTATTTTATAGCTTGATGAATGGCAAAACGTAATAGTTGACGAATTATGTCAATATTGTACCTACGTTCACGTTTCCATGGGACAAAGGAACGATTTGCATAATCTATAAGGTATAATACACTAAATTACGCCCGTAAATAGGTACATAATATACTCAGTATATAAACGTCGTCGGCTGCATACATATATGCGAATCGGGAAAACTGTCACGCGCAATTTCCAATACCGTCTGATTTCAATAAACCATACGGAAATTCGATTCTAGATTGGGTATAAATTACTCAATGGCGGAAATCCACGAGTTTTTCCGACGGGATCGATATCCTTCTGAATCTTTAATTTGAATACTTTAATTCGATACTTCAACCCCGAGGTTTCACGTATTCACGTACTCGTCTGCCCAGCTGGCTATAGAGCTTTGTTCAAAATTTAAGCGCTAAATTTCACTCGTGAATAATGTTTATACTTTACGCTATATACCTATAGTTTTGAACAGATGGTGTTGCGATTATATTTCGGCTAGGTACAACATTCATCATTTCTGGTAGAACGTGTGTTTACTGCAGTTCACAGAAGTTTATCGCTATTTGTTTCTTCATGCAAAAAAATTAACAATATACAATTTTTGGATGAAAAAATTGAGACTTTTTATGTCGACCAGAGAAGAAGCTCATACGAGAAGTTCTCGTCACAAATGAGTGACGATTTTTCTTACTGAATTCTGTTACGAGAAGCCTGAGGCTGGAAAAATTCTTTGAATCTCGTCGATTGCCTAGAATCGAGATATGGAAAAACTGTCACTTAGATTATATTCAATCATGAGTTGATGATAGGGATTATAATTTTGTCGATGACACAAAACAGTTCAAAATTTGAGTGACCAAATAATTTTTCGGCTTGAAATAGTTCAATGTCATTTTTTCATTTGAGATCAATTTTAATCATTTACAGTCATTTTTTCAATTACACTCAATCAAGTTGATTTTTTTTTTTTTTTTTCAGTACATAATCTTCAACAGCGAAAGTAATTTAAGAAGAATATGCGAAATTTTTTCATCAGTTTATCGCATTTTCCGTTAATTTGAATGAATCGGTTCAATTAAACCCAATTTTTTTGTTTTCAATCAAGTGATTATAATTTTTGTTTTATCTAATGATACTCGATAATGAAGTCGAATTAAAATTGACATTTGGAAATTTGAAATCAATATATTTTCATATTTTCTGTTCATTCGAACAAATTTATGATAATTCTTTCAGTTTATTCTCATTGGCAGTGATTTTGATAATTTTTCTCCTCAGTTACAGTTGAATGTCGAGTCAATCAATTAATTCTCAGGCCCCAATTCATATTATAAGTGAAAATTGATTGAACATATCGACAAGTCAATCATTGTTCAACGAATTATTTCCCTCGCGAAAAAAGTAATTCGAGCTTCGTTGATTCTACAAATTCAGCAATGAAATACAAGATATCAAATATCCATCACGATTGGTTTTTATCTTCTCTTTTCAGTCAGGATGGTGACCCGATCGTTGACGCAAAATTTCAGTCACAAATATTCATACAACAAAAATGTAAAAACTAATAAATCCTCCAATTTTCAATATTTCGAGCTATAAGAATGTTGCTGTACGCTGATGTCACTGATTAGAAATGTATTTACACAAAAAAAGTCAACAGCTCGTGTTGCATACCGCGGATCGGTCTGGTTCGAGGAATGATGGAGAGCCTCCCGCCAGGTACATTGTAATTAACGAAATACCTTTCAGATTATAGAAACTCAATATCGAACGAGGAAGCAAAACTGTTGGCGGTCTGTGGCACGTAGTATGTACAATGGGAAACAAAACCTCACCCCCATTATCCTCACCCCGTTCTCTATTCTCTTTCGAAGCATCCTGCAGGAGCAGGAACAAAATAGTCGAATACAAACTAAAGTCGGAAGCGAAAACTTTCGATTCAATTTATGGATCTACTAGGTTTTCTATACAAGAGGCGTGGCGTACGAAACCGAGCGTCTAGAACGTTGGATGGTAGGGGGGGCAAAAGTTTTCTTAATTTAAATAACGAAATCGTAAAACAAGGCGTAATAACGCGAGTTACACTTTATCTCGTTCAGCAGGGGTTTTTCTTCCATTGTTTCTTGATGCAACCATTTCGTTATACGTCTTCGCAGAAAATTTTCCACCGGGTTGGATCGCTGCACCGCATTTTTAGTTTTCAACTTTTACGACTCCAACCCCTATAAAACTTTCCGTCAATTTTTCCTCAGACCCAATTTAACCCGAAAGTGTTGAAACTTTTGGTACCCGCTTTACTAACTGGTAATTAATTATTACTCGTACGTCAGGGACGATCCGAGGATAGACCATTTCTCGAGAGCTAGTTTATTAATCATTCTCACAATTTTCGAACCCATCACTCAGCCTAAGCCGTAATGATAATAGCCGAAGAGTTAGAAGCATAATCTCGAATATTTATTTTACTTTAATGGAGACAGAATCGATATTTTTACGATTGTAGCCGATATTCGATGCTGCCTGGGTGTATTATGAATAATTGTGAATATATATACCTACACAAAGATGAATGATTCGCATCCAGCGGTGATGGATAATTATAAACGAGAAATAACGAGAATACAATACGACGGAAAACAGATGATGTATTATCGGATATTTTGTGTTACGGATGAAAATATGTTTTTAATTACGTCAGAATATATACCTCAATCATTTTCGACATGATACACAGGTAGATTTTTTTTTTCATTTCGTTGCATACGTCCATACATGGTAATTTTGTATTCATTATTATTGATTTTTTGTTCTTTCTTCGTGCGGTGTTCGTTCGATTGTCACAGAAAAATTCGCACTGTCGTCGCATTTCATGATCGGCAGAACTATAAAAATAGTCAATCAAACCGAAATTATGGCTGAGAATACTTGCCTCGGTTGTTTCTAATGTTCATCGTCACCTGTCGTATATTGTGTATTAAATTTCTCATTACCTACTTGTATCGAAATTAATATTCAATCATTAATTCAGCGATACGAGGGTATGAATTTTCGGTTGATATACCTTCGATTGTAAATTTTATGTGGCATTGTAGAGTGGTTTATTGATTTTTAAACTCTACTGTCTTTTTTCACAGTGTTGTATTTCATAATACAAAAAATTGTACGGTACACGCACAATACCATTCTCGTTAATTATTTATGCGAAAGTTATACTGCTCTTACATAATTTTGAATAAATTTCACGAATTTAACAAAAATTCTGTCACATCCGTTGCGATTTTACGGAGTGACTATTCACTCAGCTATTACGAATTTTGACTAAGTGACGAATACTCTACCGAGGCTTAGGAATTCAATTTTTTTTTTTTATCAGACGCTATAAGCAGGTTTCACGCAGATTTATGCAGAATGATTTCTAGTCGCACGTACCTACGTCTTGAGTTACAACACCGTGGGAATAGGTACGCGCTGTTCTCAATTAAGGTATCGACACAAATGCCATTTAACGACAGCTTGTATCTTTAATAAACGAACGGTTAACCGCGTGTATATAAACGTCACTTTTATCTTATGACGGCGCAGGCTGTCCAATTATAATTGATATTTTATCTCATCCGAGCAATCTATACTCGGCAATTTCTAACGTCTCAGTTTCTCATTATTGCATGCATGTATGTACATACATGGAGGCATTAGCTAGCAACAGATGAAAACGAGAATGTCCACGTACGCTTCACGTTCCAATGAAGATAAATACATTCAAACTCTTGCTCACTCTGCCAGCCTGGCTGCAATTCGCGATAAAAGAGCTTACCAATTTTTTGAATGTGCCAAAAAAAGAGAGAACTAATCCTCTTCTTTCACGTATCGATATCGAAGGGTAGCGGCAGGTGGTTGACGGCATGATAATAAAAGGCGTGATCGTTGAACGGGGGTGTAAATACGTTGACACGATTTACTCGGTCTTTTACTCGTACACTTTGGATGATTCCATACTCTAGAGACTCTGGAGTTTGAGCCCTCGCGTCTCGGTTCAACGGAGAAATATCATGTTGCAATAACGCGGTGTATCCATGAGCCCAACTCCTCTTCCACTTGAGTGTAACTACAAAGGTGCAGAGTTGCTACGTATCCATCATCCGTGATACTCCGATACTGGTATGGTTAGAGGATAGAGCTTGTAGGTACTACGATACCAACCAACTGCTATTGACACACTTGCGGTTTGGCTGGCCCTAGATATTGGCAGCGGGTTCGCAAGGCTGGGTATGTACGTTTCGGGTGATCCGATTAAAGCCGGTCACCTCTTCCGGCTTCTCTGCGTGATCTATTTCCACCATTACCAAGAAACAAGCCCAGCTTAGCTTCCAACACACTTTATACCCATCGAAAGTAGTCTACACTGCCACGACAACATTCTACTCCTTGTATGATCGTCCGTCAATTTCAGCACCATATTTGAATAACTTGAAACACGAAGCAGTTCCCGCGGTTGACGCTGGACAGCGGGCTTGTTGGACTGAATAGTGACGTCACATCATGGCGCGCAAGAGAGGCAGCAGGCATATATCTTATCGAAGCGTTGCAATGATGACAATAATAATAAAAATGGCTAATTTACTTTATCAGAGTTTGTGTGTGAGACAGTTTTTCTTTTTTTTTTTTTTTTTTGGTCTTTATATACGAACCCATGGATTTCATATCTTCTGGTAATAAACTGACATGGGCTTCATTATTACGGATAAAATGTTGTTTTCGAGATAGATAGAAAAACATAGAACGACTTGTGGGGTCCAAAACGTACGAGATCTCGGGTTACCTCGGGGTCTCAGTTTTATCCTGACCCGATTCCAGCCCCGGGAAACAAATAATCACCATTTTTTGTTTGTAGGTTTCTGTTTAATGATGTATGCTACGCCTGCACGTTGGTGCTCTTTTTAATTAGAAATATTTAAATTCCGGTACGCTGCTCGACTAGTCGCTCGTGTTTAAGGTTAACGACTCACCCGTTATATCGCGATATAAACTGCGTTTGTAGAATGGGTTCACCAGCGACTCCAGTATTCTCTAGTATTCAAGTTTATTGCTGCGCCACTTCCCGGCTTGGAGACGAGATGAGCGGAAACTGCACCCCATTAAATTTATTTTCACAAAATTTATTTGTGTAATAAAAATTTTTAACAAAATTGACAACGCCATTTGCACCGTCGTTAATCCTACTATGTTATCGTAACGAATTACTATTCATTTATATCGGTTCAACAAACTTTTCGAATATCGTTACTCGCTGCAATAACAAAATCTCACCATATCTATAGCGCTGAATTTGAACACTTTTACTGCAGTTCAGGATAACCAGTAACATAATTATGCGCAGCGAGAAATTTTGCGCTTGAACTGATTTCAAATTTTAAGTGAATTTCCACCAGAACACAACAATTCAGCAAAATTTTAGTTATATTATTCGTGTTTACCGTTTAATAGTAAAACTCTTGTAGCATGCAGCATTGGTGTGAGGTGAGGTAAAACTTTCTTCAAGCCCGTTTATCTGAAAGTAGTGAGTTAAAGTCTAAAAATATATAGAGTATATATGGGTAAAGGTGGGTATTCGTTGGTGTAAAGTAAACTCGAATACACACCAGGATCCAATATACGAGACCGAGAACCTTGGAGTCGACAAGTTTTCTCTCCGTCTTCGGGGAAAGAATCGCACTTCAATTCTGTGAAGTAATTGAATCGATGATTGGCCAGATGTAGCTTACGGACGGAGAGGTTCATTAATTGGACCGAAACCAGTTGTATGTAACATACTCTTATATATAAACACACACACACACATCGATCTACAGATCTAGCCGTATACCAAAGAAAATCTGATTCACGTAATACAACTAATTTAATCACGAAGCAACAACCAATTACTCAAATCTTTCTCTCTCTTCTTATCTCATTCCCGATGCTACACTAATTGGGTTCGCCACGCCTCTTCTATTGTTCCAAACAATCATCTTGGTGACGTAAAAACTAGTTAAAAAATATCGAACATCGTTATATCGTCGATTCAAAGTCTGATAACGTTCGAAACGGACGTCACTCTTCAGTATAACAAAGTTCGGGTATCTATCGTCGTCTGTGAAAACCCACTCCTCATTTTTACACTTCGAATCTCCTAACTTTCGCTTTCTATTGAAGAGTTGCCGTTAGGTTCTTCGAATATGGCGCTGGACCAGTGAATTCTGACGTCACGACGAATCAGACGGCGATTTTCACCCAAATTTTGAGGATTTTTATCGTGTACCCGTGTAATTGATGTAATTTTTCACCGCAAAGTAACATCCTGTCCATATAATGTCCTGACATCGTTCAAGCGCGTAAATCCGGTAATAAATATTTCTCCACGTATAGGAGTAAAAATTTGAGCAAAGAGAGGTTATTCGGTTTGTTCTCTGGTGGAATACATCAATCACAGTGCAATAAAAATGTTAAACTTTGAAAGAAAAATATCCATATACAGAATGAACCACAACCATCACACGCAACATCGAACGAAGAGAAAGCCATTGTTCGGTTGGGGATAATATAGGTGTATGTTTTTAGTATCGAAAGATATAGGTGGGTCGCGGCAATTGCGCGTCTCTTGTTTGACCACCGCAGCTTTATGGCTTATAGGACCTCTGTAACGAGATTATCCGATTAGAGGTTACCTGCAGGAATCTCTCTATCACTTCTCTACGATTCCAAGTACATAGTTTGCCACAAACCAATCGATTTGTTTCACACGTGATACATGGAGCGTATAAACCGCGGCTTCCAATAACCGTTCAGCAACTCTGATACCTCAGAACACACCCTTCCAATTCTCCCAAGTTATTTTCCAAGTAAAAACTTCTTTAGCCGCACTGTGGACCTCTTTCCTGGGTAGTAAATACGGCTGGGCCGTCACGCTCGGCTACGTAACGCTCCTTCGGGTAGACTCGGCTCGGGTCGACTTCGGTCAAGCGCGAGAGATAGTCAATGCGTCGCTGCTCAAATGCAGTACATAATGCAGTACGTATACACAAATAAAAGCCGGAAGTAAATGAAAATAGATTTGCGAAAATGGATGGTGGAAAGAATGCAATATTGACTGGCACGGAAATGACGTAGACGAATGATGGATATCGGTTATACAATTTTTATAGTCGTTTGTTTGTTACATGCAGTGCATCAGGGGCGCAGCGTGTACAGATAGGTACAGGGAAATATCTATTGAAAATCGAGTTTCAAATTCCGATCACGAACTCCTATTTCGCCGCGATTGAACCGACCGTTACGTAGCTGCAGTGGGTATAGTATTTTCGTCATTTTTGATCGGTATACTCGTTGTTAAAATCCGAGTTACTCAACGCGGGGATGGATATATCGAATGTGGAATCGGTTATGGAATTGAATTCGAAAACTTTTTAATACACCCCACCGTATCTATGGAACCGAGAAATTCCGGGACAATAAAAATAATATGAATATCAAAGGCTCCAGTTCGTACAATGACGCGCGACAGCCTCAATATCATATATATGATAAGTATGAAAGTCGAGTTCTTTGATATTTAAAAAATTTTTTTCACTATAGGTATGCACTCGTTACGTTACCCTATCGCGACGGCAGAGAACACGGCTATTATATCCTCCGTCGTGGAATAAAAATAAAAATTTGAAAAATATCTCGTTAATGAACTCGCTTCAACACACACACACACGATGGCTCTTGAGCGACTAATGAAGGATAAAGGAGGGAGTACCTCATACCTATGTACATGGGTTCGAGAGATGAGGCAGGTTCGTGTGGAATTAAAGACTGCCGTTGCCTCGGAATTGCTTTTTAATGGAGGAATGACCCATTTCGTCGCTTAACGCGCTTCCTTATACACATTGTTCTCCATGTTCGGTTTCCCTTCATAGTTTAATACCGCTCCGCATGTTTTCTCGGTAATTTTACGACCGCCTTTCGATATACCGATATGATATGTGCGGCTGAACATCGCCGAGGGAAGATAGTTCCGTAGTTATATTCATTTTTTTCTTCTTCTTCTTCTTCTTCACTTTTTCAGTCGACAGGTTTTACCGACGTTTCGCTACATCGTAAAACGATCCATATACTATAATACTGTAACATATATAAACGCGGATGCACTCGGCGTGTGATCAGTTTGGCAATAAATTACTGTTATCCGTTAATTCGCCGACTGCATGTATATACGGTGCACTCAACTAACTGACAATCGGATAATTGGGAATCAGTGTATGAAAACATCTGCCGGCATCGCATTTCAACGATTTTTAATTAATAATAAACGTAGTGCCAAATTCAGAGTCGAGCTCTCGTGATATTTTTCCAATTTCAATTTACCTACATATACGGCGGAACTGCCACTTCGCGGGAGATATCAATATCTGTGGAATCGTCACAAAATAAATGTATATTCCGTGTATATATACTTACCGTATCGCACAGGTTCGGAGAAGATACGGTGACATTTTTCTCCCGCATCCCACACGAAACCTTCGAGCGTGAGACGAGTTACGGATCAGAAATCGTTCATCGTACGTGAATCGGATTCTCTAGATAATTAGATTTTTCTAGAAAAACATTCAATAATCGTAAAATTCCTTCTTCATATACTTTGTGACTATTGGAACTGGTCTACGATCTAGAAAAAAAATAAATAAATATCTATTTCGACAGAGGCATGAGAAAGAGATTTTTTTTTTTACGGTCCGCACAAGTATGGCGTCAAAGTGACTTTAGTTTTCATGCCTGATTGTGGGATGGTGGAGGATGGGAAAAAGGTTTTTATATTGAAAAGAATATTAAAAATTATTTCATCTTTTTACACAATAGTTTTTAATGACATTGGACTGATATATATACATATGCGTTAGTGTGGATACACAACACACACGCACACACACATATATACAACGTGTGTACATATGCATATGTATATATAATATAATCATATATATATACACATATATATATATATAATTCATTTATTATTCATGTGTTCCGCGGCATATTACGATCTCACATAAATTTTATATACCATATATTTGTATGTTTTAGTTTTTTAATAATTTTTTTTTGTCTTAAATTTTATATTTATACAGTTATTAATACGGTTTCGTATCAACATTTTTCTTTTTCTTCTTCTCTTCTTCTTCTTCTTCTTCTTTGCAGATATACATAGTTTGAGTTCTTTATTTTTTATTTTATTTTATTTTTTCACCTCTTACTACTTTTACTTGTTTAATATTATACGTTTTTTTTTTCTTATTATCCATATGTACAAACTCACCCACTGCACAAACGATCTCACATGATCGTTTATTCTTCTTTTTTTTCTCTCTCTCTCTTATTTTCTCATAATTAATTATATATGTATAATACTAATTAATATTTTCATACTTATAATTTAATTGATAGTTGTATTATTTACTCTTTTACTTTTTTCTTCTTTCGTTATTTTAATTTCCTATTTTTTTGTCACGGCCGAGTCAAAATCTTTATCGCAGTACACAACTCGCTGTACATGTAAAATGTTTTTTTTTTTTTTTAATCTTTTTCTTCTCCTAATTACTCAAGTCACAGAGTCACATACATTAAACTGTCGTAAAGTTGCCTGTGCTTGACTCCTTTTTACTCTCACTCACTCTGGACCACCCTGTACATGATATATAATACGACTGGTCGTTCTGCTGATACAAGTATCATCTATGATCGTTTGAATCCCAGTCGATTTTCAATATACCGAATTGTAATTACGAAAGAAAATTTTTCTGCGAAATCAAGGTAGTTTTGTCGATGTTAAAAATATCGGAGAAAAAGTAGGAAACTAAAATTAGTGAAAATTCGGTACTGGAAAATCGATGGGATTAACATAAGTACCGAAACGCTCGTTGGTATGCCATTAGGCTAATAGGCAGTCAAATTGGATATGAGGGAACTAAACTGGTTCATTTTTTACACGATTAATACCCGTTAGACAATAACAGATATTCTATAGCCATATACAAAAAATAATCATTGGAAAATAAGGGTTTCATATTCTTTTTAGCTAATATATAAATATTTTATACATAGGTATACTATATATATATATATATGTATAATATAATGGTATATATGTATAATCCTATAATCATCTGCGAGACATTTACAAAGGAACCAAAAAAAAAATAGAATAAAGAAACGTGATATACTACTTCCTCAACGTTCTAAAAAATAAGATAATAAAAAATAATAATAATCATTCGTTTGCGAGTAATATGATACATAAAAAAGATAATTATGTATATATAATATCACAAATAAAATAAAAGCTGCACATCTGTAGTCAGAATTGAAAGAGAGAATAAGAATAATTTTTCAAATTCATATCTCGTATAACGTGGGCTTTTTTTTTTTTTTTTTGCTATCAAAATTGCGTATATTATGTATATGTAATAAAATCGAAATTACGTAAGCTCAAGAAATTGTTTCGTCTGATCGACAAAACCGATAAAGTATTATCTTCTTCTTTTTTTCTCTCTCTCTCTCTCTCTCTATACCTATATGATACACGGGATTTATACATGTATAATATCAAGAGATTCACTGCACAACCGTATCGTTACAAGTATTAGAAAGTTATATACTATATTTATAGATGATAAAATCGAAGCAAGTATGACATGACAGTAGTATTACTCTTAGTAGTAGTGAAACATGTAGAAAATGACTCTCGATAGGGGAAAACTATCCAATATCCCTGCTAGGCCCCTCCAAGAAAAGCCTAGTGGGGCCCTGGATAGTTTTCCACGATTAAAGGTCAATTTTTTACATGCGGGAAGGAGAATACAACAATAAATTATAAATTGACATAGAATGAGTATAGGTGTAAAATGCGAACAGTCGTCGTCGTCGTCGTTCTCTCCAACGATTAATTTATTTTTTTTTTTTCTTAAACAGTTACAGAGCTAATTTTCAAAATTATTTCAAAAGCCTCAGTTGGTATGCAGTTTGCGGAACGAGATCGGATAGATCTCACAGAGAAAACGTTTACATTGCAAAACCATCCGCGAATTCTTTTCGTCGCGATAGAACCGAGACACCAAAAAGAATATCGAATCCTTGTCACGCTCGTAAGTCGTGACGTAATAGCTGTTATACTACCACCAACTGAAAAATTGTCATAATAATGGGGAGGAGAAGCTCCCGTAAATTGGACCCTTCAAAGATTTTCTCTCATCTCCATCCCCCATCGCATACTCATATTTTTCCCTATCGCTCGCTCCTCTAAATCCACCCGCGGTTTTCTCATCCGAAAGGAATCGATTGTCCAAAGGAATGACTGAAGTCAAAGATAGCGAAGGTGATTCCTTCATCAAATATGAAATGAAAAAGAAATAAGAACAAATCTCGTCCTTCCTTTCTGATCTTATTAGATTGAAAAGAAAAAAAAGGAGAGTCGATATTTCGTGAGATTTAAAACTGTAACGTCGCGTGTGAAGTCGACACGAGCCATTCCCACCTTTGTCTAGTCGTACGCGTAGCAGAGACAGCTACACGTTTATACCGCTAGCGGTAACTGCGGGGCTCCGGTAATGTTCTTCCTGTACTGCAGTAGAGAGCGACGTGTACATGCATGTGCGTGTGTAGAAGACATCTACATATAGGTGATACGCGGAATACTCGGGTTAATTTTTAACTCGAAGTTCAAGAGGAGCGAGAAGCGAAATTAGAGAAGAGAGAAGAGAGAAACGCGAAGCTACACAGAGCGGCCGCATTGACGTTAACTGGATTTGCCAAGTTCTCGTACCGGTTCAAAAGTGTCAGGTGTGTGCCGCCCCTGACTAGACTAATTACAGTTGGGCTAGAGGATACGAGGGAGACCGACCCCCCTTTTTCCTTGCGTTGCGTTGCCTTGCCTTGCCCATTTCTCTTCGCCCGTATCACGTGACGAGCTGAGGGGTGTGTTCCGAGCTTTAAACGAGAAGATTGTTTCTGGTATAGAGCGAGAACCCTCTGCGGATTTACTGCAGACATTTGTACACATCGGAAAACACGCGATAAAGAGATTGAAATAATTTCACTAAAATGTTGATGAATAATTTGTGTATGTTTTTTTTTTTTTTTTTTAATCTCCGTATTTTGTTTCGCGGAAAGCATTAGCAGAGGAGCGAACAAGAGAAAAAAATCATCGTTAAGAGTTTACTGTAGGAAATGGGGATGAAAAAGTTTAATTCGAAATCCGACGACCGTAACTACATTTACAACATGATTTAAAACGGGTGTTAAAAGAGATTTAAATGCGTGTAAAATAGAAACTAAAAATACTGAACTTTGTCGATATGGGTTGGTCTGAAAATTACCCACGAGTTGAGGCTCGTTAATACTGTTTCTACACAATTCGATTCGCGTATTGTATATAATTCATTCGTCTATGTGTAATTAAAAATATTCTATACGTACGGTTCTAGCACACATCGAAAAAAATGATTAATACAGCTCATGGGTCAATTTGCGAATAAACGAAATGATGAAATAAAATAAATCTGATATCGTTAAAAAGAAACAAATTCATATTTACTTTCGTACATGTATGTACATACTGTCTGCTGTATATCAGATAAAATTCCTAAAACTTGTATGTATGGATACTGGCCTGTTGAAAAAGAAAGTAAAACGTCACAATTACTGAAATTATGAACGTTTCTTATTTTATTATTATTTTTTGAACGGAACTATGCTGTCAACGTTTCGAAAAATATTTTACGTACCACCTATTTTAAATACATATGTATATAGTAGTATGTAGTTTATACAGTTAGTGAAAATGTACACAACACCTGAAAAAATGTGGCTATTACATACATATATATATATATGTATGTGTATGTGATGCATTGATGGATTTCTAAAAAGAAAAAAAAAAGAACACTGTCATAGTTTAATTGTAATATCCAATATCATTAGAGAGTATCTCGAATTTTTCATCTACTGAACTTTCGTCTATAATTTTATATGAAAAATATGTTTAGCTTGAACTAAATATATTCTTTAAATTTCTTGAAACTCGTTATCGTTTAAAAGTATGAAGCCAGAAAAACTTGCGCGCATTAAACGTCCTGCCCCAAAAACTGAGGTTGAAAGAAAAAAAAAACAGCAACTAAACTTTAGGTATAACCGCGATCTCGCGGCACGTTCTCTTATCTAGAACCCAGTTTTCCAAACTTTTCCTTCACACTGTTTTCAATGCAGACGCGCGCGTTCAATCTGTTCGGGATATAAAGAAAAAAAAGAGGAAAAGAAACTAAATTTTGTCTCTAATATCCACCTACACATACGACAATGCTTCGATGACTTAGGCCCACTTCGAGGTCAGCTTACGGTTACGGATCGTATTACAACAACCAATTCTCTTTCTCTGTCTCTACCGTACAGACGTTTTGTTTTAAGTACTCGAGCCGATTTTATTCCTCTGTGACAAAAACTTAATTCCGTATGCCTCGTCGAACTTTGAAATTGCCAAGTGAATAATAATGAAAAGAATGTAAAATTAAACATCGAAGGGTCGTCATTTGTATTTCGCATCCGCTTGTCCACCGTGCGTTCATTTAGCACGCATGTTAGTCAGTTTAATTGATGTATCGTTGGTAATAAAATATAATTTCGCAACAAAACTGCATTCCTATTGAATATGTATGCCGTCTTGGTCCATGCGGGATACACATAAGGAGGGGGAGGCGAGCGTAGAGCCTTGTACGTAAGTTAGCATGAGCGCATCTTACTTTCAATCGACACACTTTCGAACCGAAGCATTTACGACTGTCTATAAACACACGTCTGTCCCTGCGGCCTCGAGAAGAACCTGTGGAGGGAACGGGTTAAACTCGGCACGGCGATAAACGGAGATCGGAGAACGACAGAGATGAGTCCGACGGTGGTTCAGGGAACAGGGGAAAAGAGAAGAACGGAACGGAACGAAGGCAAGGCAAGCGAGCAGAGAGACGACGCCGACGTCTCCGCGTCTCGTCGAGACCCGCGGAATTAAGCGACGTGAGTAAAAACAACCGGCTTTCAGACTCTCAGAGAGTCTTCGGCATTTGGTCAGAAATAAAAGAAGAAAAAGAGAGACACAATCGAGTGACTTGTGTGTGGCCCCGGGAGGCAAACGAAAAGAGAGACTGAACTCAACGAAAACAAAAATAAATGAAAATAATATGGAAAAAAAAGATGTAGTTTTTATTTTTGAAAAAAAAAAAAAAAAACTCGCCTAGATCTTTCACGAAGTCAACCACAAGAGAACAAACATCGGCGAAACTTGACACGCTACGGTCTGACCATTATTTTTTTTTTTTGGAGTCTCAAAGATGCTTTTTTTCTGTTTTTTTTTACTCATAGACTCAAAAAATGAAAAAAAAAAACCGCTCCTCTTAATTGGGCGTTGAAATATCAGGGTACGGCGTAAATTGGTCGGAACCTGTTCTAAATCTATCAAAATTTATGCCCAACAATGTCGTTAATGGCGTCGAGTAGTCGTTCTATCTGAGCTTTATATGGGTCTCTCGTCGTTTACCGAACCGTTTTCTTATTCTGCTGGTATCTGCGTCGTCTCGTGATTCTTAAACCGCAAATCCCGTCTCGTTAATCTCCGTCTCTCTCTCATTCCCTCGACGTCTCGGTCTTTGCAGGGTCCAGATTCTACTAGGCGACTTACGCTCGAAACCTCTGCCCCGTGGTTATTTAGAATTCTCATCGAATCGCCTCGTAAAAAAATGTCCAACGATCCGCAGCCTCCGGCAGGCAAAGTACCCACGGTCTATTCGCTCACTTCGTATCAGCTTAAATACGTACAGAAATAGGAATGCAGTGGCAGAGACCGTTGCGAAACGTTATTAAACACTGCTTCAGCTTTCCTGGGAATAATTAAATACCACCATTCCCAGAAAATGGTATAGAACGGTCGTTAAAAAGAAAAAAGAAACTTATTTAAAGCCATTTTTCATAGCGTTGATGGTATTCTACTCCGAATCGGATAAAACACCGTCCAAAAGGATACAAAGAGGATCTAGAGCGCAGAAATTCTGTATCACGGTGAAAATAAGTCCTCCGACTCTGGACAAAATCGGTATCTACCTGTGCAAACGGTGTAGGAAAAGTTTGATCGAAATATAGGATCCGAAGAGTCCTGGTATCGGGTGTTCGCGAGGTGGGGGTCGAAAGGGGGGGATTCGGTAGTTTGAAACGAGACAGAGGTCAAGAGGGGGTCGCGAAACTGTGGGGGGATCAGAGAAGACGGCGAGAATAGCGGCTAAAACCGAGGGTAACAACTTGGGAGGAGTTGATAGCGAGGAAAGAGGACAAAAGATCGCGGGAGAGGCTCCGGGGCTGAATAGTGTGACCCAATTGATCTCGACTTACCGGACCGAGAACGGAATGAAAAGTTGGGCCAAAGCGTTTTCCATCTTTTTCAACGTTCCCGCATAATGGAAGAATGGGAATAAAACGAGCCTCAATTCCAAACGACAAAGAGATATGGAATCGTAAATTTGTGATAGGAGGTAATTTTCAATAACCACAACGGAGAGTGACACGGATAAATAAAGGCCCGGGGTGTTCGTTGTACACTCGGTGCCACCGCGGACCGAAACTACCGAACCACCCCTCGAAATTTACATATTATTATGCAGGCTACTTGATATATAGCGACGTCCGACGAGAAGCCGATCATAAATAACTTATAGCCTCTGTTAATAATATATTAGACTTAGGCCTCCCCCCCCCCCTTCTCCCCCCGCCAATTCGGCCTCTCGACCTATACCATGACCCACCGTCACTCAACCACTCAGAGTTAACAATGGAGCTCAGTGTCAGTCCTTTTCGATCGAATTTAAACACGGAATTGGGCATTGAGAGATTTGTGAAGCAATGAATCAGACTCCGGTTTTACTGCCCATTCGATTTTCGAAATTCCCTCCACTTGTGGCGATAAAGAAAATTACCGATACCCACAAGTCATTCGAGACGTTTTCATCTTTCAACTACGAATAACGACAAGTAACTCGACGGTACAGCGTGATTCGACAAATTCTCCATACTCCAAAAATCACAATTAATTTTTCAAAAATCACTTGTCGTAGTCTCTCGGCGTCTCATTTTCTGCGGAGAGCAATCCTTCATCGTATGAATGAGGGAAATTGAACAAAATAAAATTCGGACCAAGTTATCAGCAAAAGAGTGACTAGATTGTCGCTAGATTTCAACAACTGACCGTAACTCATCACAGGACCTTTCTTTCTTAGTTTCCCTCATTCATATGATGAAAAATTGCTCTCCGAAGAAAATGAGACGTCAAACGAGATAATCGAATCAACCGTGTGTCTGAAACCTTGCGACAAGAACTTTGGATAAGGTATTAATGATTTTTGGTACTGGTACTGTACTGGTCCCCTTAGGCCGCGTTCACCACCGTCAAAAGGTGTTTTAAAATTTTAATTACACGCTCATCGTTTCCATCGCGACAATGTTAATTACTTCGAAGAGGTTTTCGGTACTTCTGTTATTCTTTGGCAGCGTGAATTAATTGAAATTAAATAATCAACAATGTTATACGCGTTCGTTGGAACATGCAATTAAAAATCTATCCTTTGATGTTTCGAGTACGTGTGGGCGCGCTTCGGTACAATACCGAACTCGATTCTTTTGTAAAATATTCAACAAAAGACCCGGAGTAGGTGCTCAGGTGGTGGCAGGTGGAGGTTTTCAATGTTTAAAAACCCGCGAGTCCCGGTCCAATGAAATACCTCCCGTAAAAAATATCCAGGCATTCTCCTCCCGTCTCGGGATAGACAGACCCCCGCGTTATTAATTTCGATCGTTCGGGTACGAGAGTATCGAAACCTACGTAGCGTAGCGGAGCCGTCGAACCGGCTACCTTCGCCTGTCCGTGTTGATGATCTCCGGTGCCTAAGAAACGCGCGTGCGTTACGCGCAAGGAGAGAGAGTTTCTGACCCCGCGGATGACCCGCGAGGTCTGGCCCCCACCCTCCGAGAAACTCGAAAGGCAGGCAGACGATGTGGATGCCGGAACGGATGTGTGCGTACATGCGTGTAACCTGCGTAAAGGGGTCGCGTGTGAGAAATAAGTGTAGACGCTCGCCTCGTGTACCTTCGAATTCGATTACCAAACCTAAACGCCCGCAGGGTCAACTCCGAAGGCTTACCGCTCGCGTATACTCTTTTGGAATGTTGTGTCGTTCATTATCATTATTATTTTTCACATATCAGTACATCGTTTTACAAGTGCGAAAGAAAGTTTTATTCGACCGAAGCCTCGTCTCAGAGCGGTGAGGAAAAAGCTTCATTTTCCGCACGGTACACAGGCTTGGAATTTTTATTTTCTACGACGCTGCAGCTGAGGCGTGTATTTTTATTATTTTTTATTTTATATCCACTTTCTCAAGTAATCTTGCGAGGAGGTGTTATAGGTGCCAGAATCCCGAAGGATGTGAGAACTGCAAACGTTGCTCTTTGCCAGACGATTCTACAGCACCGAGTGGGTTGGCTTGCCTCGTTTCTTCTCACACACGTGATTCGATTTGTCGGATGAAAAATAAAAAAAAAAACCTTCGAGAATGAGGTAGCTAAACTAGCTGACGTATAAAATTTCTCGAATCGTAAGGGTGTGTACCTGCATAATCTATTGCGTAGGTTCAAAATTACTCACTTCTAACCGATTACCAAATCTGATATTAAACTTGGGGATATATAATTGGATAAAGTCGTTCCTCGGTCGGTCGAGGGGTTGCAGATTCGGTTTCGGAGAGAACGTCGCATCGCCGTTCGCGCCCTGGGGTTTAATCAAATTTTACGGTGAATATTGCACCATCACTAGGTCGAGCGTCACACCGTGAACGGGTATCACTTCCCAGCGTATATATATACATATTTTATTCTCTCTCGTCCCGAAGGGTTTAGGCGCCATTGTTTCCCCCCTCAACGATTTTAAACCCTCAGCGAGGCAATTTACTTGATGAAATAAAGGTCATTAACGAGACTATGATAAAATATCGCCTCCGCGTAAAGCGCAATCAATTTCATGTACGATAGAAACAGAAAAAAAAGATGAAAAACAATCAAATTCAACCCTGGACCGTAAAACTTCTGATTCTGTTCAGACACGTTGCTATCTAGACAGGCTGTCATGCGTGAACCACGCCCGCGAATCACGAGTCTTGAGATAAAGTGGAAATACCTTCGATATCCACCCCTCGGATCGCGCACCGTACCCCCGAATGATAACGTTTCGTCGAGATCGTTTTAAGAGTGGTGAACTCGTTTGATCCGAGTATCTTTGACGGCAAGGTAAACCCTGGCGCATAATATAAGGCACGTCAATCGTTATGTAAAGTAATAAAATCGTATTCACCCGCTCGTGAATATTCACTCGCCGCCGAAGTGAAGGGGGTGCTGGCTGTTGCCTGCGATATAGGTTTATGTAGATGTGCTCCGTACATACTATGTGTGTCTATGTACGCGTAACCGTTGCACCCGAGTATCGATTCCGGAATGTGGGGAGATGGGTGGAATACAGTAGGGATTTCGTGCAAACAAACGGAGTAATATTTTTTTTCCAAAACTCCTTCGCGGTCAGTCGTCTGCGGATACTTCCGTTACGCGGAGTAATAGTGATAGAAATACCGAGACTTTGGTCCCCGATGACGTACGACGTGGGTTGGATCAACTTTTCGAGGCTTTCTTTATTTTCCGAGCTGGACAGCCATTAGATGGATTTAATAAAGGACAATATCGGTAAAGTTCGCCTATTACCCGCTATAGAGAACAATATATAACCGGTGTAGAAAACACAATATGGCTACTTGGGATTCAAGTCACCTCAACCAACGTCGGGGAGAACCCTGCAGGCAATATCAATATACGACGGCCATTCTTGTATCAGTATGCGGACTACGTATCTCGGAATTGTTACTGCGATATTTGGATACGAAACGCCAAAAGTCTAGCCGCGTTCTTTCCACGATATTATATCTTTTCATAACCCCATACATTTTTCACAATTTTCATTCATTCATTCATTCTGTTTTCTTTTCTTTTTTTTTTCACACTTTACGTATCAAACACGGGACCGATTCAAATTCAGCATATGGTCTGCCTGAAAAGACGCCTAACCACGAGTCCTGACCGCTATTAATGATGCGTGGACAAATTAAAAATCTTCAGAGAAAGAACACGAATTCAGTTCGGAGATGTTCTCAAATTTCTGAATCCAAGGTTTATATCTCGAGTCTCAAAATTATAATCTCATCTGAGTATATATATATATTCTTTTTTGGTTCCTCTCAACTATGCGGTGTTGATTTTTTGACAAAATTTCTCATTACACACGCAGAATTTCGTTCCCGTTGTGAATGAAGATTTTTGTTCGTTGAAGACGAGGTTATCTTGTAAATTTCGTTCTTGTTTGTGAGACTTCTCTCCTCCTCCATTTTAGTCGTTCATATCTTTTCGTTTTCTTTTTCTTCCTATTTTTTTTTTTTTTTTTTATCACTCCGCATCTCTCCGGTAGCAGGCATGAGACTTTGAATTTAGGATTTTCGTGACTGTGGAACCCGAGGGCGAAAGAAAACGAGGATGATAAAAAGAGAAAGGGGGTGGCGAGTAAAAAAATTATCGCGGCTATCGTGGCCATCTTGTAAAACGTATACAGCAGCCTTACTGCGGCGGATAACAACGTGGCGGAAGCTTCTAACATACCATACGACAGTCCCATGTGTCCTATTTTAAATTCATTCTGCGTAGTTAAGGGGTGAAAATTAAATTTCTCCCCTGGAACTTCAATATTTAATTTGTGATAAAAAAAAGAGTTTTATTTGAATCATTATTTTTTTATCTCTTCGCGCGAATACCCCCACGCAGAATGATTCAACAAAGAAAGGACCCCCACCTCCACTCTCATACAATCGTATTTGTTGATTCTTTTTTCTCCTCGTTCGTTTACATTTGTTCTGAAAATCGTTCTACCCACGGAGTGAAGAGATGGAAAAAAAAAAAAAACGGGACGGACGAAACGTTGAAAATTGAATGGAGTCGAGATGCGTGTCGAATTGATAATAATTGATATCTGTTGGTTCGAGATAAGCCGAGACTGTCGGAGGAAAATCATGTTTCCAAAAGTATATATTGTCAAGGTTTGAAAGACTCGCGAGGATTTTTATACGAAACGAAGGATAACGTAAGTCTGCGATCTTCCAGCCGTCGAGTATCAAGCGATAGGTTGCGTGCTCCGAAAACCAGGGGCTACAGACGGTATCGCGAAGATATTATCTCTCGTACATTTCCCCAATCGGATTTGCAACGAATCCTCGAAGAAAGAGGCTCGTCGTCGTCACGGCAACCCCGAGAGTACCAACGAGGCTCCTGAAAATTCAGAACTCGAGTTCTGAAGTGGCGATGTTATCTCCCCGGGTCGATTATACGTATACACAAACAAATAAACGGTGGTGAAAATGTGAATTACGAATTGTATCCGAGAGGCATGAAATTACCGCACACGTACGATTGGCGTCGAAACGAATCTTGAACGCCTTTGATGATGATCTTCTATCAATTCGAATCTACACCGCGGGTGAAAATAATGGTCGGTTATTTCTTTCTCCTCTCATATACAATCCAGAGAACAAAACGAAACGCGTGGGATAAAAATTAAAAGACCGTAGAAACGATTCCGAGCAATCAACGGAGGGACGTACAACGTTTTGTTGGTACAACGAATATACACGCACGCGCGTTCTACGGATGCGTGTTTGAATTATAAAATATGGCCGACACGGTCGAGAGCGATTCGAGGCATTGTAGGAAATCAATCACGACTCGTGTGTGTCTATAGATTACCGTACATCTCACTCTCGCACACATATTCATCGACACAACGTGTACCGGAGATTTCCATACCGCCCGAAGGATTGTGGATACTTTTTCATTTCACACACACACATCTACATACATACATATATATATATTTTTCATTTATTAATCCTTTTACCTCTAGCCACGTGATCGGTATACAAATTTCGACATTATCAGGGTCGTTTGTCACTCATAAAGCTGCGTCATTTCCTTTAGAATAACAGTTTTTATTTTATCCCCCCCTCCCCCTTTTTTTATGCTCGTTTTACACAATTTCATAACCGTTTTTAAAACCCTCCGTGCGAATAACTTCTGTTACTGTCAACGAATAAAATTGCGAGAGGATCGCATAAATCTCGATAAAGAAAGGTTTTTTTTTTTTTTGGGAGGTCCATCTCTACCCGGGAGGAAACGCCGTTACTTTTCTTATCCAATTTTCGTTTATCATAGGTGTAACGTTTTCTGGTATAAAAAAAAAAAAAAACCAATCGCGCACACGATATTTCGTGCGTGTTTAAGCCGCTTACAAGCCTCGCCGTTTTCTCTCCCCCCGGCTTACGATTAGCGTTCAATTGTTTCAACGGGTCAGTTGAATGTTCGCGTACCATCCTCCCTCTAATACACGCTGGCTAACGCTTTCGCGGTAGACCCCGGAATTACCAAAGTTTCGCCGAAGGGTAAAATTACCGTTTATAATCCAACCGTTCATCCACATTGGGTTCATACAAGGCATTTATTATTGACAAAGTGAGGAATTTCGAGAGCTTCGTTATTAGTTACTCTACACTCTGCACTGGTGAGGGGGGAATTAAAGCGCGAAGTAATTTATTATTTCGTTTAAACATCGAAAGAAAGGCCAAGAAAACATTCGGACATTATTTGCAATGTTTACTCTCGTCGTATGTTACCACCTCGGATAATAAGAGTAAATTTTTTTTTTCATTATTCTTTTTGTTTGTTATCATCGCGATTCGCAATCCCGCGAGTAAAGAGCACAGGTGGTTACGATAGGGGGGAGAGAGAGAGACAGAGAGAGAGGAAAGCAAAAAACATGGAGAAAAGAGAAAGAGGATTTGCGAGAACACACAGTACGGTGGAATGGAGGACGCAGAGAGCTGCGAAATCCGCAGTACGGTTTGCAAACGGTTAGTGACGCAAAAAAAAAAAAATGAAAAAATCGCCGAAAGAAGTAAAAATCCCTCTTTGAAAAAAAAACAACAAAAAAACAAACCAAAGCTACGTAGCACTTTTTTTTCTGTTATACTTGTCTCTCTATCTTTTTATGCTAGCTACCCAACTTTTACGATTGTTGACTCGGTTCTTTGTCCGACGAGGTGGAATAGAGGGAGACCTTCGGAAACAAGGGTGTTTTTTCCTTGTCCTTTGAGACACTGAGATAACTGACCACCGTATATTGAGAAAATAAAACGAAACTGAATCAGAATGAATAAATAAATACTAGGCTCCTCTGGGTAGTAGATACTTGTTTGAATCAGAGTTTAATTTCCGCTCGGAAAACTCGAGCTTCGATAGAAAGAAAAAAAAAGATGAATATTAAAATAAAAAAATAAAATAAAAATCGTACGTGATATTTTGCTCTTCAATCTAAAACGTGAAATATAAAATGTTGTGTGGCTCGTTAAGCGATGCGAGAGAATATGGAAAAATACGATAGCGGAAAAAATGAATGTGTGATAGAAGGGGGAAAAAAAAAATAAAAATGAAAATTTAGCTAGAGTCTAGAATGGCGTGAAATAGGGGTAGAGAGATGCGTCGGGATCGATACGAGTCGAAATAATATTCTCGCATAGCGGATATAACACGACGACGTCGGGCCAACGTGTTTGGCAAACTATAACGATTCAAACCCATTTCCCTCTTCGTCGGAACCCTGCACATGCAGAAATAGTATAAACGTGAAAATCCGTGTCCTCTGCATTTAGGCAAAGGTACGATTCAACCGGCCTGGATCGTATTATAAATAACGAACACTATCCTTCCCTTTTCTCTTTCAACTCTTCTTTACTTCTCAGTCGGAACACAAAGTAGAAAACGACTAGTTACAAATTTCTCTTAAGTCGCGAAATGGACAAGCGGAAAATAAATTCGATCTTTTTTTATTTTTTATCGTAGGGCAGTGATTGGAGATTTTCAACTAATTTATACGTAACAACAACAACAACAACAACAACAACAAAAAGTAGGTAATAAAAATTGTGGCAATTTTCAAAGTTTCGACGTGCAAGCTCGAATATAGTTTCATTTTTTTTTTTTCATTCTCTTATTTTTGAATAAATTTATGCGGAAGAAGTCTCTTCTCTCCTTAAAAATCGTGTCATGTTCAATCAACAATCGCACATCACGGGTGTTGTTTTTTTTGTTTTTTTTTTTTCAATTTTTATCGTTTCCAACAAATTGGTTTAATTAATATAACTCGTCGTTATAATCAGTTCGGTGGTTATATTATTATAAACTTAACCATTGATCGAGGAACTTAAGTCTAAGCCTTAGACTCTAACTAAACATTAAACTTAGACTAATAGTTAAAGTTTTTTTCTTTCCTTATTTTATACGTATATGTATTTATTTATTTATCAATTTTATTTTTTTTGTCTTTTTTTTATTTTTAATTAATTTATTTATTTCTTCATTAAATAAGTGACGACTGTACAAATGCCCCCATGGATCTTTTATTGCACTGCCGAACCCTCTTTCTTTTTCCTCCTTTCGTCTTATCGTCCCTTCCGAACCCAAATACGGTCATTATTCTTCTTTCGTACCGAGAGTAAAAGGCTGCGACCGTCGGTGCAGAGAGAAATCTCTGTCGCTTATATATTATACGAACCGTTTCGTTGTTCGAAATACCTAAACTATACCAACAGATTGAATTTCACTGCGGGTCCAGCCGAGCCTCTCGCTCTCGGTTCGGTCGGTCCACGCGATATATGGACCGATATACCGATAATATGACTCTGTATACCCCGCTTTAGGAACCTATGGACCGCAATTTTGTACAAAGTATCGTCATTACTTCTACGGATTTTTAGAAAAATTCACGTACGTCGATATAAAATCACCTGAAAAGTGATCTAAAACAAAATAATATTCGCTTTCAATTACATCCGACATTCCGCGGTCGCATTTTACCCTCGGTTAGTTTTTCTTCTTCAATAATTTATCAATCGATCAACCTATATTAAGTACTTTGAAAATGAGATTCAATTTCTCACCTTTTGCCCTCCGGGCGATTATAAACATTTTTTTTTTCTCTTTTTACATAAATAAATATATTGATACCTCTTCGACTTTGAGAGTTTGAGCAGTACAGTATCAGAGACCAGGGGGGCCACGGATGGATGTCTATACACGGGACAATATCTTACATCGGTATGATCAGGTGGTTTATTATTTTATTTTCTTCTTTCTTGTTGCTTCTTCGTTTGTTTTATTTTTCCCCCTCTCATATCTGTCTTTGTATTCGACGGAATTGACGAGACCGATGTCCGCGGTGTGCCGACATCGGGCTTTTGTCGACTTCTATGATCACCAAAACGAAAAGCTGTGGAAGAAATATTTGCTATGTCATAAAAATTGATTATTGAAGAAAAAAAAAACGAGAAATGAACATTGGACAGAATTTTGAAGAAAATTTGGAATCATTTTGTTAGTTCGAAGGAGTGAAATAATATTTGAAATACGAATTGATTTTTTATACTTCAATAAATACGTTCGAGCTCAAATGAGAGAAAATGCATGGTTTTGTTCAATTCATAGAGATTTGATTTTGTTCCGACCTTTTGGCTCATATCTCACTACCGGTTGCTTCTAGGTGAAAAATGACACGAACCAATTTCAGAGCTCATAAAATTCTCTACAAAAAAGGTCGTGATGGTTTTTTGTGTACAGTCGATGCTTAGAAAGATACGGGCCAAGAATCTCTGGCAAAGTGAAAATTAATGGTTTCGACCTTGCCCCGTCGCGATATCTCACTTCCGGTTGCTTCTAGGTGAAAAATGATAGAGACCAATTTCGAAGCTCGTGAAATTCTTCGCAAAAAAGGTCCCGATGGCTTCGGGCAAAATATTGACAGTTTGAAAGATACAGGCCTGAAAGGGTTTCTCCAACCGACTTTGAGAACGATATTTCAAGTTAATATTGCATAAAGGATCTCTTACCATCTACTCGAGCAACGCGAGCGAAGACTCTCGAGCCTAGACCGATTCTCCCCAAGCCTACGTATTGTTGTAGAGCTGATGGTGACTTTGATGGTGACCCTGATGACTGGAGTGGGAGTGTTGGTGCTGGTGTTGAATCCCCGGATGTCGAGCGTTGTATCTAACGCTACCAGCCAGTGAACTTCCACGTCCGTGAGTACCGACGATACTCTGTGAGTCTGAAAGGTCGTCCTCTTCAGCCCCGAGACTTCGGAACCTAACGAAGCCATCTTCAGCTACAAGCATCGTGGAACCGGAGGTCGGTGGTTGATCGTGAAGATTTTGTATCGGGGTATGACCACCCCGCGAGTCCGAGGACGTCCTCAGAGTCTGAACCCCGTTACCGTGTCGGTTCAAAGAGCTCCTAGCCTCGTGAGGGAAGTGGCCCAATGTTCCGGACTTCCTTATGGAGTGTCGTTCGAACGTACCCGATATATTCAAGTGATCGGGCAGAGTATTGAGGGGGAAACTATCGTCGTATACCTGTTTACCGGTGCGTATAGTGTAGTTTTGAATCGCCTGATTCGTGCTACAAATAGCCGGGTACAAAACGTCGTCCATATTTTCAGTCGACGTTGAACTGCCGCAAGGGAACAGAGCGAATCCAGAATGTGCGGAATGTGGTTGTAGCTGTTTCTCCCTTAGCGGATACTGCGACAGACTTCCGACCCACGCTAGAAGTCCGCACATGGATAGTTCCAAGAGTCTTACCGAGAACTGCCAGCCCCACCAGAGCCAAGGGTGCGGACGGTCACCGTTGGGTTCTTCGATTTCGAATATCGCGTATAATTGTACGAATCCCATGAGTATCGATAGCATCGCAGTCGCTACCGTCGTGGTGATGGCGGTGCTCAAAGCTACCGTCGTTGGATCGGCACCGACGTGATTCCCCACGGACTTACTGTTGGTAATTTGAATCTGCGACCTGGCCACGCGGTACACGTACATGTAGTAAAGACCAAGGGTTACGCATACCACGATATAGACGCACTGGTATATCAGCGGCAGGATTTTCGTACCGTCGTTGTAATCCAGTACGTGGGTAGATACGTGGAGGGATATGCAAAGCACCACGTGGACCGCCGAGCACAGTACAAGGGCAGTTGGCGAGATGAACTTGTTGTTGAGTGACGGTGCCTGGGAGCATCTGGCCAGATAAAGAACAAGGGTGGCGAAGGCTGTGGTGAGCAGAGGGGCCGGAAGGTACATCAAGACCCTGTACAAGGGTTCAGCCAATGATCTCCCGAGGTTATACGCGTCGTAGAATAGGTGGAAGCACCTAAGCGTGCAGACGGTCGTGAGCAGTAGATGTAGAGCGAGGAAATAACACTGGCTCAATAAATTCGTTGCCTCGTTGAACCTGACGATTTTGTAAATCGAGTACAACGCCATGAGGGTGAACATTATAGCCGCAACGTATACGTGCAAAGACCACGCGATCTTCCACGTTGATTCGAGGGAGTGTGAATCAACGTGATTTATCACCTGATTGTTCCCAGAAGGTCCTTTCGACGGCGCCGGTGGTTGGGGTTGGGGATAAGGGAGTCTCTCCGAGCCATCGACTATCTCAATATTCTCCCTTATCCCATGTACGTCGCCGTTATCATTCTTTGAATTTTGATCCCCGTTGTCCTCCTCCTGCCTTCTGGTATTCGGCAGATTGAATATCGTCGGGTGCGTCACGGTATCGAAGACCTTCGCTATCGTCCTCTGAGTCGTTGTGGTCGGAGGACCGGCGCTACCTTCGGTCGTCGAGGCCGGAGGCACGTTGTGAAGTGGCGGCGGTTTCGTCGACAGAGGACGTAGCAGAATTTCAGGTATATCCTGTTTCCTTCCGTTGCTGCCCGAGAGTATCCTAGATATGCTCGGGTAGTGTAACGTGGGTACAAACTCGCTGGTGTTGTTATTCTTCCGGTCACCGTCACTTCCCATATCTAATCCCTTGTGTTGTTCCTTGCTGGGTGTATTCAGAGGTTTATTCCTCTGAGAAGGAGGCTTCTCCGGACTCTGCGACGGCCCTTGGACCAGGTCTGGGGGTCTGATGGGTATTCTTTCTTGCGCCGGAGTCAGACTAGGTGGCGGTACCGGTCGCCTCACCCCGCCGGCATGAGTGTCCGTGTTCGTTCCTCTGAGCGTTGGTTTGTCAGCGAACGGGTTAAGGTACTCCGGCGGTAGGGGTGGCGTGAAGAAGGCCCTAGACGGAGGTGCGTAAGAAGGAAGTTCCCGGAATCCCGGAGCCATGGTAGCACGTGGAATCGGATATCTGATGGACGGCGACGTCGGAGTGGTAGTTAGGGGCGCTGGGACGGTCGACAGAGTCGTGCTCGCCGACATTTGAGCCTCGTAGACCGGTACGCTTCGTTTGGTGGTGGCCGAGCCATGCGACACTTTGTTAAATATGGCCGCCAGGTTCTTCTCAAGCGCGGTATGGTCCAGGTCGAATACCGGACTGTTGGGTCCACCCTCTCCCGTACCACGGACTAATGTCACGCACGACAAGGTCGAGAACCAGAGCAATAAATGCGTCGACATAACGACCATTGTGTTACGCGAGGTATCGCGATTAAAGGGGTTTCTTATTACCAGAAAGTAATTGTTCCTCGGAAACCAGATTCCTTTATCGAGTTTTTACTTCCATTTTTTTGTTTTTTTTTTGTTTTGTTGTGTTTGAATATGTATCGGTGATCGACTACATTACACGATTCACTGAAGATTTAATATTCCCCCAAAAGCCACTGACGATGAGTATCACCACAATATTATACAATGATCCACACAAACAGAATTAACTTTATAACTGGTTAAATATCACTCAAATTGCACTAATTTATTAAATATTCTTCACCTAATTCGTTAACAAAGTTTATTTGATAAATTTTCACTATTATATTAATCTTGTTACACGTAATCGACTATTGTATTCCCTTCAAGTGGTACCTATATATATGTATAAGCACGTTTAAAACCACTGTCAGATGAGAATTTTTTGTTTTTTACTTTCAACGACGAGTTGATTAAGATTTACGACACAGAACTTTAACCTCTTTAAATTTTTATGTGAATCACCGCCGTTAATTTTTTCTATTTTCTTTTTCCTGTCGTTTTGTTTTAAATCAATTTAACGGGAAGTCATTTCCTCTTAAGTTCAAGCCGCCACGACACGTGTTCCATCAGAGAAACGGAACGTAAAGAATAATAAAAAACAGAGAACCTCACCGCCACATAAAAATTGGCCAGACCTTAAAGACGTTCTCGTAACACTTTAAAAACGATAATAATTATGGAGAAATGAAATGAAAAAAAAACTGACGATAAGAACGAGAAGCCCTCGATTCAGGACTGGCTACGGTCTTAAACTTTGCTCGTCGAACTTTAATCCGGATAAATAATTCACTGGAAATCCAATTGTGCACTTAAGACGATTAACTTCGACACTGAATAATCAACGTACATGTTAAAACTGAAGTGAATTTAACGATCTAATATTAAAAAAGATCCGAAATTGATATTTGGTTTACATTATCTCGAACCCGCCGCTCGTCGAAGAACCCGGATGGTTCAGAGGGCCGGGTAGGTCTTCACGGGCTTGAGTCAGCTGAGCGACTGATGTCCGAGCTACCTGTAACAGAAGAAGTAGTGGGGGTTTATTTCAGTACACCAAACGGAACTTTCAGCTCTAGTGCAGCAACAGCAGGAGCAGCACGTAGTTAGTCTGGCTGCCAGGCCGGTAGGTGTGGGTAAATACTGGTGTGAGTGGGGCCTCAGGCGCTTAACGTTCTTTACCTTAGATTTAGGGATTTGAAATTCAACAAGGGCTATTTGCTTTTGAAGCTACGCACAAATCGTACGTCTATATACGTACCTTGACGTGCCTTGGAACGGAGTTCCATAGGCCGTACAAAAGGTACCTCCTCGCATCACCTGGCTTTCTGTCAATATGTATGCATTTGCCAATACTAACTATGAGTGTCACGTGAGGTAGGGTGGAAGATCGGATATCGATTGTAACATTTTACGACACATCCGTCGGTCAAGATACTCGGATTGCGTTAGCGTTCACCTGAAAGCAATGCGAGGAGATTGACTAAACTATGCTTTTACAGTTAAGGGGGTTTTTCGCGTGCAATTAACCCTCGTCGTCGTTATTCTCATCAGGTAAAAATTTGAGGGTAAGACGGTTAGGAATGGGACGGACGGGACATTTAGTCACATCATCAACGTTCAGAATGGTAATTGTAGACAATTTCTTGAAAATTGACTTTGTCAAACTCAGGAGGTTCTCGAGGCAGTGAAATGAATAATAAATAAATAGAAACCCGGCTATTTTATTCATTGACAATTTTTCTCCTTTCTTTTTTTTTTTGTACCTTCCTCATTCTTTTCTCCTAAACTCATGAATAAAATTGCTATTATTGAAGGCTTAGGCGATGCACGTGGTTATCTTACTGTCGATAGACATCGAATCGATCCTACTACCATTTTTATGCCCGTATCCCCCTTAACGTACACGTCAATAAAATAGGGCTTAATTTTTTTTTTCCTCCTCTCTTTCATTTCTTCCCCCTTTTTTTCTCTCTTGAGCAGCGAGTATATATCTACCACTGGATCTGAAATCATTACAGCAGAAGCAGCAGCAGCAGCACTTGGGTAGATGGTAACAATATGAACTGGCGCCAAGATATAAAAATCAGATTCGCACTGAGGCTGAAGGATTCTCTTCAGTCAGTTGCAGAGAATAAAAAGTAGTCGTGATGCATAATTTAGCCCCGTTTATCGCGCAGTGTCATTTCCGCGATAATAAAACAGCAAAAAAAAAGACGGTAGAAAGGCGACAAAAACGTAAAAATGCCTGACAACCCCTCGTCACCCTCTCTTTTCCATCTGGTACGTTATGGACCGCAACGAGGTCTGTCGTGTCTCGCGTGCGCCTCCGAAATAACAGAGCAAATAATTAACACCATCTGAGCTCTAAGCCGGGGTCCCAATTTAAAAATGGCCGTGTGTGTCACACATGGTTAGACCGATATACTTGTTTCCTGTTTTTCTACCACCCCAGCCAGGATACACATATTTAGGAAGACGTGATCGGCGAAACCACTGCAATAACAGCAAAAAAGATAACATCGAAAGACGCAAATTTTCACCCCCCCAACTTTTGGGGGGCATACGCAACCGAAAATCCCGAGTCGGTTATTTCCTAATAGAACCTAACCGCTTGTTCATGTTTTGTCGAAAGGAAGAACAAACGACAGTTTTTAGTTGATAACGATCAAGCTCGAAATCTGTAGGATCTGATAGCGATAAATTCTTGAATTTTATACGTGACGGAATGAAATGTATCATCTCGGAATATGAACCATTATTCTGACGTAGAATTTTCGACGTGTGGCAGCTAGGCGTATTATCTAACGTCGCGACGTCGTCTCCGAGGTTCGCTTTCGCGTAGCTCGAGAGAATTATGGGTGGCAATCTCTCATGTCCTTTCTTGTGGGTGGAACGCGTATATATTTTAGGTTAGAGAGTTTAGGGTTTGCGTACTGAGGGGTGTGTAGTGTAAACTGCGGTAGCGTTTGCCTCCCCATCGCCAAACCTTGGCTGGCTGACACAAGACGAGGAGGGGTGGTTGAGATGAGAAATTATCTTTGCCACAAGTCATTTACCGTTCATCACTCGTCAATATGGTCTATTATGGCCCTTCGATAAGATGACTTTTCCCTCTCAACGCGAAATCCCCTGGAGAACCATTCTGCTGCAACGAGGGTTACTTTCTCATTGACCATCGTAACAATCTCCGCTTTGTATGCGATAGGTTTCTCACCCTGTTTCCACTTGGAACGAGAAAAGCTGAGGTAAGCTGACCTCGGTCCAACCAGCGTCGTCATAAACAGAGGAATCAGCCTTTTCATTCCGTTGCATGTGAGACAAAATTATTATCAACACTCACATTCCTTTTCTCTGCATCTATAGTCACCGGTTGTTTATACTCCTGGACTTGAGTTCACATTTACTTTACCCACTAAAGAATTACCATTTTTCGGATTTACTTACATTAGCCATTCATTTGATCAGGATAAAACGATTTAACGGACATGGAACTGACCATGTAAGAGGAGGTTTTTTCTTCAACGACTATGCACGATGAAATTTCTCAATCTTAAATCGTTCAAGGGTATCACTGTCGAGACGACCTTTTCACGTAGTGGTGTTACTGGTTTTGCATCAAAAATTGTCCTTGACTTGTAACATTATCATACAGAGCGTCTAATGCCAATGGCATATCGAATTCCCTGATATTTCCCGGTTTTCCAGACTTCCCTGTCGTCGGAGGACGTCGGAATTTTGTTGATATCGTCACCGCAGATTGTTGATAATTTATTGAATTACACGGCATGTCAGACTAGGAATAGGAATATTTGACTCGGGTGTTTTGTTGTCGGTGTCCCCCATGCCACATGTCACGAGTATGAGAATCGCAATTTCATGATCATTGAATCGACGCAGGGCGAGTTCCTGCTTGAACAACAAACGTCAGTGAAGCAAACTACTTCCGGTTACCGGTTACCGGGTATGGATCGACTCGTATTGCGTACAACGTAGGTCCTCGTAGAGGGACTAGGGTTACACTGCAGCAACTGGCTTCTCTGGTCTGATCCTCTCTTCCCCCATATAGTTCCATACTCTACCCTCGCCCTTACAAATACAAGTGAAATTTCTGCTCGTTACTAATAACCCAGGAAATGGGGTTGCGGAGTAAATGGCTGTTAATAATGCGCAGACTGCTAGGGTTTTCGTTACGTTACGTTACCTTACGTTACGTTCTACGTCACCTTCCCTTCTTCTTAACGCGCCTTACGTTCACGTTTGCTCACTGGTCCGTTATACCGCTACCATAACGAATTTGACTCAATCGTCTCACAATTAGACAAGGTGAGTTTGTTGTAATTCTGATAAGAAAAAAGACGCGCGATTGATCCACTCAACGTAGAATTCGTGCGAAAAGGAAAACAAGCGGAGAAACACCTGACGATAGATAAAAAGAAAATTGCATCAATACCGAAACAAATTGGTTCTAATTGCTCGGACAATGACATTATAGAATTTCTCTTCTCTTTCGATGACGAAAAAATTCCCATTGCAATTTATCACTCCGTATTGAGTAGCGAGGGGGATGATCGGTTTGAATAGGCTAGAGGGAATTTCGATGATACATTGAAATCTATCGAACTAAACAATTCGCAGAGTCAGAGAGGCACGAAATAAGCGGAATAGCTTCACCGTATCGAATGGCTGGTATTTCTACTTTACAAACATCCTTGTCATAACGAGAACCGCACACGCGCTATGGCGGATTGGAGAGAAAACGGGGAACGGGAAGTGGAAGTGGATAGGAAAACAAATGACTGTTAATAATGCGGACAAGAGGGAGTCCGCGCGGTTTTCGTATATATACAATATATGTATATATATGTATAACGAAACAAATGTTCCACATGTGATTTAGAATAAGAGAAAAAGGGAAATATCCACGAAATTTTTCACAACATGAAAAAAAATAAATCGGATTTATCGCGACTCGCGAAGATCTTCTGTCCTAAAACAGATGAATGAAAAAAAAAAACGAATAAGTGATAAAAATGAGTAGAAAGTAAAAATGAAAGAATAAAGAATAAAAAGAAAGGAGGAATATACTTAGGTAGAAGACTTCCATTACTTTATTCTTTATAACCCCCCGCCGAGTTGTGTCGCGTATACCGTCGTCACACGCGAGAAAAGAAAAGTTTCTTAATTTACTCAAATTAAGTTTAACAGTGGGCCGAAGTCGTTGGGTATATATATCCTATGGGGTAGGAAAAGTAAAGGATCCGTCCAACCGACGGTAAGATTCCTAAAGCTGAAGCAACTGGATTAATCTCAGCGATTTATTCCACGTTGGGTTAACGGCTCTGTATTTTTCACAAATTCCGTTCAGCGTTTTTTTTTTTTTTTTTTTTTCAATTTATTTTATCCCTTTACAAAAGAGGGAGCGTGAAATTCATCCACTGTGTAAAAATTAGAACGATACCATATTTTTTTTTTCATTCACCTGGTATTATCGTCATCATCATTATTGAAGTTGATGAATTATCGTCGTACTCGAGACACGATAATGACGAGATAGAGTTTAAACTCACGAACATAACAAAAAATGGCTCTGATTTTCAATGAATATATAAAAATGAAAATAAAATAAAAAGTACCGCATACACAGTCCTTTGTGCACGTACCGTGTGTAAAAAGAAATAGAGAGACTAGTGGTAAAAGACTGAGATAAATTTTGTCAGTATAAGAGAAGAATACTTTTGACAAGAAGTATTAAAAAACAACAAAAAATCTGTCACTCAACTTTTCAGCAACTAAAAAAAAGAAAACAGGAAATAAAAGGAAAGATTAATTTTTTTTTTTTTTACTTTTTGTCGAATGTTGAAGGCGACTTTATTCGAGACAAGCGAAACGCGTGTGAGTAGAGCCTAATATACAAGACTATGGTGGCGTGTGGTGGGACGAAGTAAAGTCCGCTCCTGCAGAGGCAGAGGGCACGCTCCATTCTCCCTGAATTTCATTCTTCCCGAGAATTTTCGGCGCCCGTCTTTGAGCTGATGATTATAAATGTCCCGGGGTACCTTTTTCGTCCCTTTTTCCTCAGTCCCGAGGATAAGGTGAAGAGGAAGGGGCACGGGCAGGGGGGGGGATTAAAGGGGGAGCTATTTTACTCTCTCATAGTACAATATATAATGCCCAGGATGCTGGGTTGGCAAACTGGGCTTGGCTGGCTGTAGCACGGAATAGAAAGAAATTAGGGTATTACACAGAAGATGTGTGAAATAGTCCACCTTTGCATTGTGCAATTCAGTTCATAGCGGCGTGTCGGCCAGCGAATTGTCCCCTGAATGGTAGTTTTTGCACCTGGCAACTGCCTCGCTTCGCTTCGTCTCACCTCACCTCCTCGCATGCAGGCACTCACTATACATACCGCGATTGCTCGCTCTGCTTAATGACCAAATCAGCGACACTCTGAAGCGTAGAGGTAGGAAGTAGAGAGACAAGAAAAGAACTGGTACTCGAGTTGGTCGTAAAATGTGAACATTTTTTTTTTCAGAATGAAACTCTTTCCTTATTTCTTTCTTTCTTTTTTTTTCAGCTGTTTTTCTTTATCTTAAGATACTGTGTGCAGAGTACCGTTTAAAAAGTTTCAACATTCCATTTTTTTTTCACACTATAAATTTATTCATCGTTAAATATTTCCACCACTTTACTTTCATCGAAGTTTCGCAGACGCGTGTGCTGGACGATTTAAAAGTTATTAACAAGCCAGTACATTTTTTTTCATTTTTTTTTTTTTTTGTTAAGACTTCAAAGGTATTTTAAATACCAAGTTGGTCTGCGCCGGGAGTCCAAACACGGAATACAAAGCTGGAGTACTTTCGTAGGCAGTCTAAAAAGAGCCCTAAAGAAAACAGTCTAGTTAAAAATTTATTTATATCGTATAGAATTCCGATGACAAAAATTTAATGAAAGGCTGTCAACGCTTCTAGGCACTCAGCCTATCCCGATCACCTACGAGAATTTAATTTCCTCTGGGATAAAATAATCATTGTATGAAAACCAACGCTGAAATCAATATTTGATGAAAACGAAAAAGAAAAAAAAAAAATCTGCCACATCAAAGTGAAAAGGGAAAATATTCACAAAAGAAGCTGATTAATTTTTATACCCTCTTCGCTCCGCGCGCATCGTTTCCCCATTCATTCTTCCGAAATATAGTCGATATTGATTGATCGCAACGGGCTTCGCCCGGGTATTTCCTTTCCTTCGCTCTTACAACGTAATAGTAAGTGCATAAAAGGGAGAGTAGCGCAGGGCAGCAAGGGTGGATACATCTCGATCCTTGGCTTCTCTGGTATACGTAGAGTACAGACTTATAGAGCACAGGGCTTCCTCCTCTCTTCTCTCTTTTAGTTCGGAGTACCAGCTGCCGTTCCCTTAGGTACTTTGTGGTGTTGAGTACGAGGTAGCTACATCCACACGGTCGTGATAGCCTACTCGTGTGTTTTCACTAACACACGAGAAGGCCATAAGGTATATTAGTCGGAGCAGCAGCAGGAGCAGCGACGTATACCTACCTCGAACAACTAATGACCAGGTAGGGGCTTGGCCAAAGGTCTCAGGATACCACCTGCCAAAAATGTCTACCAAATTGCCACCCGAAACTTGAAATTATCGTTATTAGCCCCATCAGAGTTTCACTACTCCCACCCAAAAAACGGAAAAGGTGTGTACGCCATTTACGGTCGCGTATAACCACTCATCTTTTTATCCATAATCGAAAAACCCTTTTAAATTCTATTTTCGAAATCCGATTCTCTCTTCATTACCCGAGAAAATTAACAGCATCAAGGGGAGGAGGAGAACAATTTTTTTTTTTAATCAAAGGCGCCTTTGCCGATCATTTCCATACTACGGTTGTGTATATCTATAATTCCGAAACTGACCACTAGGAGGGGACGATTTTTCTAGTAATAGAGTAAAATGAGGATATAAGGGGATTCCAACTGCGTACCGTGAAGAGAAGTGGTATTAACAGGGTAAGTTACCCATCGTGAAACTGAGAGGCTACCGTGATCGGTGTTGAGGTCGCGGGAATAAGTACCGGTCATGAAATAATATAGCTAGTTAATACGGACACAGATACGTGAGAGTATGAGAGTTGAGAAAAAAAAGGAGAAAAAAAAACCATGTATCTATGAAGAAAAGAGTAAGAAAATTATAGAATAAAATAGAAAATATTACGAGACGTATAATCCCTCGTATGGGCAATAAACTAAAAGGTTTACGAGTGAGGCTGGTACAACTGGTAAGCTTTCAACACACGGATTACCTGGGTAATCCGTATTTTCGAGGATTCGTAACCTAATACTATATCCCACAACTATAGGCAGTAGTTCAGTTCCTTCGTCATCCCGTGTAGAACCGAACTGAAAATACACAATGGTCAACGCATAGTTCGGTACATATATATACACACACGCAGACGTAGAAAAATTGACGATGTACCCGAAAGTATCCACGTTCAAAAACTTGTATATACACATGTTGGCCTTCCGCCTTGGCCCACACGCATTTTCACATCTGCTTCCTCTCCACGTGACGAAGGAATTGCTTTTCCCGGTGGTTCTTCCTTTCTTTTGGTCAAATATTAAACTATAGTAAGCTACAAAATAACGAAATATTTTCTAAAAAGTAACTAATTAAGCAGCTTCTTTGTGTCCTAGAGGTATGCATTAGTTAAATGCCACTTTCCTCCGGCCCCTGCATATGTAACGCTCAGTGCAATTATACGATTAAATATGTACAGTGTACGTTAATTGTATGATTGGACGATCTTACCTAAGTGAAGTCCAATCCCAATTATGTGAGTCGTCTCGTCCGAATAGATCAAATGGTAGTAACGTTGTTGCTGATTGGTTCCTTCACAGATTATTTAAAGTACGGAAGCTTCTAGCGCCCTCTACTCTATATGATCACTTCCCGTGCTCTCTCGCGCCGCGTCACCATTACTTTTAAAGCTTCAAATCGCAAGTAACGGGTGGGTATATGTATCGCTCCTTTTTTTTTTTTTTTTTTTTTTTTGGGATGGGTTTTGATCTATTCGGACGAGACGACTCACATAATTGGGATTGGACTTCACTTAGGTAAGATCGTCCAATCATACAATTATATTTCGTCGTCTCGTCCTCAAGATCAAATGGTAGCTGTTTAAAGGTTTGCGATTTGAGACATACATCAATAAATTATATTCTTGTATTTTTTTTTTTTTTTTTTTTTTTTTTTTTTTTTTTTTTTTTTTTATTCTCAGGTATCATAACAAAGGGATAATGTTTTAATATTTATACAGAATGCAGTATGAGCCTACAACAATATTATAAAAAGGTTTATTTCTTATAAAGAAGGCAGTATGAGCCTATAACTATATATTATAACATGCTTATATCTCTCTAATACATAGGAACGATATAACGCTTTATACAAGCTTTGGTCTGTACGAGACTAGTCTTTTTTTTTTTTTTTTTTTTTTTTTTTTTTTAAACTTAGGATATGTATAACCGTATCACTAGTTTTGCACTTACGTATCTATGTGATTACACTTGTACTTTTACTCTTTTGTATGTATTATTTTATTATTATTATTACTTTTATTAGGTTGTTGTATTCATAATCGCCGCCGCAAAGCTTTGTGCCTCTTTGATTGGGCGATTATAAAAACGAGCAAATACCTGTGACTCTGTAGTCCACCCAGCTGCTTGCCGTATGGTTTCGACATTTATTCCTTTTTTCAGGGCTGCTGAAGTCGCGGCATGTCTAGTGCTATGTGCCGAGAAAAACTTCGTTTCAACCCCCCCTTTTTCCAACATTTCTTTAATCCACCGACTTAATGTCTGCGTGGTAGCTACATGGTGTGGCTTTTTAAACGTAAGGAACAAATAGTTCTCATTTTGTGCCCTTAAGGTTTTTGTCCTATCAAGGTAAGCTTTTAACACTGAAGCCGCACACAAGGCTGGACGTTCATGAAAGTACGGTATTTGTAGAAGTGGTTGAGACCGATTCGCTCCAGTAGTTTTAATACGTTCTGGAATAGTGATATAGAAGATATCGTTTACAAGGGTAATGTTATCAATACAAATCTTTGATAGTGTTTGTACCCTTTGCGCAGTAATCAGTGCCAGGATAGTAACGAGTTTTTTTGTTAGCATTTCTAGGGATAGGCTTTCATTTGGATACAGCTCTGCTAAAGAATGTAGAACGGGTTTGGTATCCCATATATATGAATATTTGGGCAATTGTGGTTTTTGTACACTCACTCCTTTACAAAATCTTTTTATAACAGGGTTTTCGCCTAATCCCTTGTCAATTAGTAACGAGAGCGCAGAACGATGCGTGTTAACTGTTGCATAAGATTTTGCTTTCTGATAGATTTTTGTTAAAAACTGAAGAACTTGGGTGATCGAGGCTTCGAAGATAGGTACATTATTTTCCTGGCACCATGTCCACCATTCTTTCCAAACGCTATCATACTGCTTCAGAGTGCTCTCGGATACTGATGAAAGTAAGAGTGGTACTGATGACTCACAAGCTCCCCTCAGTAAGTATGCCTGCCTGACAATCTCGCTGCGACCAGGGTAAGGTTTCTTGTCAAGGGGTGTGTCTTCCTAGAAGGAGAAAGAAGTAAGCCATTCTGCGGGTGAAAGAAAACCGGTTTTCCAACCCACATTTTTTTGAAAAGAGGAAACCAGCATTGTACTGGCCAAAGAGGGGCAATTAAGACTCCTTCTGCCCCGTCGTCTCTGATTTTTCTAAGAGTACGCAGAATCAGTGAGAATGGGGGAAAAGCATAAAAATAGCAGGTTGACCACGATATGGTGAATGCGTCAATAGCATAGGACTCTGGGTCTTTTTTCCAAGAGACAAATTTATGACATTTCCTATTAATGTTAGTAGCAAACAGGTCAATGTCAAATTTTCCAAATTTGTCAGAAATTTCTCTGAATGCCCAGTCTGCTAATTCCCATTCCGTTTCGGTTGGGAGCCTTCGTGATTCCTCATCTGCTTCTATATTGTCTTCAGATCTTATGTATGAGGCAAAGACCCATAGGTTTCGCGACTCACACCACTGCCAAATTCTTTTGGCTTCTCTATGAAGACTCTGGAATTGTACACTACCCATTTTATTAATGCATGCTATAGCAGTGGTATTATCTATACGTAAAAGAATTTTGCAGTAGTGTAAGTCTTTTGCAAAACACATGAGGCCGTACAGTGCTGCTCGCAATTCCAAGATGTTTATATGGAGAGCTTGTTCAGCGGGCTTCCACCAACCGTTTGTCCTCTCCCCGTTGCAACATGCACCCCATCCAGATAAAGAAGAGTCTGAAAAGATTTCTATTTCATAAACATCTTTCCTAATCAACTTCTTAGATATCGGAAGAGTTCTAATCCACCAGTCAAGATCTGGTGATATTTTTCCTGAGATTTTTACTTTTCCACTGTAATCCCCATTCGAACATTTAAGAGCTAAGAATTTGAGTCTTTCCAGTCCTCTCGTGTATAGTGTACCATATTCTACTGCCGGACAAGCTGCAACTAGAACACCCACGAGATTTGCTAGCTGTTTAATTCTACAGCTCTTCTTGTTAGAAAAGTCGATTACCGACTCTCTTATTTTTTGTCTTTTCTGATCCGGCAGCTTTATACTAAACTCTTCGGAGTCTATTATGAAACCCAAAAACTTAATTTGTCTTGTGGGTTTTAACTGGCACTTTTCTAAGTTTAAGACAAAACCCAACGATTCAAATAGGCTTTGTGTACGACTTAGGTTATCCTCACAGTCTTTTCTAGTTTGCCCCATCATAAGGATATCGTCTAGATACATAACGGACACCAAGCCTTCAGATCTCAACAGATGGGCCACCGGTTTCAAAAGTTTGGTAAAGACTAACGGCGCAGTGCAGAGTCCAAACGGAAGACAATTGAATTCATATATGACACCCTGAAACGAGAAACGCAGGTATTTTTTAAAAGATGGTGCTATTGGAATTAGAAAATATGAATCTTTTAGGTCAATCGTTGCCATAAAGCAATTCTGAGTGACCAGTCGCAGTGCTGTTCTCAAGTCTTCCATTTTGAAATGTGCCGGGGAGATAAATTCATTTAGTTTTTTCAAATTTAATATGAATCTCTTGTCTCCCGATGGTTTATCGACTAAAAAATACGATGACAGAAATTGATTTTTACATGGGTTACGCCTCTGCACTACTCCCCTACCCTCTAGTTCTTTTATTAAAGTTTCGACTACTTTTGTCTCTTCTTCTGAAAAGACAGGTTCTTTTGGTGGTACATGTTGCAGCGGCTTACGTGTAAAAGGGATTCTGTAACCTTTAACCGCGGACAGCACAAACGGGTCGCTCGTAATTTTTCTCCATATCTTAATAAAATTACATAACCTTCCAGCTATTCTTACGTCTAACGTGGTGCTTGGCGGTTGTTGTAGCGCTGTTTCTGCCCCCCCTGGTATGCGCTCCTGTTGTTCTGCGACTGATAACGAGTGCTCTGGTTGTAGCTCTGGTGGTTGGTCACTTTCCTGGAGGGGGCGCTCGAGTTTAAAGGATTTGGGTAACTTGATCTTGATGCGTTCCCATACTTTTTTGGGGCGTACTCCTTTTTTCCTTTTGCCAATAATTTTGATGAATTTTCGACACTTTGTGCTGCTTTTAGCTTGTCTGCAAAGTCTATGCCAAACAGAAAAGTATCCACGACGCTGGTTTCTGCTGTCTTCTTGACTATCGGGTTCAAGGCTGTTGAGATGGTGGCACGTCTTGATAATGACATATAATAATGCAGGTCTGTCATTATTCTTGAAGCATCGCCCAAGGCGCTGATTAGTGCAGTCGAGGACTCATCGACCTGCGATGCAGATGTTTCGTTCTTCTCAAACAGCTTTGTTAAAGCCAGCCCGACTGCTGCAATTGCAGCGCCCAGCTGATTTTGTGAGACCGCCAATGAGTAGTCTTTCCTGACCGTAGAAGCACTCAGTGCGGACTTGACTTCCGGGTTAAGAGCTGGGGCTTTGATAAGCGGACAGTTTTCCGGAGGAGGATATTTTTTTATTAATTCCAACCTGTTCTCTTTACCAAGGCCGACAGCCAAAGTTCTCTTCCATCTCTCTGCCAAGGCTTCGTGGATCCTGGGGCCTACTGGTCCATCCTTACTTGATACGTCGCCTAGTAGAGTCAAGATGGCAGGGTCCAAGTCAGGTACCTCCGAGTTTACAGGGTTTTGCTGGTCCTGTATTTGTTGTAGCGGCATTCGTCTATCACTAACGCTACTATCCGAGTCAGTTAGGCTGTTTTGTTGGCTTGTTGACTCTGAGTCGGATCGTCGAGATGGGCTCGATGACACGGGGCTTCGGCCCCCCGACAGCTGCCTGCTTGACCCAGGCCTGTCCAACGAATGCATATGTCTTCGTGATCGACGCTCGTCGTCACTTGAGGAACGGGATCGCTTGCGATGCCGTGAAGAATGTTTGTGCGTAGATCGCTTTTCCGACCTCGCACGTCGTCGTTGGTATGCTTCCATACTACGCGACGGTCGTCGTTCTTTGTTTTCTTGGGCCTGGCGGCCATCTTTGATCTGTTCTTCTAATCTTCTCACTTTACGCAGCATTTCGCTCTCGAAAGCTGACGAAACCGACCTTTCTCTTCTCTTACGTCGGTTTCTGTCCCTTGTGGACATTTTTTTAACGCTATGAAGGCACTGAAGAGATGTTAAGCTGATCTTCTCGGGAACACGTCTGTTCGGAACCGCACAGAAAAACGTAATGGTGACGCGGCGCGAGAGAGCACGGGAAGTGATCATATAGAGTAGAGGGCGCTAGAAGCTTCCGTACTTTAAATAATCTGTGAAGGAACCAATCAGCAACAACGTTACTACCATTTGATCTTGAGGACGAGACGACGAAATATAATTAAGAATTACGCAGAGGTACTTACGTTGCGTGTACTAGAAACGTGTAAATGTCAAGAAAAATAACAAAACGTCAACGGGTGTAAAGCTTTGCGTTTGAGGAGCTATAGGCACTGTATGTACAGAGTAAGTACTTACCTTACAGCCAGACTGTTGCGCCCCCTATACGCAAATTCCCGTAACCCATCAAACAGTGTTGATAATTATTTTAAAAGCATCGAGTCGACGCGAGTCTAGATGTTCCTTATATTCTTTGGACTATTTTTTTTTCTCTTTTGTATAATTCTCTTGTTTCCTCAGTTTTTTTCGCCCCCTCCTTCTGTAGTGTTAATTATACCGTACTAAAATTACGGGACAATACATATCTCCGGCTTTTACGAGACTCTGAAGCTGCTCAGGGTCAGAGCGCGACCCTCTCCGAGGGAAGAATCGTATTCGTTAATATTCGGATAAGTTTCTTCAAAGGTGAAAGAGGAGGCAAATTATGAAATTAAACAACAAAAAAAGTGAAAAAAAATTCTTAATCTCCAACGTTTGGCCAAAGACGCACGTTTCATTCCATCTTTTCACTTTCTTTCTTACAATCTAATTTGAGTCAGAGATTTTTTTCTTTTCTTTCTTTTTTTTCTTCAACAACAAATTACACGTTTGACCTGTTGATTAATTAAACCCGTTTAATCCAAGACTAGATTCTCCTACTCCTACCGTGCCTCCTCCTCGGTATGCAGGTACGCGAGCGCGGTGGTGCTGCAAGGAGGCAATTAATTATTACCATCAAACCATATACATGTAAGAAACAATGTTCCACGATTGTGTTACCCACATAGCGCGTGACACGATACAGGTAGAGGTACAGGTAGGCGAGCACGTGGCAGAACTCGATGTACTACCTATACATCAAGGTAACGATACAATAGCTGCAGAACCCTGAGAGGTTCAACTCCTTATCGTTGCAGTTTATAATTATAACGAGTGAAAATTGTATATTATGTTACTAATTGATTTTGGTACAGTTCAGTTCACGTACCATGGGGCCCCGGGCATTTAATTATAACGCTGCTATTAACACGCCATTGTCATTTATTATTAACGAGCCACGCACTGGTTATTCTTCATTCGTATATTATATGCGCCACGGAGGGTAAGACGCGGTATTAGACCATGAATTATATCGGAGAGAAGACGAAGAGTGAAAATAATGATAATTATAATAAACACCACGAAGAGTACTTCCTATATACTTACGAGTATAAAATTACCCCAGCATCAATACACTGAAATCTACTTCGCACAAGGTGTAGTAAGACTCTCAGTTCTCTCGGCTCGATTTCAGTACGTCTCGTATTTATAACCTAACCTAGACTCTGGGCATGACTAACTCAACTAAGAATCAAGTCTCAACTCCCACGGTGAAGGACTACTAGTGTGAACAGGTATGTTCGGCATGGGAGATGAGTTTTAGAGAAACATACCGTAGTTTAAGCTCATGGCGGGAAGAAAATAGATATTTATGTGGCATGCGCAGAAAGTAACTGTTGAAGCAACGGCGAGCACTAAAAACATAACCTTGCCGAACAGTCACTTTCTGCGCGCGCCCCATACAATATTTTTTACGGAAAAGACATCAATAGTCACTTTGACGCCAGTTGAGTTCCGCACGAACTGCGTATAGAGAGGGGGTAACCTGCGGTATAAAGACTTTATTCCGCAACTTTGACATGCGCACTTCGAACTGCGCATCAAAGTTGCGGAATAAAGACTTTATACCGCAACTTTGAACTTAGCGGTATAAAGTGCCACTTGCCGGAACGAAAACAGGCGTCAAAAAGTGACTTTTTAATGCCTGTGCCGTAAAAAGAGATATTTGAATCACGTCAAGATAGGAAAAATTTAAAGAAAAACTGTCAAACTGCCTTTTTTTGAGACATGCATTCAATTTTGAAATTTCTATGAGCACCGGATCGACAATTTTTCACCTCATTTATGTAGAATATCAGAATATCAGAACATAAGAAACTCTCGCGTGCGTTCGAAAAATAAGATCATGGCACGTTCGTGTACAGAGGAAATAGTGAGAAATGAAAATCGAATCGTATTACGGTCCTTGAGTATAAGAGACCAGCGTGTATAAGTACGTCCTTGGGTAACAGAAATCAACGCTTATGGAAATGTAGTGGGTTATATATCGAGAGCGAGAGAGAGAGAGAGAGAGAGAGGGAGAAAGAGAGAAGGTGTGATAGCGATAAATTGAAGCCTATATTGTATACCTATGTACATAATTTTCGAAGCGCGAGTCGCGCAGCACCTGCACCTCGCACCTCGCACCTCGCACCACCTCGGTGAGTAGCTCGTTATATTATCGTTGAAAGAAACGTTTCCCGCTAAACTTTTACTGACGTTGGTTATAAAAAGGTATAATACATTCAAATATCGTTCACGGAAGCAAATACATTTTTAGGGGACCAGTACAGCGTGATTCAACAAATTCTTCATACTCTAAAAATCACATTGATATCTTATCCAAAGTTCGTTACTAACTCAACGTAAATTTGTTGAATCACGCTGTACTAACGCCTCTGTAGCGCGCGGAAAGCTTCCAAATTCGCGAATAACCAATCAGTGAAACTTTCCACACTGGGGCTTCGCCTTCCGCACTGCTCTGAGAATAGGCACTTTACGCACGCTGCACAGGCTTCGAGAATCATACTTTCCAAGCAGGTTTTACAAAATATACCATTTCGTGAACCAACCACCAAAATTAAGACACGGCGTTCTGAGACAGAACCAAACGACTTTTTATCCTCTGTGTGGGCTGACGTTGTACCCTAGCTACATGGGAATTCGGCTGGTGCAGTAAAGTTAATGTCAAAGAACGAAGCTATGTAGCATTTCCTATCTTCTAGTAGGTATTTCCAACATTTAAAACCACGCGATGAGGTAGAGAAGCAGAGCAGCTGCCTTTGAAATAGGCGATGCGCGTTCAGTGAACCAATAAATAACCTACAGAAGTGCCCAATTCAAAAGTGATTACAATAGGGGGGGGATCTTGGTATATCGAAGGCGGTGTCTCAGAGAAAAAAATTATCCCGAAACCTTACGTCGGCTGGTTGGATGGATATCCAGAGAGATAGGATATGGGTACGAAACTATATATACGTATAAACCGGAGCCGGTTGATGGCGATCAGCCTCCTCGTATAATACCCCATTAAATTCATAGCGTTTCGGGTCGAGCCATGCCCAGGACTCCACTAGGCAATGGATAGGAACGGGAGGGTAAGAGCAAGAGCAAGAGTAAGAGCAAGAAGGAACCGCGAGAGGGCACAGGCATAGAAAAGGTAAGGGTTCACAAGAGGCAAGCGCGAAGCGGTCCGAGAGGACTTCCAAAAGATGTTTATCTGAACGAGGAGGCGCTGTTCCGTCGAGCGAAAGAATTGCCGACCCAGTTGCGAAATGAAAAAATTCTCTAAATTTTACGGTTGAATAGAAGAAAAGATATGCTCATCGGTTTGTTCGGATTGTTTTATGTATCACAGTGCGATCGATTATCAAAACGAGTGTATAGAGATGGCACAAAGTTTCGACGAAGGTAGTATAATTGAAGAAGATCCAAAAGGGACTTGACTCTCCGACTGGGTTGGCTAGCTAGGTAACGGTGCTCGGAACAAAGCCGCCTGCTGGCATTCCTTGCCCATCCTAAGCCCTATACCTCCAACATTATAATCGCGTTGGACTCTAGAGTTTAAAGATGTACTACAGTCTTCTTATTTTCTCGTGGTATAGCGTACATACCTCGGTTCGTCAGACCGCGAGGCCTCTACCTCTACCTCTACCTTCTCTACCTTATAGCGTACATCGGTGAGGGCGTCGCTTCTTCGACGGTAGACAAAGAAGAATCTATACGAATATCTCGAGTTCGTTAATACGCTAACTACACTATGACTCGCCAACACCGGTTCTCCGATTCATATACACATTATAACGAGAGACGAGTTCACAGAATAACGAACCCGAAATTCGTTTCGGTATTTAATAATTTTATTTTTTTTTTCTCTCTCTCTTTCTCTATCACTTACGCACCACGGACAGATTCAAAGAGATTCCTGTATATAATAATTACATTTCCCGCGTCTGACTTCAGACAATGAGGAGTATTCTGATAATTTCTCAATTTCTTTGTTCCATCATCATTCTCAGAGTCTGTTATATCGGTACTTTAGAGCGTTTAGTGCGGTAAAGTTAATTAGTTTAAGAAATAATCCGGGGTGGCAGCAAAGGATGAGGGTGGATCCGCGAGTCTAACGTTGAAAGTTATAAGTCTTGCGAGACTGTCGAGGATCGAAGGAACGCTAACGCGAACGGGAACGCGACCCTGCACCACCGGGGCCAAAGTATAAGTATTTAAGTGACTTAAAGAACTCGATTATCCTGAGGGGCTCCACACAACTTTTGCAAACTTCGTTTTAATTATCCCACGGGTAAAACGTTAGACTCTGTATATACATATATATATATATATATATATATGTGTGTGTGTGTGTGTGTAGGGAAGTAAGATAAACGATGGAAAAAATAATCGTGAGAGACATTGAGTAGAATAATCCAGGAGGCAGAGACAAAAAGTGGAAAAGACGGATATGATATAGAACAGATATGATTTTTATATGCTTTGGCAGAGTTCCCCCCATAACCACGTGCAGAGGTCGAGAGGTGTTGAAGGAAAATGAATATACAAAAAAAAAAAAAAAAAAAAAAAAAAAGAACTCTGGGAAAATGGGATGAGATTTGATCCGCGAGGGTGAAAATATGCGTGAAAACAACGCAAGAAACAAGTAAACGTCAACCAACCCACAAAGGAGTGAGAGAAGGGGAAAAGTGGAACCACAAAGGGGCTTTTACGCAAATGACGTTACGGGTTGTTCGGATATCCAAAGGTTTTATTTTTTCGTTTCATTTCTCCTGTACTTTGCCTTTCACGTCAAACTCAAGATTCCATGCGTACTCTTAGCCATGAGAATGTGTACCAGGAATTGATTCACCATTTTTAAATCTCATATTCTTCTGAAAAAATGGATCGAGTACCCGTATATCATGATATAAAAAATTTGTTGGCTTAGATTTTTCACACCCATAGTGGATTTTTCTAAGGAATAAAGCAGGGTAATGCGCGTACTTATGCGAGAAACGTAAAGTAGATTACTTTATGACGCTGGATATGGCCATAATATATAACAACGTTTTCGGCTCACGTATTTCAGGTCCCGTATGTGGAGTTTTTCATATGAAGAATAATAATAAAAAATATGAAAAAAAGCGTATAGTACCCGCGATGTGCTAAGAATGAGAAAGAGTATGGGATACATCCTCATATATATCAAACCAGACTCTGTGCCCTTGTGTATCTTTGTACGAAAGGAAAATATCTCTTATTTTATTTATTTATTTTTTCCTCAATTTTCTTAGCCTCAGACGGCGGAACAATTTTTTTCCGACAAAAGGACGAAGACTCTCGTCTTCGTTATCCACAGCTTTTCTTTAATCCCGCTAGGATTGAAATAGGACAAATTAGAAAACTGCGTTTGACGGAGTTTCGGTGTATATACGTATACGCGTATAATTCATATTGCCGCTCTCGAGCTTAAGCCGAGCTATACAGGTATATGAATCTTTACCCTTTTCATATTCCCGGTCTCTTCATCTCCTGCGGTCTCCCCGTTCCCGTTCCCGTCCCCGTTTCCCTTCCCGCGAAGCTCTCGTTGTATCATTTCAGTATTTCTAAGCTTCTCCAGGAAAATGAAAGCACGAATGCTGTAAGGAACAATGCCACGCTCCAGGTGCCATTAGACAAATTTTTCGTCAAAGGAGAAAATTGGGTTTTACGGGGTACACTGTAAAAAAAGTGGTGTTGAAGCTAACACCATTTTAACACCGTGCGTAGTCCCAGGGAGTCCACTCCGTTTGTAGTGTTAACAGACAGTGTCAAAACTTGGTGTCGAAATATTTACCCTAAATAACACCGATTCCAGTACGTTTCTATGGTGTTACGGTGTTACAAATTTCTGTATGCAATTTTATGAAAACGTATTTCAGTGTTGATTCATATCATAAAATATTTCAAAATTGACCAAAAAGTGAAAAATTTACGATTTTAATGAATGAATTACTTATAATTGACTGTGTACCTCCATTAAAACGCATTTTTGGTCTGAATAATTTCGCATCGTACTATTCGGGATTCGATCCGGGACCCTGTCGCTCGCTCGCATTACTAGTCGCACGCCCTACCTACTACGCCAAACTACCTATTGAATATTCGGACAACTTTCACCTATTTATGATCAAAGCTTCATCTTCGTCAATCTTGATGAGTATTCTACGCGGCTGCAGCTATAAATAATGCTATAAATAGCTATAAATAATGTTCCGCGATTAAAAATGTCGTAGTCACATTTTCGGGAAGTCAGATACGTAAATCCGGCCCCACCCAAGGCATGCAAAACTCTTGGTCGGAAATTCAAGTGTTCCTCGAGCTTATCATATTAAATTTCAAAATACAGTTTCGTATATTTTCTATTCTCTTTGCATTCATTTTTTAAAGTGCTATAATTTTCAATAACGGCACTGAAAATTCAAAGACAGTCACTGAAAACCAAAAAACGATCATAATATATTTTGATTTTTCAAAACAGTTTCATGAATTGAACAGAACCATATTAATATTCAGATATAGTGATTCAGAATTCAGTATTTTTTTTTTCAATATAAGACACAAGTAGGAAATATTGAGAGATTTTATACGAATTTTCAAAATATTTTGACCCGTGACCGTTCGAGAGGTGTTAAATTAGCACCTTCCTCTGTTTATCAACACCAATAGGTGTTTTTTTATGACAAAAACTTCATACAGTGTGAATTTGGGGAAAATAACACTATTTTCTATTTGACAACATGACTGGTGTATTCGCAACACGATAGTAGTGTTGTTATTGACACCTAAATTCTCAACCACTAACTCCGAGTTAGTTTACACCGAACATTTTTTACAGTG